>JARLTB010000008.1:0-600000 GCA_030141615.1 Unio pictorum | reverse complement strand
GTGATATAATGTGTATCTCCATAAGTTAGTGACGTCGCCTTACAATATTGCACTAGTTGTGGCATTCGTATATGCCACCTAAGTGTGGCCTGAGATTTAATAATTCAAGTTATGTTCTGTTCTGTTCTCTATAAGAGTAATTTTACGTAGAATTATGAATTCTTAGTAGTACCACCAGCTTAGGAAGTTATTCTTTTATATTGCTAGGAATTTGATTAATTTAACCATTCATTGGAATTACAGTATTGGAACTATTTCAGATTAATTGGAACGATAACTGTGATGGAAATACGGTGTATTAATTGAAGAATATTTGGATTTATAGCTGTTAAAGAGTACAGTGAATTCATTTAAAGACATGTTGGTATTATTATTATAGTTATTATTATAGTGATTATTCTGTACTGTTTATACATTAGCATATTAGAGAACAATGTCTAGAATTACATTGAACCGATTCGGAAAACTCGATACTTTTGGACTTGATAAAACTATTAGGAATTTAGGATTTCATTCTCCATAACGTAAGGTATTTTTTCTTTTTCACTTTGTATTTTATGGAAATAAATTATATCTTAATGATACAAAACTTGATGGTTTTGGCACTTTCTTGTTACTTAGTTTAATACCTTAGAATCGAAACAAATCCCAAGGATGCAAAATCCTTTGATTTTTGTGAATATACACGTACACATTTTATTTATGTTGTCATTACAACTCGTCCAACTTTCAACCTTATTATTTGTTGGTGAAAAGACCTCTCAAGTATTTAGTGCAGATTGTTTCAATTTATTTGCGTTCGAACTTGCAGACATTTGATTTCTAATTCAACTTGCAGCAGTATTACCAAAGTGTTTCGGATTTGAAGTTATTGAGGATATTTTTAACATCTACATTCAGTGAAATTGCACTGATTTAAGTTATACTTTTCCTTTCCATATACAATTAACGGTACTAACTTCTTATTTTGCATATTAATTTTCCAATTCCATTCAGGAATTTTCTTGTTTGCACATTTTGTAAATCTTATCCTATGAGAAAAAATTCCCATGATAGCATTTGCCCATTACAATTTTTACGAGCAACTTAATGATTTCACATAAGAATTTATGAAATAAAACTGTCTGCTTGTCCACAACTGCCATCTATGTATGAGACAGAATCGCTTGTCCACAACTGCCATATATGTATGAGACACAATCGCTTGTTCACAACTACGATCTATGTATGAGACAGAATCGCTTGTCCACAGCTGTCATCTTTGTATCAGACACAATCGCTTGTTCACAACTACCACCTATGTATGAGACAGAATCGCATGTTCACAACTGCCATCTATGTATCAGACACAATCGCTTGTTCACAACTGCCATTTATTTGTGATCAAATGGTGAACAGTATGTACATAAGATGAGCTAATTTACTTTCGCTACAGTAAATGACTATCACTAACATAATTTGCCCCTAGTTATATCACCAGCTAGTACGTGTAAACAGTGCCCTTACTGTCATCACTCAACATGTGGAGTAAGCAAATGTCCAAACAAAGTAGATCACTTCAATGCACTAAAATCAGGACGAGAGAGAGAGAGAGAGAGAGAGAGAGAGAGAGAGAGAGAGAGAGAGAGAGAGAGAGAGAGAGAGAAGACTGTGTGAAAAGTAACTTTAAAAACAATTATGCCTTTTTGAATATAGACTTCTGAAATCATGCAATGAGATTTTAACACCTTACTTACCTTAGACTGTCTGAAGTGCCATCAAGAAAAGTTGAATATGGTGGATTACCGCAAATAAAACACCATAAAAGTTTGATTAAAATAAACTTTAACAAATTTCATTGGCTATGCATAAACAGACAGTTTTCAAACAAAAAGCACATACACAACATTAACTGCTTTATTTTCAAGCATAAGAAACTAAATAAAACACGAACTACAAGAAATAAATGCAAACATGACATTTATACTAATCTCGTTTTTCATATGATCGATAACAAAGAGAGCTCCAGACTTTTGCCAATAAATAGACATGCACCTAAATCTAAATTAATGTGTCAATTGTATTTAAGCAAAGTCTGGAGTTAGATAAAGACATTTATACATAACAGATTAATACTATTTCCGTTGCCTTAGTTACTTGCCAGGGACTCTGTTTGAAGATTCTGAGATGCTTTCCTTCGCAGTCTATATATTTTGTAACGGATAAGATTGTGATAATGATTGTCTATATGACAAATGTGACTATGACTGTCTAACGGATAAGGAAGCGGCACGTTGTCACAACCTCGTCTGTGTGAGAGTGATTGTCACAACCTTGTCCGTCAGTCATTGTCTTAACCTTGTCATTTTGAGTCATTGTCACAACCTCGTCTGTGGGAGAGTGATTGTCACAAACTTGTCCGTCAGTCATTGTCTTGGCCGTATCCGTTTGAGTCAATATCACAGCCTTGTCAGATGACTCAAAAGGACAAGGTTAAGACAATGACTGACAGATAAGGTTGTGACAATCACTATCCCACAGATGATGTTGTGATAATGACTCTAACAGTCGAGATTTTGACCAACAAAATCACAGTGCCAAAATCCTAATGTAAAAAAAATGTGAGGAATCTACCTTAGCACATCAGTCATGGATCATATAGATTATTTTCTTTTGGACATTTTCTTTTTTACAGTAGTGGCAATATAATCAATACTCAGGAGGAATACAATTATAAAAATGCATAAATCTATTTACCCCATAATGCATGCATATTCATGTAAATGGAAGAATAGGAAAATAAAATAAGATTATTGAAACGAACCATAATATGTGCTGCACATTTATATATATATATATATATATATATATATATATATATATATATATATATATATATATATATATATATATATATATATATATATAATTGCACTGTTTGTTGGCTTTTGTCAATAATTATATGTCATGTATTGTTTGCTTTTTGTAATTGATCTTAGTCCAAATAAATGTTAATGATCAACCTGACTAGTGACATTTATTTTGTAAACAACATAATGTAGACTTAATATTTGTCATTATAGATTCAATATTCATATCATTATTACTGCAAAAAAAACATGTATAACTGAAACTAAATCTATATTCAGTAGTTTTTCACTTGGAAATTCCTAAACTTCTTGAAAACTTTTAATATTTTAGACTGCTATATGGCAATCCAGTCATTCGAATTTAATTGCTTTTACGAAGACCCCTTTCAATCAACAAAATGAACTGAAACTGAATTGTTCTCTTCACATTCAATATATATATATATATATATATATATATATATATATATATATATATATACGTGTGTGTGTGTGTGTGTGAGAGAGAGAGAGAGAGAGAGAGAGAGAGAGAGAGAGAGAGAGAGAGAGAGAGGGAGAGAGAGAATTTATTGCTGTTGTTTATTTTAAACAAATTCTTAAAACTCATCTGTGTTGTATTTTCTGCTGCTTATTTCCATTGTCAACACTACACATTTGAGAAAGCATCTCATAAGGGGATGTACAGTACAGCCGTTACATGTTTCATTAGTTACCCAGTTTTGTGCATAATGAAACAGAACATGGTTAGAGCATGGTTCATAGTAAGGCAGTAAGTGTTAATAATCAATGCATTTCTATTTACGCTCTGCTTTGGAACGATTATTTGTTTAAAGTAAATAAAGTAAAGTTTAATGTTATTTTGTTTAAACATAATGTTATAAATAATGTCATCTAAAACTACTGATGAACTTGTCATGCAAAGTTCCATGAACCATTTTATGAAAGAATTTCAGATAAACAATGTAAAACAAACGTCATTGAATTGATGTTTACGTAAAAATGCTGGTTGCTAGCCAATCTTGTCCTGTGGAATATTGTGACCCATTACATAGTCATATATGTTGTGTAATGTTGATCTAACTGAAACTAGGTATGCTGCAAAGAGTTGGACACACAGGCAGTTTCGATAACATGTATAAATTCTGTGTAATAAGTTCATTGTTTTTCATCCAAACTGTTTGAAATTTTCAATAGCTACTAGCACCATATCTCTAAAAAGAGATACAATTTTCAAAGAAACCATTATTTTTTTTACAGAAAATACTTATTAATATGTAGGCATGGTTAGGTCGGTTCTGTAAGTTGTCAATGACAACGAGCCTTTAGAATTACCGTTGGTTAAGCATTTTATAATCTCTGAATGGCGGCCATTCTGTTCTTCATACACCTGACTAGTGCTATGTAACTTTAACAAAATTTACTTCCTGGCAGTTTGAGAGCCTTTTCTGTCTACATTTGGATTTAAAAACACACGAATAATTCGGGGTAGTCCAGAATATTCTAAAGCCAATAGTGTACAGGTCTCTGAGAACATTAAGCGCAAACAAATAACTATCTCTGGGCATATCCTTGTGCATAGGTGGGGCTATATGTAAATGAAATTCAATTGACACTTGTCGGACTTGTTTTAAGGTGCCAGTTGTGATCATTTCTTGCAAGGCGGTCCACTCTGACATCTCTATATCCGCCTTCAGTATGCTGATGGGTGTCTACAAATATATATTAACACTTAATTAGAAGTGAACAACAGAAGTGTCGACGTCACATAAACAGATTTGAGAACGGAACGCAATGCAAGCATCATATTCTGCACATACAGACACACAGACACACATACACACCATTAAATCATCTATAGCCATATCACATTTAGGATAAAAACACATTTCAGCATTCATATGCTTTTCAGTGAAGGCCCCAATGCCGCCGTTGCATGCAAAAACGTCATACATCCCAAATCACCTGAAAATACATTGACATATATTGTTGCTAAACATTGATGGGTTCCATTATAACCAGATAATATCAATATTTCATCACATGGACCATACAATATTTCCCTAAAACTGTTATACCCTGCTATTTTCTACGTTTGTACGAATTAATCCGATGCTGATTGGCGACATCAGTGGGTCAACCAATTTCAATCAAAAGCTGGCACGCATGATTTGATGACGTCACAACTGTAAACATAAAATGCCAACACAACGTTTTGTCGGGTTGTCCTTAGCCAAGTTTTCCTACAATGTATATTCCTGCGCCCCAGCGGATTCCCAATATTCACAAACGTTTTACTTGTATATCATGCACCCTATTTCTTCTCAGATCTGCGTAAAAATACGGCCTTGCCTCTCTCAATTCTCTCTCTAATTAGTTAATTAAAGTAACCTATATGCGATATTTGCTTGAAACAAGTGAATAAAGGGTAGATGAAAATACCTAAGTGAAATGCATTCATTATCTCTCTACGAATTGCTAGCAATATTTATTACATCCTGAAGTAACATCTGCGATAATGACAGATGTTTACCAGCTGTTTGTTTTTTTTGGTGTATATTTGCAAAATCATATAAGCAGTAAAATAAGTCTCTTTACCAGTTCAAAGTACAACACCATAAAAAGTTGAATAAAACAAAATATTAGGAAATGATCGTACCCACTACACAATTTGAACACAAGTCATCATAATAGTGTTAGATAAATATATCTCTAGACAACACAAGCGGCTTGAAACAATTCTTAAATGTCTTGGTCATAATCAATGTCTATTGTAGGGTAGTGAACATTTATTTTTCGTATTTCATTCCAATGAATTAAGATAATCTTTTTGTTCCAGGAAATCCAGTAATCTATGGACTATAGGAAACAAAAGAGATGATACTTCCTTGATCCAAGCGAATAACGGACGTATATATTTCATTAAGTGCACAGGAATCCAGAATGTTAATGAGTGTATACGCAACAAATGAAAATACTTCAGGTTTTCACCCGCGAGATGAAATCAATCAGTTCACTCAGAGCAATCAAATTTACTTGCTTAGGCTAAAATGTATTTTAGCAATACCTATAACAGACTGAAAAGCAGATTTCTTATGATATCCCGCGTAATAATATACAAGGTATAACGTGTATATTTTGTTGTGGTTTGTGTACAGTCAAACAGACGTTAAGTGTGATTAGAAAAATAAATAGCAAGGTAAAACAGCACATACAAAATGAATCAGTTTTCAGATTGATGGGTCTCAACCTGGTTCACATGATTCACAGACAGCCATGTTTAAAACATTTGTCTTTATATAATTTTAAACATTTTGGTCAGAATGGTATGAATATGTAGTCGGGCATCGAAAACTATTGCCTGTATTTAAACTTGCATGTTCACACAATGATGGAGCTATAACTCTTAACTAATTAAGTAACCGAATAATCAGAAAAAATAAAAATAGCGAAATAAAAAATTGAGAATGCAAGAAAGCTTAAGTTTCTGCTTTAAAATCATAATTAGGAAATACAAAATATATTGTTAAACTTAAGTTTTTAAATTTAATGATATTTA
This sequence comes from Unio pictorum, assembly GCA_030141615.1. NCBI lineage: Eukaryota > Metazoa > Mollusca > Bivalvia > Unionida > Unionidae > Unio > Unio pictorum. The sequence goes on along the minus strand of JARLTB010000008.1, from coordinate 593,595 downwards.
GGGAGTACAAAACATAGTGTTTAATTTTATTTTCATATCAATCATGTTCGTGCTTACAACCAAATGGACGTTACCAAATCTAGATGAAATGGGAATGGGAGCTTTAAAATTCCCAATTATTAAAAGTGTTAATGTTACATTAATGACATTAAAGTATGCATATATTAATATGCTACGAAATGTCAGGGACCTATGTTTATTGTTACCGTTTCTACTATTGTGCTAAAACAAATTTGTTATTTATGCAGAGACTGACATCGTTACAGTAATGTGCCCATTCGTTACACCATGGATGTAGAGATTGACATCGTTACAGTAATATGCCCGTTCGTTACACTATGGATGTAGAGATTGACATCGTTACATTAATATGCCCGTTCGTTACACTATGGATGTAGAGATTGACATCGTTACAGTAATATGCCCATTCGTTACACCATTGATGTAGAGATTGACATCGTTACAGTAATATACCCATTCGTTAGACCATTCAAAGCATATATAAATGCTTGAATATTGGTTCAGTTTCGGTCAAGTTCAAGCCAAAGAACAAGAACAATTTTCACGACAAATCAAACTTTCTTTCCCTTGTTAATTTCCATATAATCATATGCATCCATCTTATAACGATTGACATTTAATAGCTATACAGGCAAATCATTTTCAGCAACTAATAGTAAATTCATTTATTGAAGTGATTTCACAAAACAAAAAGAAACGACAAGTCTGTACTTAATTTATTAGTAGAGACATACCACTCGATTATGTAGTATACAAGTCTGTACTTAATTTATTAGTAGAGACATATCATTTTATTATGTAGAATAATATAGACAGGCAAATCATTTTCAGCAACTAATAGTAAATTCATTTATTGAAGTGATTTAACAAAAAAGAGAAAAGACAAGTCGGTACTTAATTTATTAGTAGAGACATACCACTCGATTATGTAGAATACAAGTCTGTACTTAATTTATTAGTAGAGACATACCACTCGATTATGTAGAATACAAGTCTGTACTTAATTTATTAGTAATGTATACCACTTGATCAAGTAGTATACAAGTCTGTACTTAATTTATTAGTAGAGACATACCACTCAATTATGTAGTATACAAGTCTGTATTTAATTTATTAGTAGAGACATACCACTCGATTATGTAGTATACAAGTCTGTACTTAATTTATTAGTAGAGACATACCACTCGATTATGTAGAATACAAGTCTATACTTAATTTATTAGTAATGTATACCACTTGATCATGTAGTATACAAGTCTGTACTTAATTTATTAGTAGAGACATACCACTCGATTATGTTGTATACAAGTCTGTACTTAATTTATTAGTAGAGACAACGTTTGATTATGTAGTATACAAGTCTGTACTTAATTTATTAGTAGAGACATAACATTTGATTATGTAGTATACAAGTCTGTACTTAATTTATTAGTAGAGACATAACATTTGATTATGTAGTATACAAGTATGTACTTAATTTATTAGTAGAGACATACCACTCGATTATGTAGAATACAAGTCTGTACTTAATTTATTGGTAGAGACATAACGTTTGATTATGTAGTATACAAGTCTGAACTTAATTTATTAGTAGAGACATACCACTCGATTATGTAGTATACAAGTCTGTACTTAATTTATTAGTAGAGACATAACGTTTGATTATGTAGTATACAAGTCTGTACTTAATTTATTAGTAGAGACATATAATTTTATTATGTAGAATACAAGTCTGTACTTAATTTATTAGTAGAGACATACCACTCGATTATGTAGAATACAAGTCTGTACTTAATTTATTAGTAATGTATACCACTTGATCATGTAGTATACAAGTCTGTACTTAATTTATTAGTAGAGACATACCACTCGATTATGTTGTATACAAGTCTGTACTTAATTTATTAGTAGAGACATACCATTTGATTATGTAGTATACAAGTCTGTACTTAATTTATTAGTAGAGACATGATATTCGATTATGTAGTATACAAGTCTGTACTTAATTTATTAGTAGAGACATATCATTTTATGATGTAGAATACAAGTCTGTACTTAATTTATTAGTAGAGACATACCATTCGATTATGTAGAATACAAGTCTGTACTTAATTTATTAGTAGAGACATACCATTCGATTATGTAGAATACAAGTCTGTACTTAATTTATTAGTAGAGACATATCATTTTATGATGTAGTATACAAGTCTGTACTTAATTTATTATTAGAGACATACCACTCGATTATGTTGTATACAAGTCTGTACTTAATTTATTAGTAGAGACATAACATTTGATTATGTAGTATACAAGTCTGTACTTAATTTATTAGTAGAGACATACCATTCGATTATGTAGAATACAAGTCTGTACTTAATTTATTAGTAGAGACATAACGTTTGATTATGTAGAATACAAGTCTGTACTTAATTTATTAGTAGAGACATACCATTCGATTATGTAGAATACAAGTCTGTACTTAATTTATTAGTAGAGACATAACGTTTGATTATGTAGAATACAAGTCTGTACTTAATTTATTAGTAGAGACATATCATTTTATTATGTAGAATACAAGTCTGTACTTAATTTATTAGTAGAGACATACCATTCGATTATGTAGAATACAAGTCTGTACTTAATTTATTAGTAGAGACATACCATTCGATTATGTAGAATACAAGTCTGTACTTAATTTATTAGTAGAGACATAACGTTTGATTATGTAGAATACAAGTCTGTACTTAATTTATTAGTAGAGACATATCATTTTATTATGTAGAATACAAGTCTGTACTTAATTTATTAGTAGAGACATACCACTCGATTATGTAGTATACAAGTCTGTACATAATTTATTAGTAGAGACATACCACTCGATTATGTAGTATACAAGTCTGTACTTAATTTATTAGTAGAGACATATCATTTTATTATGTAGATTACAAGTCTGTACTTAATTTATTAGTAGAGACATAACATTTGATTATGTAGAATACAAGTCTGAACTTAATTTATTAGTAGAGACATATCATTTTATTATGTAGAATACAAGTCTGTACTTAATTTATTAGTAGAGACATACCACTCGATTATGTAGTATACAAGTCTGTACATAATTTATTAGTAGAGACATACCACTCGATTATGTAGTATACAAGTCTGTACTTAATTTATTAGTAGAGACATATCATTTTATTATGTAGAATACAAGTCTGTACTTAATTTATTATTAGAGACATACCACTCGATTATGTAGAATACAAGTCTGTACTTAATTTATTATTAATGTATACCACTTGATCATGTAGTATACAAGTCTGTACTTAATTTATTAGTAGAGACATACCACTCGATTATGTTGTATACAAGTCTGTACTTAATTTATTAGTAGAGACATAACGTTTGATTATGTAGTATACAAGTCTGTACTTAATTTAGTAGTAGAGACATAACGTTTGATTATGTAGTATACAAGTCTGTACTTAATTTATTAGTAGAGACATAACGTTTGATTATGTAGTATACAAGTCTGTACTTAATTGATTATGTAGTATACAAGTCTGTACTTAATTTATTAGTAGAGACATACCACTCGATTATGTAGTATACAAGTCTGTATTTAATTTATTAGTAGAGACATACCACTCGATTATGTAGTATACAAGTCTGTACTTAATTTATTAGTAGAGACATACCACTCGATTATGTTGTATACAAGTCTGTACTTAATTTATTAGTAGAGACATACCAATCGATTATGTTGTAAACAAGTCTGTACTCAATTTATTAGTAGAGACATAACGTTTGATTATGTAGTATACATGTCTGTACTTAATTTATTAGTAGAGACATAACGTTTGATTATGCAGTATACAAGTCTGTACTTAATTTATTAGTAGAGACATAACGTTTGATTATGTAGTATACAAGTCTGTACTTAATTTATTAGTAGAGACATATCATTTTATTATGTAATATACAAGTCTGTATTTAATTTATTAGTAGAGACACACCATTTGATTATGTCGTATACAAGTTTGTACTTAATTTATTAGCAGAGACATACCATTTGATTATGTATTATACATTTCATACTGCATATGCTCGTTTTAAAAACATATCCAAGCTATGAATGAATTTTTAGTCAGAAAGGATACAACAGGTATAAAGGCATAACCATCTTGTTTCTACTAATACTATATACTAAATAAATACAGATAAAGTTTAATTAGGAGCTTTCATTCTTGACTATTTCTAAAACTCGGGGCGTAAGGTATTTATTTTATTGAAGGTGATATTTTAATCAAAATTATGGCAATTGATAACAACATCACTTGTGCCGAACGAGAAATCGTCAATGGAAGAGCTGTTAATATAAAAAACAAATAACATATGACCTGGTTAATGAGTGCAAAACATTTAAGTATATGTTACCACCTAACAACTTAATCCTATTTTAATAAAGACAATAATATCCAAGTCAAATTACATAAGACAGCCATTAACCTCAAACAGATCACATATATCGCCCCCCCCCCATAGTTTGCGTTTAATCATTGCGACTGTATGGCCATAAAGTAACAGACAGGAGCAAAACACACAAAGTATGTGAAACTTTTTTAAAAAGTCAATATTATAATTATTAAATCTATAAGGAATTTACAGGATCGTTTATTCAATTGAACGAAACATGAAAGTTTCAAAACGAAATTCAGATCCTCGAAGGTACTGGTTCGCCAACAGTCCAGATATACAACAATTGCAAAGTTAAATTTAAGTCCATCCCGTGGGTCGGTGATCCTTTCTTGGTTCGTACTCCACTAATCATACTGCCAGTCATGTATGGCCTACCGCGTGCTGAAAAATGGCGTTAAACCCCACAACTATTCAAATCACCAACAACAATCGAATGTTCTGAATAAATTTCAGATCCTCGAATGCACTGAACCTTTGTGAACACTATCACAATCGTCCCAGAATAATATTGTAATCCAATGAGCACTTTGTAATTTCAGTGAATAATCCAAGCATATGTTTCCACTAAAACAATATTTGAACACATTAAACATTAAATACGTCTGCAGACTTGATGTTACAACAATATAAGAAATAAAAATAAAATAATTGTCCACCTATTGGACTTGTACACAAACATGAGAGGGAAAAACATATTTTCCTCCTACTAATTAAGTGACATTTTGAAGATATTTCACATCGTAAAAGAACACACTAACTAAACTCATCCAGTGGGAAATAGTTTTAACCCTCTAACAACCCACCTATGGGAAATGACCGCAAAAAAATGTGTAAATATATTTGTATTAGTAACGTGGCCATAGCTATTTGTAGATCCTGCGCAATCTGCTCGTAAATTATCAAACAAGAATCCCTACTCGTATAAAAAAATTAGCTATAAATAATCATTACATTTTACAGCCATGAACCAAAATAAAAAATATATAAACACTTCCCCTAATTTAAGAAAAGAAATATTTATGCAATTAAGCTTTATTTAACATCTTAATCAAACACACATATGAAGATAAATAAATTACATAGGAATGTCTTATTTATGTACAAAATGTATTTTAAAAAATAAACCAGTATAGAACACCCTGATGTGTTTAATGCCGATTTTGTACTCTTGCAACAAACTCTGATTTTTGTTTTTCATTTTATTGATGAAAGCAATGTGATTGTGACCAGAAGTTACCTTGTTCATTACACACTGGAATATTGATGGTGAATTGTTCATACCAATGGCATCATTTTATATTGGTAGAGTCTATCTGGAGTTGCAAAGGCCACAATTTCTTGTGCACTATCCTTAAATAGTATATACCAGTATTAATTTAAACGGTTGGTGACATCTTTTGCATTTCCCATTTTGTCATTAGGGTGATCAGTTATGGGTATTAGAAGAGAGTTTGTTTTTATGACACTGTTAACCTTCTTTAGTCAGTGTATGTATGGAAAGAATTATTTAATTTGGGCACAATAATAAATGGTGAACTCTAGTTACGTTTGTTTGGTACACAATAAAATCTTTCTCCAACAAATATTCAATGTTCTTTTTAAACATTCATGCCAGAGAGGATTCATCATACAGTATACGGATACAGTTTCCAGGTGTGGAATCCACAATTACAACCTCGTGGTAGATTTTGATTGTTCAAGTTGCAACATCTGGAAGCATGTGCTCATATTTACATATTCGCTGCTTTAATTAAGTCTTTTCCTGTGGTTTTTGAATTGAAAGTCCAGATTTTTATATATTTTTTTTTTTGTTTTGAAGACTAGTTGAACCAAAGTCACTAAAATCAAGGCCAACATCTTCATTTAAATCATTGCTGTGTGGGAGTGGTAAAACAATACTGACCGAATACTTTACAGTTCTATCAATTGTTACGTATATTTGATTTAATTTATTTATTTTTAATTGTCAAATCCAAATTTATCATTTTGGGTTTTAAATTCATTAATTGGGAAATTATTCTAGAAAAATCTCTATGACCATACTTTATCTGTAAACATGTTTTGACCTTGGCTTGTTGACCTAATTTCTGACCCTGCTTCAGACAGTGTCAACAAGCTGATTTCAAAGTTATGGTTGAATTTCTGATGATTCTCATGGAGTGAGTACGTGATTTAGTGAGGGTAGCCTCTTTCTATGACCTTCCAGAATCACATGATTCCTTTTTGTTTACGAGGGAATTACTGTGTTTTGGAAGCTAACATTAGTAGAATCTGGGCTTTTAAGTTAATAGTTGTGTTTTGAGTTATATTGGAATTTGTGTCAGTTCGTTGAAGCAAGAGGAACATGTGCTCATAATTTCATTTGGATGAATATAAAACTTGAACTGCATCACGTGACATCGTCAGCCATTTTGGATTACATCATCAAGATTCGAACCTGGAACTATTAGAACATTTATTTATCAGGACTCTTTCAATTCCAATAGTGGATGACTATTGTGAATTCTAGACTGGATTAATTTGGATTTGTTTTTCTAAAACTGTAAGTTTATTTATGTTCTCTTATCAAATAATTGTACTTAATAAATTCATTGTTAATGTTTTACAAGCTTGTTAGTTTTCACTCTTTCTGTGTTGCTGCTTATTCTAGCCTAAGCACATAACAAAGAAATTGGGATCTCGTCTTAGGATTGAAATAAATTTGAATTTAAATTTGAATTTCCCCTAGTTTTGGAAAATTTTGAATCTTTAGTGAGACTGACAGGCTTGTATTAAAATGACATCTAAGGTAGAAGTATTTCTTTCTAATCCTACCCAGGAGCAATAAGATCTTTTCAAAAAAGATGAGTTGAATCAGCTTGCCAGAAAATATGATCTTTCTGAAGTGAAGGCTTCTTTAACGAAACAAGATATCAAACAAATTTTGGTTCAATATTTGGTAGAACAGGATGTTTTGGAACAAAGTGCTTTGATTTCGGTCAGTAAGTCTAAACCAGATTCTGACATTAAACTTAAAGAATTAGAATTAAAATTCAAGATGGAATTAGAGTTGAAGAGGCTGGAATTTCAGGAAAGTGAGAAAGAAAAACAAATTGAATTAAAAAAAGAGCAGATGCGGATTGATAGAGAGAGAGAAGAGAAAGAAAAGCAGATTGAGTTACAAAAAGAGCAGATGCAAAAAGATTATGAGAGAAAGGAGAAAGAAAGGCAAATTGAATTACAAAAAGAGCAAATGCAGATTGATAGAGAGAGGGAGGAGAAAGAAAGACAATTACAAATTGAAAGAGAGGAGAAAGAAAGAAAATTACAATATGATAAAGAGGAGAGAGAGAGAGACAGGCAAAGGAGAGAAAGGCAATTTGAATTACAAAAAGAGCAGATGCAAAGAGAGAGAGAGAAGGAAGAAAGAGAATTTCAAATTAAAATGAAAGAGTTAGAGCTGGCAAGTGAAAAAATTCGTCATACTTCAAATCCAAATTTAAGTTTTGATTTAGTAAGGAATATTAGATTAGTGCCCCCTTTCAGAGAAGAAGAAGTAGACAAATATTTCATTCTTTTTAAAAAAGTTGCAGAAAATTTAAAGTGGCCAAGAGAGAATTGGACTCAGTTACTGCAATGTGTACTTACTGGTAAGGCTAGTGAGATTTACACTTCACTGTCTGTTCATCAAAGTAGTGACTATGATGTAGTTAAAGAATGCATTTTAAGAGGTTATGAGTTAGTCCCTGAAGCTTATAGGCACAAATTCAGAAATTACAGAAAAGAAGCTGGACAAACTCATGTCGAATTTGCTAGAGAAAAAGAGCAGTTGTTTGATAGATGGTGCTTAGCCAAGAAAGTCGAACAAGATTATCAAAATCTTAAGCAAATTATATTAATTGAAGAGTTCAAAAACTGTGTCCCTAGTGATGTTAAAACTTATCTTGATGAGCATAAGATTGAAACCTTCGAAAATGCTGCTTGATAATAATTGTACTTAATAAATTCATTGTTAAAGTCTACAAGCTTGTTAGTTTTCACTCTTTCTGTGTTGCTGCTTATTCGAGCCTAAGCACGTAACACAATATGCTCATTTGTTACATTTATGTAGCAGTTGTTTCTTTTTCCTAACAGAAGTTTTTAAGTCATTTTCTTTTTCACATTATAAGGATTATGATAATTAGTCTGAAGAGGAGATTTTGAAGCATCAACACGAGTGAAAAAATCCTATATCCAGGCTGAAAAGCTGTTTCGTTTGTAGTTTTGTTTTGCATAAATTCTATTTCTGAGTGAACAGACTGAACATTATTTCTTGCTACTTCACAATCAGAGAGATACTATATAAGTTTAATCTTAAAATCCTCTTTTAGCAGAAGTTTCTCTTTTAAAAGAACCAATGGCCCATGAACAAAATGTCTAAAACTGTACACTTAAAAAAAGTGTACAAAACCTGCCGTTTTACAAGTTTTTCATTATTCGGTTTTATGTATATGTATTCTAATTATCTGCTTGTTAGTTTTAATTATTTATTCCATTACATGCTATTGCAATGAAACTTTGTTTACTGGATTTGACATTGTCCAGAAATTCAGTTCAATTCTGTTTGACACAACTTTTGTATATGATAAACAACTAATATTAAAACACTGCATCTAGTTTCTGACCTTCATTCAGAACCAGTGACTGTTTTGGTAAACAATTTTTTTTGCTTTTTTTTTCTCAGAGTAAGAATTATTAAATCATGTCAAGGCCATACATGGACTAAGTGATAATAATCATGTAACAAACTTATATTCCTTCTGGAGTCTTAAACTTGCATGTAAATGTTGTCGTTATGGAGATTGTTTAGTCAGGCTACAAACATATGTTGTGAACAGTTACAGTGGAAATTTTATTTTATTGAATTTCAGAGGATTCTTTCCCTGGAAATAGAACCACTCTGGTGACCTAGTGGTTAAAGCATCCACCACGAAAGCGGGAAGTCATGGGCTCTATCACTGGCTGAGTCATACCAAAGACTTACAGAATGGTACTAACAGGTACCTCGATTGGCGCTCAGCATTAAAATGTTAGTGTTAGGACTGGTCAGCCTGGTGTCAGGATAATGTTACTGGGTGGGACATCATGCTACATGTCTGCGGCATGATGCCCCAGTGCTAGACATTACTATAAACTGCCTCACTTCAGACATCATAGTGAGATGACTGAATTTTTTTTAAAGCTACGTTGAAATCCTAATCAAACAAATAAACAAACAATCAAAAGGCTAAAAAATTCCATTGCAACATGTATTTGGCATTCACATTAGAGCCTTACAGTGGTTTAAGTCCTACTCTGTCAACAGGACACATATTGTTTCTGCAAATGGAATACATTCCAGCCCAGTTGATCTATGTTGTGGTGTTCCACAGTGGTCTGTTCTCAGACCTGTTCTCTTCATTCTATACACTCAGTCGCTCTCAAGTGTCATAGATCATCACCCAGTGTCTCACCAAATATATGCTTCTGACACTCAAATATACATGTCTAGCCACCCAACTGAAGTTGATGCTACCATCCAAGGAGTAGAGAGGTGTATTACTGATGTGAAATAAATGATGACATGTAACAAGCTGCAGATGAATGATGATAAAACTGAGGCCATTCTGATCACAACACAAAGACTTTCTCATTCACATCCTTTACCTCAAACAATAAATATCAGCAACACCAATGTTAAATTCACATAGTCAGTATGAAACCTAGGTGTTACTCTAGACAGTACTCTCACATTGCACCAACATGTCATGAACATATGCAAAGCTGCATATCTTGAGCTAAGATGCATCAGCTCCATTAGCAACTATCTTTCAGCTGATGTCACTTAAACACTTGTGTGTTCATTAGTACTTTCAAGACTAGACTATTGTAATTCAATTCTGTCTGGTTCATCTCTACTCCAGAAACTTCAAAAAGTTCAAAACACAGCTGCTCGGATCATCTATAGAGTACCAAGATCAGAGCACACCTCCCCACTGCTATGAACCCTACACTATCTATCCATTTGATCCAGAATCAAACTTAAAATTTGTTCTCTATCCTACGTTTCACTCCAGTCTAGCATACCTATTCGGCCTCACCCATTGTGTACACATCAGCAGGATATTTACACTCCTCTTACGACAATCCTACTTTGAAAACGAAGTCATATAGAAAATGTTCTTTTGCATACCAGGGCCCAGCAATGTGGAATGAATTGCCCATTGAAATTAGACACAAAGACAGTGATCCCTTTCAAAAGTGCTCTAAAAATTCACCTTATTCAACTGCAAGAACACACTTAAAGACCTAAAAATGTTTTCTGCCTTTTTCAGCATTTTCTGTTTTCCAATTTCATGGTGTTTGTTTTGGTTTTTTTTGGTATTCATATCATTATAGATGTTGCAAATTAAGCACTTAGAACTTCTAAAGATTAGGTGCTATACAAAGTCCTCATTATTATTATTATTGATGCCACTAAAACACTTGTTCTTTCAAGACTGGACTACTGTAACTCAGTTCTGGCTGGTTCATCTCAATATCTATTCCAGAAACTTCAAATAGTTCAAAGCACAGCTGCTCAGATCATACAAAGAGTGTCACTATCAGAGCACACCTCCATGCTGCTCTCTACCCTACACTGGCTATCTGTTCGATCCAGAATCAGATACAAACTTTGTTCTCTGTGCAAAGTTTCACTGAACAACTCCAGTAAAACATACCTATCTGGCCTCACCTATGTGTACACACCAGCAAGTTACTTATGCTTCTGTTCTGACAATTGTATACTCATTATTCCCACTATTAAAGTGAAGTCTTATGGACATTCTTTTGCATACCAGGGCCCAGCAATGTGGAATGAATTGCCAATGGAAATTAGACACAAAGACACGGTGATTAAAAAGCCAGGTAGATGCAGATATTACTCTTTATGCCCTATATATGTTACATTTATGAATTTGGTTATGGCTCAATAGCAGGTACATGTATTAGTTTTACGATGTAAAATGTTGACCCCGATGTTTACAATTGGTTAGACATCGTCTGCTTTATCCTTAACAATTTTTGTTTGCAAAGCGAAGATCCAAAATTAAGTTTTCAGTGCTTTTAGTCAGTCTCTGATTGTTTAAAGCATTATTCACTACTGACTGAGGTGTAAAATTGAAAAAGTATGGAAAGTATAAACCTATTTAAGTTAAATGAGTTTAATTCATACAATATGCAGCAGATGAGACTTTATGTAACAAAAGTAAATAAATTTTGAATGATATTTTAAATGCTGTATGTATTCTACATTTGGACAAGGAAATGATTGATGCATGCTACAGAATCACTAAAAAAGTTGTAACAACTTAAACACTCCTTAATTAAAGCAGCATTTAACAATTAGGTCACATGATATGCATGAAGTTGAAACAGGCAGACAATATGCTAAATGGTTGGCAAGACTGAGTACAATTAATAAGAGATCACAAGTTTAAAACTTGTGACATCTCAATTTTTTGTTTCTCATTTTAAATTCTTTTTTAATTTTTATCGTCAAAATTTCTTTAAACTCGCACACTCTAATTTTTTATCATTATTTTTTACATTTAGGTTTTTATGTTTAATCTTTCTTTTCGTAGGATGGGCAATGAAGCAAGTCAAGATTTATTGCAATGCTTACATGACTCATGACCAGCATTGCTGTCTTTCATACTTCATAGTTTTAAATGGATACACGTTTTATGGAAAGAGATAAAGGGAAATTATATAAATTACTAATAAAACAAACCAAATATAAGCTATGTGCAAAAGTTTAATAAAATTTATCACACATTAATACACAGATATATAAACAGTTTTATATTTTATGACAAGATACACGTGTTATGTGTCTACAATGAATTTATCTGAGAGAAATGTAATAAAAATGTGTGTATATTTAATTCAACTAAACAAAATATATGACCTTAAAACAGTATTTCAAAAACTTAAAAATAACCCTTTCGCAAATCACTAATGGTAAGTAAGCCAAATATTGAAAAACACTGCCTTGAAATAATTATTAACTTTTAAAATAGGAAGTACTTTTGGAATGTTGCCTTAATGATTATTTACAGACAGTTGGAGAAAACACAACCTTAACACATGGTTAAATTTCTGCATAATATATTTAATAAAAACGTGCATATTTTGCATTAAAATGTGTAAAATACTAGAATTTCAGTAATATGTAAAACTTGTATGAAATTCTGTCTGTGAATCAGTCCACAAGGTAATGTACCCAATGATAGTAAATATTAGGGTGACACAAATTTTTAACAATTATTATGCTGTCAACTTAATGACTACCCAGTGAAAGCAAACTATCGCAGTAATGATGGTTGCACTGCAACACACACACATCTATGTGCATGCGTGCAAGTAAATTACCATCTTCAACATCATGCAAGGGTTTCGTCGTCTCATGAAAGCTATGAGAAGATAAAGAAGAAGAAGGTTACGAGGAGGATGAAGATGGAGAATGAAAACAATGTTCTAGTGAACTCACATCTGAGTGGTTGAGTAGTTTCTTGATGGAACCAAGAGTCATCATACGCCAGCCATGGGTAGAGTTAGTTCCAGACATTCCAAGGTTGTGGAAATAATTCAGAGAATTTCGCCGAAAATCATTCACCCTCATGCTACAAGTAAGCAGAATAGCGCAAGCATCATGTGAAAATGTAAATATGATAAAACGTAATTAAAAGTTGTCATTGTTCTTCTATCTGAAACAAGATTTGGTACCTGACAAGATTTATAATAAGTGGCCGTAATGCAGCACAGTGTTAACCTGACTGATATTACAAATATGTAACAGTAATCGACTGAATAATCCAAGCTGAAAAGATCTAGAAGCCAGGATTGTCTATTTATTTATCTAAACTCTGTTGAGCTCTTTGGGAAATTGGCATAACCTGGTTATTGGTACGCTCACAGTAAAATGTATTTAAGTTTGTTAAGAACACTGTGAGAAAAAGTCATTCAATTTTGAAAAAAAGTAACATCAAACATATGTACCAGTATACAATTATAGTAAAATTAGTTTTGTTGCATTTCCTGTTAACAATGAAGTTTTTTAACAAATCTATTCTCCAGTTAATGATTCATTTCCCATCCCAGTGCACTGATATATATATATATATATATATATATATATATATATATATATATATATATATATACACATGCACACACACACTGATGACAAAGATAAAATTAGTGATACGAACACTAAATCCTTACGTAAGCAGACATGACAAATAAAGGTTAATACACATAACTGTTCACTATACCTTGGATCAAAAGAATGAACTTCACAGCCGTAATATCTAATTACATCATCGTCAAATGAAAAATCATGGTTAATTCTGAAAAAAATCCCAATAAATTCAACATCATATTTGAGAACTATTCATAATGCACTTATTTATGTTAGAAACATGCATGACCTACTCAAGATAATCTTACGATATTTTTTTACTACTATTTGGTAGTGCTAGTCTATCTCATTATGAAATATAAGAAAAAGTAAATTCTTTGTAATAATAAAAATTGTGTTCCATGTCTTAAATAATTCAGCCAGAATGATTGAGAAAATGTTTTGTTTTGTCTAATAATCTCAATATTACAAAATACTGAGTCCTTATTTACTGTGCATATATACATGTAATGTGAATTGTATTTAAATTTCTCATGTGTCTTCTATCATGCCAATTTTACATGCATTTTATCAGTAGGCCAAACTTTCTTTGAATTTGCCATACTTTACCTCATACAGCATTACAGTCTCTACATACCCGACAGAATACACCAAACACGGTGACTTCGGTTTGAACATTTCCATATCGCATACAAACCATCCGCCATCTTCAACAAGTCCCATGCGAATTTTTCTTGGGCAAAGGAATTGTGGGCGCTCAATATAGCTGACAAAGATATTTAAATACAAACATAACAGCTTGCATTAAACTGAATAGCTTTTGTCAGCATTGTCAGCTAAAATTTTCTGTCCTATTAGAATACTAATTTACAAATCACAAATTTATAAATGTATATGTCATTGGAAGTAAAAAAAAATACCTCATTAAACCTGTTACATGTCTGTTTCATTAAGTGTACCAACTGAGGTAAAAGAAACAAACAAAAAGTAAATAATAAAGAATCACAAGTTAGATGATGAGTGTTATGTTTATCTTAAAACACTTTACAGATTGATAATGAACATAAATCAATAATAAAGAAAATGACATATGGTCAGCTGTGAAGCTGTAAAAACTACAATACAGAATTAAGTCTTTTTATTAATCCTAATAGGTACTTATTTCTAATACTGGCTATTGTTGTATACCAGTAAAATGATGTAGTAGTCTTTATATTAATCAATAGCTACATATTTCTAATACTAGTTTATGTTGTATACCAGTCCAATGTCATGGTAGTCTGTCAATTTTTTGTCCAGTCCAAATCAATAATTAAAATTCACTTCTGACAGACAGATTAAACTTTTTTATGTGATATCATCACATAAAGCATTAGAAAGTGTCAAGAATGATATGCATTTGAAAGGAACAAAGTCTTCTCAAGCAATCAATGCAGTAAACTCGAAAAAAACACTAAAGATGTTCATAATATCAAAACGATCTTGCTACATTTAAAAACTGATTGAAGATTGACATTTACCAGCATCTGAGTAGATTTCATTTTGATCAAGAAATTCACCATGATAGTGAAAGTTCTTGCTGTTATCTATTGCAGCTAACACCTTCTTACTATGATATGAATCAAAGCAGGAATTATGGATAACAAACAATTGCTTAATGGCAATACGCAGAAAGGAATTCAACATATTTTAAATGATTTCATTTTTTTAAAATCATAATCAACCAATATGTTTAACATTTTAGATTTTTGATACTATTTTTAGTTGAACACTTTACTGCAAAGATCCATTTGTTCAAAATATTTGTGCATATACATCACACACACAGACATACACTAACACACACTTAAATTAAACAGCATAACTGCTTTCTTGGATTACAAGAAAGTATTAATTACCTATGATAAAGAGAACTTAGTTCTTCAAATGTCAGTTGGCTCAATATGGCTTCAGATGGTATCATCAGATTCTCGTTGCCTTTAATGTCCAAAATTATAGGGCTGGCATTATAGTCTGTGTCTGTCATACATCTAACATCCGGAATTATACGCATTTTCTTTAAAAGTACAAGGAAAAACAAAAGCATAAATTGAAAATGAAAGTCAGACGGGGGCTTAGAACATTTCCGATTTTAATTTTAGCATGTGCATGAGTATTTTACTGAGTTATACATAAATTGATTGCACACTGTCATTACATTATGTCAGCATAGAAGTTATGTTTGGTTAGAAAAACAATTTAGCCAAGCTCCAGCATTTGTTCTGGTGTAAGGTTAAGCTCTATTATGAATCTCTGTATCACCTTTTTAAACTATAAGATAGTTTTAATTAAGTCATTTGGGTTCATGGCAGTTATATTTTTGTAATTCTGTGGTTGCCTTATGGTATAGTAAAAGTGCATATACACTAGAGTAGAATTCTTATTCATAACAAAGCTGATTGCCAAAGTTAACAACTATTAAGGTCAAATATACCATGCATTGATTTGAATGTGGATCACAAAACACCACATTAAACTAAGAGCCCTGTTAAAATACCACATCAAACTAAGAGCCCTGTTGAGCATTCATGAACAACCTAATTGTTGATTGATTGAAATAACTGAGAAGATCAGAAATTGGCTGTTTAAATTTTTTTAAAATCAAATGTTTTAAATCTTTTTATTGAATCCGATTTTGACGATTTGGTGCGCATGTGACGACCATATAATGAGAATAAATGCACCATGTATTCTATTCTTCAGCCTGTCGACTCAGTTCTGTAAATCCCCAGAAATCCAAAAGGAATTGAAGCCAGAAGTGAAAAGAGAAAGGAAGAGACAAATGTGATTCCTTTGCAACAACACCACCCTCAGCCACTACTCCTGTGGCTAGTTGGACACAGAAAGCAGTTTTAAAAACCATGCATAAGCAAAAAGTAGTACGGTATTTGGTAACAGTTGGTGATCTTTTCAAGAGAAACTTGATTTAAAATCTTTATATTGTATTTAAACAAATTTATATTTTCTAAATTTTAATGCCTGTTGGTATAACCTTGTCTTGCTAATTAAGCTAAAGCCCATAAACTTAACAGCTTAGTCTAATTGTATTGCTAATTAAGCTTAAGTCCATAGACTTAACAGCTTAGTCTAATTGTATTGCTAATTAAGCTCAAGTCCATAGACTTAACAGCTTAGTCTAATTGTATTGCTAATTAAGCTTAAGTCCATAGACTTAACAGCTTAGTCTAATTGTATTGCTAATTAAGCTTAAGCCAATAGACTTAACAGCTTAGTCTAATTGTATTGCTAATTAAGCTTAAGTCCCATAGACTTAACAGCTTAGTCTAATTGTATTGCTAATTAAGCTTAAGTCCATAGACTTAACAGCTTAGTCTAATTGTATTGCTAATTAAGCTTAAGCCAATAGACTTAACAGCTTAGTCTAATTGTATTGCTAATTAAGCTTAAGTTCATAAACTTAACAGCTTGGTCTAATTGTATTGCGAATTAAGCTTAAGCCAATAGACTTAACAGCTTAGTCTAATTGTATTGCTAATTAAGCTTAAGTCCATAGACTTAACAGCTTAGTCTAATTGTATTGCTAATTAAGCTTAAGTTCATAGACTTAACAGCTTGGTCTAATTGTATTGCTAATTAAGCTTAAGTCCATAGACTTAACAGCTTAGTCTAATTGTATTGCTAATTAAGCTTAAGTCCATAGACTTAACAGCTTAGTCTAATTGTATCGCTAATTAAGCTTAAGTCCATAGACTTAACAGCTTAGTCTAATTGTATTGCTAATTAAGCTTAAGTCCCATAGACTTAACAGCTTAGTCTAATTGTATTGCTAATTAAGCTTAAGTCCATAGACTTAACAAATTAGTCTAATTTAAATTTGAACACTCATATTGTTTATAAAATAACTTCTAAGCTAATATGTAACTTAAATTCTGTTGGAATAGTGGGAATCAAATAAAGTTAGGAGGATCACATTATCTGAAAATTGATCATCTGTTTTTTGTCTCTAATACAGATTTTCATATTAAAATGTTTAAACTCGGACTGGTAGAGGTTAAACCCTTAATTGCACATTATTTCCTAAATCTAAAAACAAATTATACTAAACTAGGTGTGGTTTGCTTATGATATACATGTATCTGTGCAATTGTCTGGAATGTAGGAGACAGAATCAACTTACAACTGGTGGAGTTCCTCTGTATGAGGGAACTGGCGGCTGAAAGACAAAGATAAACAAAATGTTTATATCCTTAAGGAGAACACAGATATGCACTACATCAAGGGTTTTACAACTCAAATGTAGTATCAACCAGAGTCAACCTTAATTGGAACTAAGTGGGTCATAATGCAAGTGTTTTGTTTTCTATCGCAAAATCATAAATACATATGCATAAAAAAAAGACACAGGCCTAGGGCCACAAAAGTGTGTTGGCAGGCCATATGTTTTGTGCCTCTGCACTAAACAATTGCTGGTGCATTATTTCTTTTTTTAGTGTATCCATAGGTATATTACACCAAATTATAACTGACACATTCTATTTCTGGTATTGTATTTCATCTCTGAAAAAGGGCATCAGAAGAATGCTGCCAGATGCAGATAATCATCGTTGCTTTGTATTCTTGGAGGATATGCATACAACTATTGCCTCTCTTTCTTTCTCTCTCTCTCTCTCTCTCTCTCTCTCTCTCTCTCTCTCTATATATATATATATATATATATATATATATATATATATATATATATACCGGTATATCTGTGTTTGTGTGTGTATATATTTGTATGTGTGTGTGTGTGTGTGTGTCCAGAAGATTTTGCATACATAAATACAAACACAAATACATATCAATTTGTTAATAACAAATCGTACATGTTTATGGGGAAGTATAGGATACGGGATTCATTATTGAAAAGATTTTGTATGCATTTAATATATATCCCAGGAATAGCGATATGAACAATGTGTGTGTGTGTGTGTGTGTGTGTGTGTGTGTGTGTGTGTGTGTGTGTGCATATGTATGTATGTATGTATGTATGTATGTATGTATGTATGTATGTATGTAAGCATGTACTGAGAGAAAAAAGAGGGAAACTAAATTGTGTGTTTTGGTGTCTTGAGCTGTGTTTGAGCATGCATGTTAGACGATGTATGCAGTAGTCTTTTAAAGTATGGATGTTATTTACTACATTATATACAACTGTGGTTCAAAGACAGCACAGAAAATGATGATTCAGCAAGAGCATCTAATGACACCTGGTTTCGGGTCTAGTGATTTTAATTTATAAAGGACATCCGCTGATATTTAACAAGTCAAACAGAATGTTGACACAACTCCAACAAAGACCAAGACTTTTATAAAGTCAAAGTAGAACTATATGGGGCCTGTGATGTTCAATCATAGATATAAGACATGTCATGCCTCGATAGCTTACTGGTTAGTGTCCTGGACTCATGACCAAAAGAATGTAGGTACCAATCCTACCAGTACACAAGTCTGGGTCAGTTTCTGTGGTGTGTCATTTGGCAAGGAAACTTAATTCTCCAATTGACTCTACATTAAATAACCTACTTGTATTGCTGTGCTGTATGGCAACAAATGATTCATTATATCAATCTTTACTTTTGAAGTCCTCAACATCCATAACAAAATAACAACATCCATAAAAAATAACAACATACATAACACATCCATAAAAAATAACAACATACATAACAACATCCATAATAAAATAACAACATCCATAACAAAATAGCAACATCCATAACCAAATAATAACATCCATAACAACATCTATAACAAAATAACAACATCCATAACAAAAAAGCAACATCCATAACCAAATAACAACATCCATAACAAAATAACAACATACATAACAACATCAATAACAAAATAGCAACATATATAAGAACACCCATAGTAAAATTACAACATCCATAACAAAATAACATTCATAACAGCATCCATAGCAAAATAAATTTTCAAAGTTATTCAAGCCAAAATATTTACTGAAATTGACATAAATACAAAAAAGTGTAAATGAATTCTGAAGCATGAAATTTAGGTTGCTATAGTTCATTTCTAAATGGTGGTTTAGTACTTTTAAAATTTATGCACACAAAATATCACTACAGTACAAACAATAGTGTTAAAATTGTTTACCTAGACACATTTTTTAATGCCTACACCTATTCTGACGATGCATGCCATGTAATATAAAGTCTCCCACATTTTTGTGGAAGTGAACAAACAAATGGTGGAGGACAGGAATCCAAGAGAAAAGATGGAAAGGGACCATGAGATTAAGTTTTCATAATACCACATGATGAAATTATATTAATATCTACTAACCGTTTGACTGGGTTCTTTGGCAAAGGTTGTATTCAACTTCTGAAGAAGAAAAAATATAATTTTGATATTACTATATCTGACGATGCTAAATTCAATTTTTCCACATGGTATTCTTGTTGACAAAATTGTTTTGACTATCAGAAGTTTTCACTAACAGTGAATGGAAAAACTTAAGAATTCAAAATATTTTGCCTGGCAGCTGATTTCAAAGACTGCATTAACTTTGATTGACAATTTTAGGGGACTGAAAATAACTCTGTAATGTTGCTATAATTGATAACTATGTCTGTCAAAAAGTATTCATTTTGATAATTCTTTCCCCTTGGATGATGAACAAGCATTTTCAGTTAATTTTATAGAGACATTACCGGCATATATTGTACTTAATAAAAAGAAATTTTGATTAGCAATTTTAGATTGTCCTCTAAAAGTTACAATATTTCCTTCTGTCTAAAAAATAAAAGATAAGATTTACATTGCAAAAGGTATTCAGTTTTATTGAAAAATATTAGTTGTTACATAACTCACATAAAAATACTTGTTACATAACTCCCATAAAAATATCTATTTCCAACCAAACTGCTTACAACTAAAAGAATAAAGTTCCTACCTTTTGTCCCAAATCTTTGTTGATGACCTCTTAAAATCTTATCTTATCAAGAACTTGCAGCAATGACAGTGAGTTTAGGAAAATGAAAAGTTAGAGGAAAACACACAGAAAAACAGTTCCACGGGTTAAATGTGCCAATACATAAGCTTTGATGAAAACACACAGAAAGACCGTTCCACAGGTTAAATGTGCCAATACATAAGCTTAGATGAAAACACACAGAAAAACAGTTCCACAGGTTAAATGTGCCAATACATAAGCTTAGATGAAAACACACAGAAAGACCGTTCCACAGGTTAAATGTGCCAATACATAAGCTTAGATGAAAACAAACAGAAAGAGAAAGACCATTCCACAGGTTAAATGTGCCAATACATAAGCTTAGATGAAAATTTCCATGTGAAGGGTGACATACTGGTAAAACTCTGAGTGCTTATATCTTTTTACATGAACACTTGCTTTTATTTCAGTATTACGTTAAATATTTTAAACCATATGAAAATGGTAGTGAATGACTAGACACATAGAAACTGCATTGTATAAGCAACTTAATTGTTACAATTATGTTGAATACTCTTTTACAAGAGTTTGTTGATATTCTAGGTTGAAAGTGTTCAGTAGTAATTTTCACTATAAAAGTAATGCTGAAAATCACACGGTGTCTGAGTATATATAGTAAAATATAGAAAAGGCAAAATTGGCAAATTTGAAATAATCATTTCCTTTGAATTGATTGGGAACTCTTAAAAATGGTCTAACACAAATGTTCACTATTCAGTTAATGGCATATACTTAAATCATTCAAGTACCTGGCACATTTGTAAATATGTGCTAAACCCCAGCTTAATGTTTTCAACATTTTAACTCTTCACCTTGAAAATTAAAATACATGTATTATCAAAATCATGCTTCATGGAAGGTCATTGCAACGGTTTTTTAACTTTAAAATCGGGATGAATCCTAATCAGCATTCAATTCTTTGTGAAGTTTAATCAATGGTTAAGTTTATAAAACACATAGCTAAATCAAGAGAATGAGGTAATCCAATTTAATCAGCATTCAATTCTTTGTGAAGTTTAAGCAATAGTTAAGTACATACAACACATAGTAAAATCAAGAGAATGAGGTAATCCAATTTAATCAGCATTCAATTCTTTGTGAAGTTTAATCAATGGTTAAGTTCATAAAACACATAGCTAAATCAAGAGAATGAGGTAATCCAATTTAATCAGCATTCAATTCTTTGTGAAGTTTAATCAATGGTTAAGTACATACAACACATAGTAAAATCAAGAGAATGAGGTAATCCAATTTAATCAGCATTCAATTCTTTGTGAAGTTTAATCAATGGTTAAGTACATACAACATATAGTAAAATCAAGAGAATGAGGTAATCCAATTTAATCAGCATTCAATTCTTTGTGAAGTTTAATCAATGGTTAAGTTCATAAAACACATAGTAAAATCAAGAGAATGAGGTAATCCAATTTAATCAGCATTCAATTCTTTGTGAAGTTTAATCAATGGTTAAGTTCATAAAACACATAGCTAAATCAAGAGAATGAGGTAATCCAATTTAATCAGCATTCAATTCTTTGTGAAGTTTAATCAATGGTTAAGTACATACAACACATAGTAAAATCAAGAGAATGAGGTAATCCAATTTAATCAGCATTCAATTCTTTGTGAAGTTTAATCAATGGTTAAGTACATACAACACATAGTAAAATCAAGAGAATGAGGTAATCCAATTTAATCAGCATTCAATTCTTTGTGAAGTTTAATCAATGGTTAAGTTCATAAAACACATAGCTAAATCAAGAGAATGAGGTAATCCAATTTAATCAGCATTCAATTCTTTGTGAAGTTTAATCAATGGTTAAGTACATACAACACATAGTAAAATCAAGAGAATGAGGTAATCCAATTTAATCAGCATTCAATTCTTTGTGAAGTTTAATCAATAGTTAAGTACATACAACACATAGTAAAATCAAGAGAATGAGGTAATCCAATTTAATCAGCATTCATTTCTTTGTGAAGTTTAATCAATGGTTAAGTACATACAACACATAGTAAAATCAAGAGAATGAGGTAATCCAATTTAATCAGCATTCAATTCTTTGTGAAGTTTAAGCAATAGTTAAGTACATACAACACATAGTAAAATCAAGAGAATGAGGTAATCCAATTTAATCAGCATTCAATTCTTTGTGAAGTTTAATCAATAGTTAAGTACATAAAACACATAGTAAAATCAAGAGAATGAGGTAATCCAATTTAATCAGCATTCAATTCTTTGTGAAGTTTAATCAATGGTTAAGTACATACAACACATAGTAAAATCAAGAGAATGAGGTAATCCAATTTAATCAGCATTCAATTCTTTGTGAAGTTTAAGCAATAGTTAAGTACATACAACACATAGTAAAATCAAGAGAATGAGGTAATCCAATTTAATCAGCATTCAATTCTTTGTGAAGTTTAATCAATAATTAAGTACAATTACAACACATAGTAAAATCAAGAGAATGAGGTAATCCAATTTAATCAGCATTCAATTCTTTGTGAAGTTTAATCAATGGTTAAGTACATACAACACATAGTAAAATCAAGAGAATGAGGAGATGCATAGCTAGGAAAGAGCAGTTCTTGTTGGAGATTCTACAGCTGCTTAGTTGTTACCATGCCAGACTTGTGACAAGAAGATTTCAGTTGCATGAAATTCAAATGATCTGGATGCTATTTGAGGGTGAATTCTCTCTCTCTCTCTCTCTCTCTCTCTCTCTCTCTCTCTCTCTCTCTCTGTATATATATATATATATATATATATATGTATATATGTATATATATATATATATATATATATATATATATATATATATATATATATATATATATATATATATATATATATACACACACATATATTTGTGTGTGTGTGCATGTGTACTTTGTTTATTGTTTATTTCATATGCATATCAATGGTGAATTCAGATGTTAAAGGTAGCTTTGATAGAAAACTAAATGACAAACTTATCAACACATGTACATTTTGTTGTCATGGAAAATAGACTAATATTTGCAAATAAGTTAAACATGTTGGTGAAATTGTTTTCTACAGACATCATCAACCAAATGTCCATCTTTCTATGTGTGTTTTTCCCCTTATCTTGGACTACCATCCAGATGGAGTGGTGGCAGTAGTGATCAAGTACTGCCCATCTGTTATGCCTGTCATATTTTGCCTTCAACTATGAGCAAAAGCCAACTAGACTCTTTATCTAGGGCCCTGCTTTCACAGCTCTCTTGTGTTCCCTTTCTTTCAATCCCAGTGCACTGAACATCATCCAGACCAAATGATCTGGAAAACCTCTACAACCAACTTCCAAAGGGTATAACCACGTTTTCCATCCTCTATCCCTGCAAGACTCTACCAAATCCTGCTACTTTATCCTCTTTTCCTCATGAACCCCTTCTGTCCTCTCTTCCCATGGTATAGTGAGTTTACACCAGGATCATTTTCTTTGCAGCTAGTGGCATGATGGCAATCTCACGGCTTAGGTATGTCTGATCTACACCAGGAAATTCCAGTTTCCTACCCACAGTGACTCTTATTGGATCATTCCCCTTCCTGCACCCATTTTGGAGTTGTTGCCACAACCATCTCAAAACCTATGTGCATTATTGTACACCTTATATGGTATTCCGCTGGGCCCTAATGTTGAACTGTGGATCAGGCTTTATATAATAAACAAGCAGGCTAGAGGTAATAAAGTATGATAAATTATTTATCTGAACTGAGAATTAAGCTTTGCTTGGTGACTATTTCAGTGCATAATTCATTCCACTTAGTTGCATAGCAGACATTAGAGGCAAATTGGGGTTGCATATGTACTATGTGTATGAGTGTATGACTCAAATTCTAATAGTGTTAGTTCAGAACTGTCATTAAGACTTTGAAATTAATAACTAAACAAATCTTCCATGGATGCATTATGCTGCATCCCCTCTGGGTCTAACCTGTTTGCAGTTGGCTGTTAGATATGTAGATATGTAGTATATACCTTATCTGGATGGTCCTCAGAAGTTATTATTGGGTAGATTCATAATAAAATCTGTGTTTAATGAAATTTGTCATCTTGTAAGGCTTTGTATGAGTTGTTGCATGAGGTAACACAATACTTTAAGTATATGGTATATTTTTAGGTATGTTTACTTTATCAGTCATAAGGCTGTACCTGTATTGCATCTTCACACAAGAAGTCAACCAGTTTAGCAATTTAATCTGCTGTAAATTTTAAGATATCAAAATAAAACTGAAAGTTTTGAAACATATTTGATTTATTTAAAATGTCACTTCATGTACTGTGTCACTGATTACCTCCATAATGTATCTTTAACATAAAATTGTTTGATTGTCTGATATCTTCGAAGCACATATTGTGGAGGAACTCACTTACTCTATCTTTTAACCATTACATTATCAGCAGGATAACCACATTAAACAAAAATGAATGAAAAAAATGGACTGATCTAATTTTTTATTTGGCTTTAAACAAAATGTTTTGGGGAATGTTTTGAAGGTTCTTAAACACTTAAGGCAAAATATAATACAAATTTTGTCTTCTTGATATTAAATTCTTCATTTTAAAACCAGTGCACATTGAGCTCTACCTTGTATCATTTTTACATGTTAATCTGTGCAGATGCCAAGGTCTAAAATACTTTTACAAAATAATGAATTCTTTACAAAGGTATTTCATTTACTATTAAAATGTTTTTTTCTTGTTGAGGATTTCCTTAGACCTAAAGAACTCATCAACTCATGATGGAGAATATAAAGAGATTGTTTTTCATATTTCTCTCAATGAATTAAAAGTATCTATATTTTTTGCAATAAAAACAAATTGGAAATAAGACCATTTAAAATCTCAACAAGAAGAATATGAGAAATTTAGTTAATGCTGGACCTGGACAATTGATCCTTGCTGTGTGATTGCTCTGAGAATTGTTGTTAAAATCAGAGGCCACTAAGTGGTAAAACACAGAAATATTGTTGAGTTCCAAAGAAAATTTGAGGAGGAAATCAAATTATATTGGTATTTATTGACTGGACTTTGGTCAGTAATGAAAGCAGAAAGTTGAACGTGCAGTAAAAGGAGCAGAAGGACTGAATAAAACATATTAAATAACAGACATGTTGGACAAATACATGCAAGAAACAGGAGTAGGTGGAATAATTATGTTTAAATTTCATGATGATTTGCATAAATTTCATGATGATTTGCATATATCAGGAATATATTTTACCTTTTGCATCATATTCTGAGATCCTGCAGCCCAGGTCAGAGCCTTGGATGCATTCAAAGCCTAGAAAAAAGAGAATATAATTAACGTGCATTTGTCATTTAAAAAGATATAATCAATCAGTTTGGTGATATAAAAAATGTTTAAGACAGAGAGCCTTGGATGCATTCAAAGCCTAGGTAATAGAAAGTATATGACCATCAGCAAAAATTAAATTATTTAATTAACGTGCATTTGTCATTTAAAATGACATAATCAATCAGTTTGGTGATATAAAAAATGTTTAAGACAGAGAGCCTTGGATGCATTCAAAGCCTAGGTAATAGAAAGTATATGACCATCAGCAAAAATGAAATTATTTAATTAACGTGCATTTGTCATTCAAAAAGACATAATCAATCAGTTTGGGGATAGAAAATGTTTAAGCCAGAGGTTCTAGTCTGAGTAGTATGTGTATATGTACTTAGGAATGATCAAATTTCAAAATAGAAATGATGACGAAAAATTATACAAGCAAGCAAGGAGAAGATAAATTGTATGTTGTAATACAAAGAATTTATGTAACACAGTTTGAATTCTGATTTGATTATAACCCTTAAGAATTTATCAACACAGCTGCCAAGATGATGAATCTCTTTAAAAATTTCAGTAACTTTCCCATTTTATAAAGAGACCAATTTTGACCTGCGGATGGAATAATACTTACTTTTGCGGTGTCGGTCAGCAGTTTTGTTAGATCGTTTATTTCCTGTGATGGCAAATTCGACTTCTGTAAATATACATTAAAGATATATAAAGGTATTTACATAGAAGCAGAAGATTATAAAGTAATGGCTTCCATAGAGTTATGGTATTTGTGCAATACTGAAAATGTTTTCCTTGCAGATTCAAATGAAGGCAAACATTAGCAACATTATCATAGCTATAGCAGTATGCATTTTGGGTGATAGCATTTCTATGCTGCCTAAATCTTGGACTCTTAAACATTTTCTTAGATCCTTGAAATTAAATGCTTTAAAAATTTAGTTTACACAATTGAAAAATCACAATGATTAGAGAGTGTATGGTGTAGAGAAATACAGTGTATATGTATATGCAAAATAATTATCAGAGTATATGCATGCACTGAAAATATTGGTTGATATAATACGTTTCTGCTTGAATAACCACTTTACTTGTAATCTTTATGAGGTTTAAACAGTCATAAATAATTTAATTAATAATGCCTTTGAAAATTTATGGTTATTCAGTGATATTTCAATGTGTTTCATGCTGATTAACACAAGGGAGGGGTGAACAACCTTCCTTTTACTCTAATAAATGAACATGGAAACAACCTATTTGTTCTGTTAGATGTTTACAATTAGGACTCAGAAACACTAAAAATGATTTCTGCTATTCCTCATCTCCCACCCCCTATAAAGGACATTTTTGGATTTGCCACTGATTATATGACTCATTTGAGAAATATCCTACTGAGTTAAAAAAAATTGAGAGCAATTATAATTTTATACCAAAAGATCTAAGCTTATAAAATGATCGTAATTTTTCTGTGTACATCTTGCTCCTGTGCTTGTTTTGATTCACTGAAATAACATCATATTGCAATGTAAGATAAATCTCCACATCCAACAACAAATATCATGGTTGGAATAATATCAAGACAAACAAGGAATAGCAATTATGTTATACTGTTATCAAGACAAACAAGGAATAGCAATGCTGTTATACTGTTATCAAAACAAACAAGGAATAGCAATGCTGTTATACTGTTATCAAGACAAACTAGGAATAGCAATGCTGTTATACTGTTATCAAAACAAACAAGGAATACCGGTAGCAATGCTGTTATACTGTTATCAAGAAAAACAAGGAATAGCAATGATGTTATACTGTTATCAAGACAAAAAATGAATAGCAAAGCTGTTATACTGTTATCAAAACAAACAAGGAATAGCAATGCTGTTAGACTGTTATCAAGACAAACAAGGAATAGCAATGCTGTTATACTGTTATCATGGTTGTGTAAAAGCAGGATAAACAAGGATAAACAACATAAGTATGACAGTCAAATGATATATCTGCAAATGATGACAAACAACATAAATATCATGGTCAGGATGATAGCTGGACAAATGAAGACAAACAACACAAATATCATGGTCAGGATGATAGCTGGACAAATAACATCGATTTCATGGTCCAAATGTTCATAACACAAATCAGTCGAATCTGCACATGCATATAATTTCATCTGAGGTTATGAAAACTGCATATCTTGAAGCTAAGGGTAATGGATAAATGTCAAGGTTACTTGTATGTCTATGCAGAAACACCATAGTATCTCCTGTTTAAAAAAAGATCCAATGATAGTCAAATAAAATAAACAAACTTTGTGATAGTTTGGATCAAATAATTTTTTTACATGTATTTGATATGTGATTTTCATTTGGTAGTTCTGGTTTGCAAACCATCTCCTGTTCCCTTCAGCAATTTTTGAAGCAAATCTTGAGCAGTCCACAATCAGTGGTGGATTAGACAATATAGCGTGTTTGTATATGCACATCGCCTCAGCCACACATGTATTTTAGTACATCAAAGAAACTCAGATTTCTTGCATCGATAGTCCATTCTAGGTTGGAAATCAGCTGTTTACCCAACCTCCTTCTTTTGATGTGATGGGACACTGTACCTCCTCTACAATGGTACATATACCATTAATGCAGCGATATGTTTGAAAATTAGTAAAACTGCAAGGAAGTTAACAAGGATTAATACAGTGATGTAATGTTTTAAAATTGCTTCAATTGAAGGAATTTAACATGGATTGATTAATACAGTGATGTGTCTAAAAATAAGTACAACTGCCAGGAATTTAACAAGCATTAAATAATAAAGTGATATCATGTCTAAAAGTAAGGAAGACCACAGTAAATTTAATGAGGATTGATTAAGACAATGATGTCATGTCTAAAAATAAGTAAAACTAATTGGAATTAAAGGAGGATTGATTAATACAGTGATATTATGTTTTAAAATTGGTTTTCAATTCTTAGGAATTAAAGGAGGATTGATTAATACAGTGATATTATGTTTTGAAATTGGTTTTCAATTCTTAGGAATTAAAGGAGGATTGATTAATACAGTGATATTATGTTTTGAAATTGGTTTTCAATTGTTAGGATTTAAAGGAGGATTGATTAATTTAGTGATATTATGTTTTAAAATTGGTTTTCAATTCTTAGGAATTAAAGGAGGATTGATTAATACAGTGATATTATGTTTTAAAATTGGTTTTCAATTCTTAGGAATTAAAGGAGGATTGATTAATACAGTGATATTATGTTTTAAAATTGGTTTTCAATTCTTAGGAATTAAAGGAGGATTGATTAATACAGTGATATTATGTTTTAAAATTGGTTTTCAATTCTTAGGAATTTAACAAGGATTGATTAATACAGTGATATTATGTTTTAAAATTGGTTTTCAATGCTTAGGAATTAATGGAGGATTGATTAATACAGTGATATTATGTTTTAAAATTGGTTTTCAATTGTTAGGAATTAAAGGAGGATTGAATTAATACAGTGATATTATGTTTTAAAATTGGTTTTCAATTCTTAGGAATTTAACAAGGATTGATTAATACAGTGATATTATGTTTTAAAATTGGTTTTCAATTCTTAGGAATTTAACTAGGATTGATTAATACAGTGATATTATGTTTTAAAATTGGTTTTCAATACTTAGGAATTAAAGGAGGATTGATTAATACAGTGATATTATGTTTTAAAATTGGTTTTCAATTCTTAGGAATTAAAGAAGGATTGATTAATACAGTGATATTATGTTTTAAAATTGGTTTTCAATTGTTAGGAATTAAAGGAGGATTGATTAATACAGTGATATTATGTTTTAAAATTGTTTTCAATTCTTAGGAATTAAAGGAGGATTGATTAATACAGTGATATTATGTTTTAAAATTGGTTTTCAATTCTTAGGAATTTAACATGGATTGATTAATACAGTGATATCATGTTTTAAAATTGGTTTTCAATTCTTAGGAATTAAAGGAGGATTGATTAATACAGTGATATTATGTTTTAAAATTGGTTTTCAATTGTTAGTAATTTAACAAGGATTGATTAATACAGTGATATTATGTTTTAAAATTGGTTTTCAATTGTTAGGAATTAAAGGAGTATTGATTAATACAGTGATATTATGTTTTAAAATTGGTTTTCAATTCTTAGGAATTTAACAAGGATTGATTAATACAGTGATATTATGTATTAAAATTGGTTTTTAATTGTTAGGAATTAAATGAGGATTGATTAATACAGTGATATTATGTTTTAAAATTGGTTTTCAATTCTTAGGAATTAAAGGAGGATTGACTAATACAGTGATATTATGCTTTAAAATTGGTTTTCAATTCTTAGGAATTTAACATGGATTGATTAATACAGTGATATTATGTTTTAAAATTGGTTTTCAAATTCTTAGGAAATTAACAAGGATTGATTAATACAGTGATATTATGTTTTAAAATTGGTTTCTAATTCTTAGCAATTAAAGGAGGATTGATTAATACAGTGATATTATGTTTTAAAATTGGTTTTCAATTGTTAGGAATTAAATGAGGATTAATAAATACAATGATATCATATCTGAAAAATGATAATACTAATTTGATTAGTATTAATAGTGATAGCAGTATGAAATCTACTTAACAATAAGAGCCAAAAAGAAGATAACCTAACATGTGTGTACTGAGGTTGTAGACTATATTCAAATCAGCCTGCTTAATTCGGATTCATATTCCAGAACAAATCTGCGCCAGTGGACGAATGAACGCGAGATAGGTCTGCAGTCCAACCACCGAGCAGGTAATTTTGTGCAAGTAAAATACCAAGTTAATGTCATAACACATAATTATCGCTAGGGTCAATTGGCATCTAATTGTGTGGTGCTACTCATATGTAGTTTTTCCACTCATGTGAGTACAACTATACACACCCAAGAGATATTTCCGTGACTGGATATGATTTGCCATGTGCTTTGATCCGCATCATGGTATAAAATATTTAACGTGCATTTCATGGCCCTTTGGCTTTCGTGATGTCTTATTTGCCTGTTTGTATGGATTAATTTTGGGTTGCAGTCTAATGAATAACCCGACGGGATTATGTGCACACTCGTTTATGAATTTTACATGACTTTCTTGTCGGTCTTGCTGAATACGTGATGGTCCTTCAGAAATTCACTGGTGTCAAATTCATTTACTAACATACAAGTAAACGACATCTGTGGTGATCTCCATTGGCAGCAAATCCGTGTCAATGTACAGCATCTTGATGTTGTCAACATATGGCAGTTTAAACTTAGTAGAGCCCATTCATGGGAGCAGCAGAGAGTGTGAACAGACCACCCTTTTCCGACAAAATTTTGATTGAATCTTTAAAACAAAAAATAGAGCCTTCCTACGAAATCTCATATTTTAACCCCAAAAAATAAGTCTCTATTTAGCAAACGGAGACTTTACGATTTTTCAATCAATTTTGGTCGCAACGATGTGGTCATTCACACTCTCTGCTGCTACAAGTTAACAAAAATAATAATTTATTTCAACCAAATATTTGATCGAGTCCGATACGATATCGTGTCCGAGGATCATGTAAATTTATTGTTATAAATCCATGCGGGGTCGACTGAGCGTTACTAAAGAAATTTTTAAATTGATTGAAGTCCATATCGGAACACCATGTCTGCCAAATATTTCGTAACGTATGTGTATCAACGCCGTTAAACACAGCAAGAATATTACAGTTATCTCTGATCACTTTTGGAATCTGAGTGTAGCGTTGAGTGACATATATCACGTCAGTGTTTTTATGCCTACCTCTGGAAAAGATCCTAGCTGGTTTTTTTTGATTGTCTAACATCACATCGTCGTATACGACTAAATTGTTAATGTTCACATCAAGGTCTTCTACTGATGGTGCCTCGTCAATATCCGTTATAAATTCAATAATACACTCGCCAGCAATCTTTGAAGCGTTTTCATTAAAATCTTTTAGCACTTCATAGCATCGTTGATCATCTACGCTAGGAGCAACTAAATACAACTTATCCCACTTCATCCATCTCATTATTAAATTGAGCAACAATTGTGTCTTGCCGGATCCAGATGGCCCGATTATAATTGCGCGGATAGAGTTTGGTAGTGCTGCATGATGCTTAACTGGTTCTTTTGTTTTAGTCGCTGAAAATTCAATTATATCCATATCTCTATACATAAATTATGGATCTATATTGTGTGAAGTGTAAAACGCGTACTAGCACAAATGATGTGACGACGGTTACAACTAAAAATAACAGATCAGCACTAACTGGTAGATGTGCAACATGTGGTACAAAAAAATTTAGATTTGTTTCTTCAAAATCAAAGATTTTACAATCCGGAGATGTTTTAAAAAAAAACGAGGAGGTGATATCGCAGCCAAATTGGCAAAGCTCCCTGGAACCCCATGGGCAAAGTACCCCGGAGAAAAGCACCTTCCAGGATATAGCTACTGTGGCCCCGGAACACGATTAGATATCAGACTTGATGATCAAAATCAACCCCGACCAGGCGAGTATCCGATAAACGCTATTGATAAGGCGTGTCATGCTCATGATGTTGCATATAAAAGCAGCAATCTGCAAAACAGGCATCTTGCGGATGTGAAATTAATTCATGCGTTAAATGCTATTCCTGATAAATCTTTGAAAGAAAAATTGGCTTTGTGGTTGGTAAAATCGGCTATGAAAGGCAAATTGATGTTAGGTGCTGGTAATTAATAATATGGAATCTATTTATTATTCTCCGAGAGGATACTGGAAGGGTAAAGCAGCAATCAGTAAACTCGCCAGCGCCGCAAAAGTGAAAAAGGCTACTGCGGCTAATTGGTTATCCAAACAGGCTATATGGCAAATTTATCTACCGCGTCCTAAACAAATCAATTTCTCGCATTTTGATGTTACTGTACCCAATGAAGTTCATCAAGCTGATTTATTGTTTTTACCACATGATAACGGTTACAAATACGCGCTAACCGTAGTTGACGTTGCGAGTCGATACAAACAAGCAGAGCCGTTAAAAACAAAATCATCACCTGAAGTTGGTTCTGCATTTGAAAAGATTTATCGACGAGGCCCACTACGCTGGCCAAATCTGTTACAAGTTGATCCTGGCAAGGAATTTCAAGGCGATGTTTTATCAGCGATGAAAGATCACAATGTCACCATCAGACGGGGGCATACTGCACTACATCGCGATCAGGCAATTGTTGAACGATTTAATCGGACGATTGCTGAGCGGTTATTTGGATATCAATACGCAAAAGAATTCATCCAAGAAAAGTGATCCCGTGAATGGGTCAAAAGGTTACCAGCTGTGATTACCGCACTGAATAATGAGATTACTAAAACAATCAACATGAAACCTATCAACGCGATTAAAAAGAAGTCTATACCTAAAATGGAAATTCGAAGAATTTCACAAAAAGATTATAGCGTTTCCCAACCAATTCTTGGTAGTAATGTCACTGTTAGGTATTTATACGAACCAGGAGAGCTTGAAGGTGGCAGAAAAAGGGCTACTGATCCTATTTGGAGTGTTACTGCACATAAGATATCTACTATAACACGATCAACTGGTAGACCTCCAATCTATAAATTGGATTCAACTGCCCCTCAGGGGGGTTTTACACGCGAACAATTACAAGTGATTCCTGACGATACTCAATTACCACCGCGGCGTCTTAACTAGCGCCGTTGCGTCTGTTGCACTCAAGACAAATCAACATCACATTGTTTCTGACATGACCGAGACTGTTATTTTTTCTGTCTACGGTAAATTGGCGAGGATCTTTATCCGAATACTGCCAACGCATTATACAATTGCAACTTGCGCAGTGATTATTCTGTTGTTGCTTTAAAGTGATTATTAATTCAGCATCAATGTCAAATTCTCGTTTTTTTTGTCTTGTTGTTTGTAACCGGAGAGTTTTTTATCAATAACTTTAACATCAACGATGCTAGCATCATCCATTGTGGTGTCATCATCGAAAACAATTCTTCCAAGTTGATTTATTCTTCGTACTCTGGATACTGCAAGATAGACTAAATTTGACCTTCGATGTGATTATCCACCATCCAAACAATTGTATCTGATATAGTCAATCCCTGTGAAGAATGTATTGTTGCTGCGTAACCTAGCGTCCACGGGGAATTATTAGCACGCAATGCATCTTCAACGACACTGATATCAACCAGCACAATATCATTTAACACTAAATTCTGTCTTTGAAATCCTCCTGGAATATCAACTTCTATATTCTGTTTTCGTGTATCCGAAGGCCTATAACACAACGGTACTGGAAGTGTTGCAAATTTTTCTTTATGCAATTCAAATAACTTCATCTGAAGTGTGTCTCTGACTATTTTTCTACTTGCAATTATCAAATCGTTTGGTCTCCACGTTTCCCAAAAATCATTCATGGGAGTTTCTGAAATTATTTGACGCGCTTTTTCACATTGGATTTTATCCGGCTTTAATCTAATTAGCGCTTTGAACTCGCGTAATTGTTCATCAAGTGATCTATAATCAGTGGTAATTTCTTCATAATAGTCTACAAAACCCTTTAGCCATTCATGTGGGGATGCACCGATAAATGGTGGTGGTTGGCCGTGATCACCGCACATGACGACTTTTGTATTTTTCAATAACAACCACTCAAGAAATGTTTGTAATATTTTCAACGATACTGTGCATATTTCATCAAAAATTATGATTTCAGGAATGAATTTATCACCCATTCGATCAGGGGTCTATTCATCACCTTTCCATCGAAAGAAACTATGATAAGAACAGGCATTTACTCCTCGTTGTTTCATCTCTCTGGTGAGTCTGTGAGAAGGTGTTAGGACATTCATATTTGATTTTGAAACGCTAGCGTTTCTATGATATAATTCAATTGCACGAGTTGTCTTTCCTGACCCACCACAACCGTTTAAATAAACTGTCTTGTATCTACATATTGGATCAGTTACCGGTGGTGCATTAGAAAATTCGGATTGAATCTCATCACACTTTAAGTACTTTTCATCCATGGTAACATCTGCCGATTCACAATACTCATGTAGCGTCTCCTTTTTAAATCTCCAACATCCCCAATTTGCCTCCGGATCTGTGAATTTAGCTACATCTGATTTGTATTTCTCGTGGATATACATAGAATCAGTGGCTACTCTAACTGCGGTATTAGGAAATCTATTTATCATCGAAAATAAATTGATAGAAGCATAAGCTAGCATAGAACTTCTCAAATGCGTATATTGTTTAATATATCCATCACAATAGGTAACAATTGTACCTAATCGTCTTCCATCGGATAGGAAAGCGTCTTTACGATTTACAAGTTTTCCCTGTTTCGTTAAATCCGTTACAATAAAATCGTATTTAGCGATGTCTATGATCAACCGCGAAGAATATTTTGCATTGTCGTATCTTCCACCCTGGGTAAATTTACCGATTATTCTTCGTCCAAAATCTTTTGCTTGTTCTTTTTTAATTTCAAATAACTTCTTAGACCAATTCATGATTTGTTCTTCATTGAAATCTGGAAACTGTTTTCGCTGTTCGCTAATTATACGATCTAGATCGGGTTGTGGTAGCCAAACTTCTTTTTGAGCTCGATAGCATATAATAGCTTCGGAAACAATCAGCGATATTAGCATAGCACAATCAATCATATATCGTAGTAACACTATTGGCATCCAGGCCTTTTCAGATATATGTCTACCAAGCCAAACATAACTACACGGATGTAACCCTGTAGAGAGTTCAAATGATATCACACGAGCGAATCCGGTTAAATCAAAATCAGGTAATGGTCTATTAATCGCAACACGAGTCATTTCATGTGTGGGGTGTCCAAATCGTTTAAAATAGTTACTACATTCTCCATACCCGAGGAAACTTCCAGGATAACACGCGGATATATCAATTGAAATCATACCGCCACGATGGTATTTTGTATTCCACAGTCCTCCATGACCAAATTTGACGCAACTCAATTTAACGTCCTCGAGAAAATCACTTTGTGTTGGACGCCATGAGTTTTTTTCTCTTGCGAAGTGAGCTACCACTTCTCATTTAAATGTTGTGAAAAAGTATTAATAAGTAATTCAAGGAAATAAAATAACACACCCGTGAATCAACGCTGCTGTATTAGTCACCTTATATATGTTTTGACTCGTAATAAGCTTGGGGCTTTCGAAAGCCAATCGACCAATCAAAACTAACCAACGCCATTACACGGGCGTGAGGTTGTCTTTTGACAATCATGCAACCGGGTTAATTTAGTTTGGTTGCTTTTGATTGGTTGGATTGGCCGTAGAAAATCTGCCCCGTCATTTCATGTTTGTGCCGTCCCACATCATTACATCACAAATTCCATCATCGTTTCATTGAATATATCCATCCTTAATTAAGTTAATTAAGTAACCTCTGGGTCTCTCTGACGTCATAAGGCGCCAGCGGGATTGCCAAATGGGGTTTTCATGTATGTGCTGTCCTTAATTAAGTTAATAAAGTAACCTCTGGGTCTCTCTGACGTCATAAGGCGCCAGCGGGATTGCCAAATGAGTGTTATTTTTTTTAATAATTAAAGGTAAAATGTATTATATTTATATTTTTATAAAAATATGGATATCAAAGATGTAAATGCTATAATTGCTGAAATTTCAATTTTAAAGAATCGAGGGATAATATTATCTAAAGATCTCGACTGTGACAGGATTGCCTCGGAATATGAAGACATTGAGTATCAGTCTAGTAAGGGTCGTTATGTTTTACCTAAGATGTACAGACTCGTGAAAGGAATTCAAAAGTCCATCTATGCTTGTTTGTACGATAACGATATTGATGTATTTATAACGCTATTTAGCACCGTTGAAGCAATACGTCAAAAGCTCGGCCAAGAGTATCAAAAACGAGCTGAAATTAGTTCTAAGGTTCGTGATATTAGAAAAATATTAAACGAGGAAAAACCAGTATCCTAACCACGTGAGCGTACTATAAAAAATAGGCCTTCAGTAATTTTCAGTAAAAAATAATTTTTTTTAGCGTTTTTTGTAACACTCACATGGGATTTTCTCCTGAAAGGATACTCAGCAGTTTGGGCCTGCTCATGCAGTTATGTACGTACTGGATGATCTGGTTGTGGTAGCAAGTAATCACCGCGACGCCTCCATTTTCACGTAGTTGTTGTTGTTACGTCGTTAACAAAAATCGTTCATCGCCGTTCTCAGATATTACAATTCTGAAACCCCCAGCGATGTTATTTCTGAAACACTCGCGGATAGCGTCGTACAGTTTAACCTTGTCCGAGATGGATACGTTAGGTTGATGGTACATTATTTAATAACTCAGCTTTTAATTGTGATAGTTTCACATTTGAAAACTCAGTTCACAAACACTATATGGTAGGTGAATCGCTTACAACTAGATTAGCCCGAGAGCGGCTAGCAGCAATTAAAAAGCTTATACCGGTTCGAGACAGACTTCGTGAGAAACTTCAACAACGACAACAAGCGCAGACTGACTTTTCTGTGTCAAGTGAACAACTGTTCACCCCGGTAACTAAGGCGACCAGCGATGTGAAAACAGCAACTAAACGAGCAATATTTGGAGATATTCCTGAGGAAGGCAAGCGACGAGAAGTGCCTGTTCTTGGTGTGCTTGAAAACATTGCAGCAGAGACCGAACAAACAAAAACAAACAAAAAAGTCTTTAGAAACACTTCCAGTAGATATAGTAACTACTTCACGGCAACAACAAAAAAAAGAGCGAGTACTAGAAGAACTAGGTGTGACTGCAAGAAAACCAGAAGAAGAGGAAGAAGACGTTACTATAGAAAAAATTTATTCACCGAAAAATATATTTACACACGATGTATACAAAATAATTAAAAATTTTAAAGATGACAATGATTTAATTAACTTTACCGCGGGGAATTTTTCACTTGATCAAAGAGAAAAAGCTGTAAACAAATGGTATAAAGAGTATATAAAAAACGACGAGAATTTGAGAAAAAAAGTATACCTGGCAAACCATGATAGATCTAGAATCACAGACAGTAACCGCAATAATTTTGAGAGTTTTAAAGACGAAGTATTGAGTAGAATAGATAAAATGTATTCAGTTGTAGAGGATTCAACTGAAGATGAATATTCAGGTAGCGGCATAGTTGAAAACACTAGCGTTACTTGTCCTGGTAACATTCTCAGTGATATATCACGGTTGGAAGTTCTCATCGGGGGAATCGAGCCGGAAACAACTCTCCGGAAATAATTAATGAGGCAGCTGATATTTGTAGACGATTATTTGCCGGTGGTATCATGGACATTAATGTATATCGAGAACTCATTGCTGAATTAGTTGAAAATCACAAAGATGCCCATGGTTATTACAGCGATTGATCACTAATTGAAAAACTACTAGTTTTATAACAAGATGATTATACACTACAACCATGATAAACCCGTAAGCGTCTACGTGGTGAACTCACGATTGCCTGTTTATAGAGCATATTACAGAGATGGTTTTGGCAATACCATTGCAGGGCTATTTACAAGAATGGCCCCAAAAGTGGCGCCGTTAGCTAAACAATTATCAATGAAAGCCATTGATATTATTCGTGATAAGGGAATCAGCGCTGTTGGAAATCTTGCAGGAAAGGCATTTTCTGCCGCGAAAGATAAAATAGCATCATTGGTGTGAAAGAAACCAACA
Organism: Unio pictorum; assembly: GCA_030141615.1. Classification (NCBI taxonomy): domain Eukaryota; kingdom Metazoa; phylum Mollusca; class Bivalvia; order Unionida; family Unionidae; genus Unio; species Unio pictorum. The sequence continues at coordinate 554,805 of JARLTB010000008.1, read as the reverse complement.
GTGCTGCCATCAACTACAGTGATGCCTGCAAAAATCGGCAAAGCAATAAATAGCGCAGTGGAAGAAAAACTAGCTTCCTTTTCTGCTTCGGTGACTCCGTCGCCATTGACAACTTCATCGGTAACAGAGAGCGCTATCATGAACGCGATAACAGGAAGTGGTTTGAAACGAAAACAAAAACGACGATGATTACAAAGAGTTTCACAATTGAAAACACTAGTATGTTAATAAAATGTTTAAACAACAGGCTGATCCCGCGTTTGATATGGAAGCCCCAGTACCCAAGGACAATTCCGTCCGCGATTATCAATACTATTTCTATCATGCTATACAACCCAACCTACGATCGCGATTTGAACTTCAAGTTCAAGATACCAGTAAATACTTTTTGCCATGTGAAGCATTTATTGAAGTAGAAGGAGAACTCGTAACAAATGATGCAGCTGATACCCCATATGCAGATTATCCAAATATCCGAGTTGGTTTCGTCAACAATGGCATAATGGCGTTATTTGAAAGTGCAAGATATCTCATTGATGGAAAAGAAATTGAATCAATAGACCTTGAAGTTGATGTTGCAACAACAATAATCGGGCTAGCAAGATACTCCGATGATTATACAAGGTCGGCTGGTCCATCTATGATGTTTGCAAAGGATATTAATAATCACGCTGATCACATTAATCATACTAGAGTAAAAGCAACACGAGATGCCGCAGTTGATCCAGCACCAGCCGGATATACTAGACCAGCTGGTACCTTTGATGTCGTAGACATTAATCGCAATTTCAATCTAGGGTTTGCAACACGAGTAGCGACGTTACAAGGACAACGCCGACGGTTTTCATGTGCGATTCCGTTGCATCATATTTTCGGATTCTGCAGAAATGTTAGAAAAGATATTTATGGAGCTAAACACACAATCGCATTAGTACGAAAAGGCGATGACAATGATGCAATTTGGCGTACTGGTGCCGCTGATGGTAAAGTTGTTTTAACTAAATTGGTACTATGGATGCCAGTAATGACCCCATCAATTAGCAGAGAAGAGCGACTACTCTCATTTATGGACACAGGCGGCAAATCATTGCTAAGTTGGCTAACAACAACAACTGATTACAAAGATGATAATGTCGCTGGTACATTTACATGGCATTTGGCATCAAAACAAGGGGTTCCAGCTCCACGCCACATATTTGTAGCTCTACAGAATAGAGATAGGTTAGGTTCCCAAGAACGCAGTCATATGATATTCGATCAATTAGGAGTAAATGAGGTTTCGCTGAGAATAAACGGACAACAAGAACCATCTGAGGATATACAGCTTGATTACGACAACAACTATATAGCACGTGTGTATCATCGGATGCTGTCATTTATGGGTCGTGATCAAAACGTTGATAATGGTTTGCAAATATCACAACTTGATTTTAAAAACCTCTATCCGATTTATTACTTTTCGCTGGAACATCTTGATTTAAAAAGGCAATCCGTTGTTGACATACATTTTAGGGCTCGTATAGATCCTGGTGGTGTTAATTATCGAGCAGTTGCTGTCATTCTCAGCGACAAATCAATGATACTTGAAGGTGTTGGTGGACGAATGAGAATCGTTGATGCACCAGTGGAAAATATGTAAATGAAACTTGAAGAGTTTCCAATTAGATCAATTGAAAGCATAAATGTGTTTTACAATAAAATGACATATAGTGTTGTTAGTGTCAAGCTGACTGATGGTCAGGTCAAGAAATTGCGATCAAAATCCGCTAAAGAATGTGGAACAACAATAACGTTAAAACCAGCGCAGATGTCCGGCGGTACACATAAAATATCACTGACGGATCGTCAAATAAAACATTTCAATGATGCGCTAAAGAATAAGAGAGGGGTTCAAATTGTATTTTCAAAAGCTGCAGTCGCCAACATGATAAAATCAGGTGGTATATTTCCATTGTTAGCTGCAATACCAGCATTGATTGCAGCGGCTGCCCCAGCAGTGGCGAAAGCGGCGGCGTTGGGAGCCGTTGGGACCGCGGCAGGGATGGCGTTGAAAAAGGCAACTGGTAAAGGATATAAAAAAGGGAAAGGGTCTAAGACTACCAGGAACCCCATATTCATGGTACAGCGGAAAGGGTCTAAGAATACCAGGAACGGTTTATTAGCTGAAAGCCCAATTCTCCCTATGTCCAATTTTGATTTAATTGATGCTGCTAAAAAACTAGCGATAAAAAACTTCAGAGGGGTTTTTATGAGAGATCAATTACCGAGAAAACCTAAACGCGTTGAAACCGGTATCATCAATCTTGATAACAGCAGCGGATCGGGAACTCACTGGGTTGCATACGCGATCGATCCGCGTGGGATTGTCTATTTCGATTCATATGGGTTAGCTCCGCCAAGCGAGTTTATGCGGTATATAAATTCTTCGATGAAACTCAAAGAGTTTCCGATTTTTTATTCCACGCTGCCAACACAACAATTAAATGATCCACCGATATGCGGCCGTGAAGTATTAAATGTCCTCGCGGAGATTTCATCGTCACAGAAACCACCTCATCTGGTTGTAAATAAATACACGAGTGGGAAATTACAAGGTAATTTTAAAGAATCAATAAATTAAAAATACTAGAGTCTTTACAATAATGATTAATATTTGGGGACGATCTCTGTCAATGTCGAAACCCACCGCGGAAACATCTGCGGGTTCTATCAAGGATGTAAACAAAATAATTGAAGATAAAATCGCTGAGACGTTAAATTTAACAAGTGTTGACCCGAACGAAATAGTTGTATTTCAAGATCGCCAGGGTAAATTGAAAAGCAGTAATATATCCACGAATGACATTTTGATACGGCAGCGCGACGCCGCTGAAAACTCTATTGCGCTGTATTCCAACGATGGACAACTTAAACCAGGTGAACTTGTGTCTACGATCACCGACGCGATTGACGCCCACGACAGCATGATTGCCACCCGCGGCCGTGAGCTGGATGATTATATACGAGGTTATAATAATTTTCGCAAAAATGTCGTACATAAATTCTTTGGAGCCCCACTTGTGGTTGGCATGGCTCTCGCTGAAATTAAAAACTTTCTATCTTTATTCTTTTTTAACAAGGAGGCGGGAAGGATGATGAATGAAAATGAAATCAAGGCAAATTATCTCGATATTTACAATGATATTTCTAAACTAATAGAAAATCTTGAAAAGGTACAAAAACCCACTAACGACGTCATTGTTAAGTTTTTTGGAAACCCGCTTGTGGCAGGCATGACTCTCGCTGAAATTAGCGAGTTTATCGGCAAGCATACTCACAATGCCTACGTCGCTAATAATTTCTTTGGTTGTCCCAGCTACATCTACGATGACTCTCAAAGATATTAATATGTTTATGGTGAGACAAACAACACTTAATACCATCGTGGATAATTTTTTGGGGAGAACACCTGTGTCTGAAACCACATCTCTGACAGGCCCGACCCTCGGCGAAGTTAAAAAAGCTATTGACGAACAAAAGCTCACCAGCGAAATTGTTAATAAGTTCTTTGAGGGCAGTAAACCCCAAGATATCACGACAAATTTTTCTAACATCAACCGGTATATTGAAAACCAAACACGGCTTGGAATCACAGGCCTTCTGATTTCATTCGTTTTTAGCAAGAGGGATGGGAGGATGATGGTTTCTAACGAAGTCGGGGCAAATTATCTCGAAATGTATAATGATATTCTTAAACTAAAAACTCTCGATGAATTTAAATACCTTCTGATTTCGTTCTTGTTTAACAAGGAGGCGGTGAGGACGATAAATACTAACGAAATCAAGACAAGTTATCTCGATATTTACAATGATATTCTTAAACTAAAAGAAGATTTTGAAAAAGTAAAGATTCTGCATCCACACAGAAGCATTTAAAATATCGTGTATACGGTCGATCATGGGGCCTTTGATTGGGTAAAAAACTCTAATGCTAAATTGAAAGTCAATATCGGGGAGTGGCCCCATGGTATCTACAGGATGACGTTAATCTCTAACAAACAATTTGATATCATCGTGAGCGGTAAAACCTACTTTGGTGGCACCGCGACAGTAATTATCGGGGGTGAAGAAGAATTTGAGATTGTCGCGGTTGATAACACCATTAGAAAAAAAATAACCTGGTGTTTAGAATTTGTAAGTGAAGTAGACTACCCCTTGATCTACTACCCGGAAGATGGCTAATAATTGAAAACACTAGCGGGTTTAAAATAACAATGTCAATGACATCAATGAAATCAATTGAACCGATAATAGTCCCAGAGGTATCACAATCGCATCGATATCGATTCGATACCGTGAAAGAGTTTTCCGCGAACTTGAAATCGCTTTCTGAGCGTTATCGTGAAAAAATGAAAAAATACCGACGCAGCGTAGCAATCATCGACATCACCGTGTACTCGGTGTCCGGTGTGATGGCCAGCGCCGGGGTTATTTTGTCAACGGTGACCATGATGGCTCCAATTGCAGTTCCAATTGCTATCTCCGCGGCAACAACAATTGCGGCAGCCGCCACCGCGATAACTAAAAAGTTATCATCGTGTTCTCAGAAAAAACTCAGTGATTATACAGCTCGGTACCGGGTGGTATTTGACGCATACTCGAAATTATCCGAGTTGATCTCGCTGTCGATAGATAATTCGTTCATATCCGATGTTGAATTTTCCACGATGACCCAGTTGTATAACTCCGCGATGCTGAAATTGGAAATTGAAGACAGCGTTAACAATAATGTCACTCGAACTGCTTCAACGAATCGCGGAGAATACCACTCCGATACGAACAAGCATGATATCAATAACATCAACAAATCCTGAATTTAGTGTGAACTTCCCTTCTCCGATTCCAGTGCGTGAGATCGCGCTGGCAAAATTACGAGTATATCATAGCGGGCCTAATATCAGATCGGTTGCATTTGGCGGTCAGCAACCCAATAACGCACTGGTGTTCTCGTATAAAATAAACCCGATGGTACTCCAGCGTGGGAAACTGTTTCGTTACCAACTGGGTCGTACGAAATTGAGCAAATCGATGCTGAAATTCAGCGTAGAATAAAATCAATCACTAGAAAAGAATCAAAAATAGCTATTAATCTTCATTAACCGACCCTCTCGTCGTCGATCGAAATAAGCACAGAGTGATACATTGTAGATATCTATAACAGCTCGTTAAGAACAGTGTTAGGATGGCCTGAAAAACCACCGGAAAAATCCACCGCCGACTTAACCACAGACGTACAATCATATCATGAAATCAATCCCAGTTATCGAGATAATTTATCTGATATAAGAAAAGGAAAAATCGCCGATAGATTTATATTTACCAACAAAGACACATTGCAATGGGATTTTATCATTAAAAGGACAGCCGATTCATCTGTTACTATTTCATTTACGCTAACTGACATCCGTGGTTATTTTAATGAAATTAAACAATTATATGAAACACAACTAGAACAACTACGGAAAACAAAATCGCAAAAACACGTTGAAATAATAAATCAACTTATATCTGACATGGAATATATCTATGAACTAATTATTCAAACAATAATTAATGACAACAGCGACAGTAAACAACGATTCCTAACCGATTACAATATCACAGAAGACAATCTGCGTAATTTCAAGTTTCCCAAATACAACGCTGATGAACTAGCAAGAATTGTTAGAACCGATATCAAGGCGCTACAAAAACCAGATTCAACTGTCCTCCTCAGGTATAATAATGATCCAGATGGTGGCGGAAGGCATATTGCCCCGCATAATGTGAATATTTCAACGGTGATTGCGCTCAATTTAGTATGTGATGCAATTGAAGGAAGCTATCAAATTAATCTAGAGCAATCAAATCAAGCTCAGCAGGGATATATTCTTTATTCGTTTGCACCAACAGCTCCTCCAGGATTCCTAATTATTGAAAACCCAATTAATCCTGTCTACATGCGATGCCATAATAATTCGTTAACGAGAATTAATTTCCGACTCACCGACCAGTCAAATAATTTAATTGATCTACATGATGAGGTGTTAGCGATTAGTTTGTTTGTCAAGTCCTAGAGACTCGATCAAATATTCGGTTGAAATAAATTATTATTTTTGTTAACTTGTAGCAGCAGAGAGTGTGAATGACCACATCGTTGCGACCAAAATTGATTGAAAAATCGTAAAGTCTCTGTTTGCTAAATGGAGACTTATTTTTTTGGGGTTAAAATATGAGATTTCGTAGGATGGCTCTATTTTTTGTTTTAAAGATTCAATCAAAATTTTGTCGGAAAAGGGTGGTCTGTTCACACTCTCTGCTGCTATGGGAAACCTTGAAAGATTCAACAGGGACGCGCCAGCATAAATAGCCTTCATAAACCGTAGACGGAATCGCTGTGCAATACAACAATCCCGTCATCAAATATTTAACGTGACTTGAACGACAGGTCCACAGTGAGCCTGCAATGACTGTTTTGTTCACTGTTCCAGACAAGTTGATGTTAATTGTTTTGGCAAATTGTCCACTGTATTCCCAAAAAAGGGCATTATTAAAATGCTTGAATAAGACTTTCTCTAATTCATTTGAAATGACCTTATTTGAATTGTATTCATATGGTTGTTAGCAGCTATCCGCACAATGCATTAGCAAAATCACAACACCCGGTGCATTTTACATACAAACATTAAAAACACCACGTGTTGTTGTTTATCACGTGTCTTACTGTCCGCTGTGGAATACATACTGGAGTTGGAACAAAACTTTACCCACGGAGAGGTTCACATAGGTAAAACTTTACATAAGCTTATATGCATCTGGAGAGAATCCGTCCTGAACCTTCTCGAGTATGTTTATCGAGTATCGATCGCTCCGATGTATATTTGGTTCAAGGCCACAAGGCTCCACCCTGAAAGTGCAATGGTGAGATTTTTAAAAGAAACTTTGCTGGGGCCATCTTTGGAGGAATTCAACACAGTAAAATTCGCAACAAGAAGAATATTCACCAAAAACTGGATTAGGTCCTGAACGGCATTACTACGTTAAAATGATTATCGGACACATAAATGATAACAATCTTTCCAGCATCTTTGCCTGGTTTACATGCATGTGGATGATTGCTCAGTGCTCCTAAATCATTATCAATGAACGTGTGTAACTTAAATTCAAGGACTTGGACTCCTTGGCATCACAAGATAGCCTCAGTGGCGTGGCGAGCATATGTGCAATTTCCGATCGCCATACCAATGAATGACTTTCAAAACATAACTGCACTGTTCTATTATGAGGCTGCTTGACAGTTAACTTTGTTTCGTCTGGGGAACAACCCAACACTCGAAGCATGTCTGCGTTTGCTGCATCTCTCTGCAATCTTAGTTCATGATCTCGCGCAATCATATAAAGCACATTCACAGTAGGCATACTCTTATAATCAATGAGGGGCCCCGAGTGGCCGAGTGGTCTAAAGCGCTCTCCGTTACCTCTCGCCATCTCACCTCTGTCTGCGTGGGTTCGAGTCTAAGATTCGGCTTATGTAGTTATGTGAGAAAGCTTTCCAGTAGCTTCTTGTGGGTCGGTGGTTCTTTCCGGGGGGTTTCCCGGGTTCTTCCTCCACCAATAATACTGGCCGCCATGTATAGCCTATCATGTGCTGAAAAATGGCGTTAAACCCTACAACAACAACTTATAATAAATTAATTATCTAATTGCATATTGAGACCATACATTATGTGTTATATTATTTTTACTTTATAAATATTGCAATCTGCACTCGCCACAAACGTACATAATAGTCATTGACTGCTGTTATATCTTTCGACGTCGAAATAATTAGCCATATCATCAACAACATCAAGTTGCTTAATTTGATAATGAGGTGGCTCAAGTGGGACAAGTTATATTTAGTAGCTCCGTCTGTGGATGATCAGCGATGCTACGAAGTGCTAAAAGACTTTAATGAAAATGCAAAGACGATAAACGAAGACGATGATGATATTATTATTTTATCACTGATATTGATGAAGCGCCGAACGTAGATTACCTTGTAGAATTTATTAATAATTTATTTGTGTACAATGATGTAATGTTGGATCAACAATCACATTAGGCAAGAATATTTTCCCGAGGTAGGTATAAAAATAATGATGTGATTTATGATACTCAACAATTGGTGTAGCCGAGACCTACAAATAATTGAATTCCAAAATTTCTTCTAGCGTGCACAAACTACCCCACACGGGTTTATAACGATCGATGTACATGATCCTAGATCCAGATATCGAATCGATCTTGATAAAATCTTTGGATAAATTACAGTATCAGAGAGGACGTGACCTCAAATAAGTGTCATGTAAACTCAAGTGTGTCCAATTTGTTTATAAAAAAATACGACAAAAACAGTTACAAAATTAATCAACCTGGATAGTGACTCTTGGAGAGAGACTTTGTTAGTAAGAGGCTTCCCTTTGGTGTTACTAACGTTATTGTTTCATTTTTGTATATAAAAAACAACCTAGTTTAACAAATTGGACCATTTTTTTAAAAAGTGGGCTCCACCTCCTTGCTGCTGTCCAATTTGTCCAAAGTTAGTATTATTTTGAATATAATATTCTGGTGACAATTTCCGCTTTTCAATTGGTAAGCATTGCAGAATCTTATTTTCATCAATTGAATTATGTATGGGTTTTGCGCTAATAATGGTGACCTTATATGTGCAGAATAGCCTGACAGCGATGTAACTCTTTTTAGTCCTTCAGAGTGAGACTGCATTTTGTCGTATTCCAAACACTAAGCCAGGCATCACACACACTTGGCTACTCATCCATCTAAACTGTCAGTTCTAGAAACTTAAGCACTCTTCTGAATATGATTAAAAACTTTGTCAGTTTGCCATTTAACCCCAAAATACTTCTCCAAATTTGCAAACGACGTTTTGTCCAAGTCTTGATATGTCTTGACTTCGAGGTCGCAAGCACTATTTATTTGGCTACACTGAGAAATTAACACACTATAAAAGTTCTGGTGTACTCTTATAATAACCACATGTACATCTCGAGATCTTTCTGTCTCTGAGATCAGTCATTGTAAATTTCAGCACATTTTCCCACCCAAGCTACTAGTCGAAGTCTTTGAATTTGCCGCCCAGCTATCGCAACACGTGTTGTTTTGATGTACTCATAAAAATACAGCCGGCACATCTGGGGGTAATTTAACCACTGAATTATATCATTGTAAATATAAGCACAACTAAAATGATAGTTATCAGCACATTCACGCTCAGTTGGTTGTTTTAGTAGGACTATATCAGATTAGTCTGCCCTAAAATGGCATTATAAGGGACATCCATAAATGACGTCACTCGATTGTGGACAATTTTTTTAAACTCCCCTCCCCCCGCTCGTTACACGTCGTCACAAAAAGTAAGACCCCTCAAAGATGACGTCACAAAGCTCTGCTCCCCCTCCCCAGAAAAAGTCCTACATCCTTTTTAAAATTAACGTGTTTCAAACCACTTTATCGTCATTGTAGTATGTATTTAGTGTAACGCTGCAATCTGATATTGTAGAAGAAAACATGTATTAAAAAGAAGACACTGGAAAGCTGAAATTGGCTATTAATTCTTTTGAAAATATTAGTTGTCTAGTTATATCATTACACGACCGTAATAAAAACACATCTTAAAAACATAGTATTTAACGGCATGTCAGCATCTATGTCGTGGACTAAAATAATTCTTCCCATGCGAATAATATTGCGAAATCACTGCTTACTTGCTGTTGTGACAACGCATTACGTCACTATCTGTATTAGTCATCTCACTATCTTATTTGATTTCAGTTAGTTATTACTGTATGTTGTGCCGTCCTTAGATTCATGATTATATGTTGTGCCGTTTTTAGTTGAAATTATATGTTGTGTTTTCCTTAGATTTAAGATTATATTTGTATCTTCTGAACTTCTAGAACATCATTTGGCAGTCTAGGGGTTCACAGGGAGATTGTGTCGTCCTTTGATTTAAAAATAGTTAAAATTTATATATTGTGCTCTCCTTAGATTTAAGATTATAAATGTATCTTCTCATCCTTCTAGAATATCGCTTGGCATTCTAGGGGTTTACATGGATATTGTTTCATTCTTACATTTAAGATTATATATGAACTTCCTGAGCCTTCAAGATTATCGTTCGGTAATCTAGGGGTTTACATGGGGGTTATGGATATATGTACTTCCTGAACCTTCTAGTTTTTATTTTGGCAATCTAGGGGTTTACATGGAAGTTGTTTCGTCCTTAGATCTAAGATTGTTTATATGATTTTCCTTAGAATTCTAGAATTGTTACGTGCTTAGGCTCGAATAAGCAGCAACACAGAAAGAGTGAAAACTAACAAGCTTGTAAAACTTTAACAATGATTTTTATTAAGTACAATTATTTTCTTAAAATAAATAAACTTACAGTTTTAGGGAATCAAATCCAACTAATATAGAATTCACAAAATATTCCACTAATGGAATTGCAAGTCCTGATAAATAAATGTTCTAATAGTTCCAGGTTCGAATCTTGACGATGTAATCCAAAATGGCTGACAATGTCACGTGATGCAGTTCTTGTTTTATAATCACCCAAATGAATTATGAGCACGTTTTCTCCTCCAAATAGATAAATAAATCTTCTTTCTTCAATGAATTGACACAAAGTCCAGAACAAAAAAACTTAAAATTACAACTCAAACATAAAAACACAACTATTAACTTTACAGCTCAGAGATTCTACTAATTTTAGTTTCCAAAACACAGCTATATATAACTGTTTTTCTGAAGTAAACAAGTGATCACGTGATTTTCTAGAAATTGATAAAAATTCAGAGGAAGAGTCTACCTTCACCTAGTCACGTAATAATAAAATTATCCAGAAGAAAATAAGCCACCAATTACTAAAAAATAAAAAGTTGTCCTTGAAATTAACCAATAGTTTTAGAAGCTTGTTGACAATGTCCAAATCAAGGTCAGGAATTAGATCAACAAGCCAAGGTCAAAACCTGTTTACAATTAGAGTGTAGGTCAGCCTGAATTTGCCAGAAAAATCTCTCAATTAATGAATATTAAACCCTAAATGACAAAATTGGACTTAACAATTAAAAAATAAATAATTTAAATCCAATAGCCGTAACACCTTCCCCCATAAAATAAAAAGAAAGGTTTATATGATAAAAATTTCATTCATCACAAACCAATTTACATCTGAGGTTAAAAGAACTAGTATAAATTACACAATATAATGAATTATTACACACGGGAAAAAGTGTCTGCAATTATATTATCAAAAAATAGCCTCAACCTTTTAACTTGTCCATGTCCCACTAAATGTCCTAAGAAAGCCACTCTAGCAGGGCAGAACTCACTTTTAAATAAACTAACAGTCAGACACGCATTAGTGAGTCTGTCAAAGAATTTTCTAATTGTTGCTAGATGTACTCTCCAGGTGTCGTTGTAGATGATGACGTCACAAATCTCTAGACCAGAGATGAACATTTTTATGAGACGTTGAAATGGACTTTCTTTATATTGGTAGAGTCCTTTTGGAGTCACAATGTTGAGTTTTCCTTTGCTCTTTCGGTAGTGGAATCTGTCAAAATCCTTTCAGAAGGTCAGAATTTGGTGACGTACTTGGCATTCCCAATTTTATCAATAGAATAGTCAATTCTTGTTAATGGGAATGAATCTGTTTTTGTCACTCTGTTCACCTTCCTATAATCAGTGCACATACGGAGAGGTTTATCTGGTTTAGGAACAAGTATGCATAGTGAACTCTAATCACTTTTACTGGGCTTGATAAAATCATTCTTCAGCAAATACTGAATTACCTTTTCAAATATTCCTGTTTGAGTGGACTCATCCTGCATGGAATTCTCAATCTCAACGTCATGAAAATTTTGTTTGTCCTTGTAAGAATATCTGGACTAAGTGCTCATATAATAATAACTTTCAGTTCATTTCTTTCTTGCACTTGCAAATGTGAAAGTTTCTGGTCTAGATCTTTTTATAATTTCTGAATTCCAACAATTCGTCGCTCCAATATCAGTAGAATCCGATGATATTCCTTCACCATGTGGAACAGGTACAACTAAATTAATTACATATTTAACATGGCTATCTCTTTCAGTATGCTGGTACTCCTATAATTTATTTAGATCCCAGGAGCACTAATGCTATAATTTAACTAATTCATTTTCTTCTTAACTTTGTAAGGGCCGTAATATCTAATTTGAAGAAAAGTAAGAAGAATGAACAAGAGTAACGCAACTCCATTATCAAACTCAAAAGTTCTCTCCCTTTCAGTTCTCTCAAACCATAGTTTCATTTTTAACTTTAATTGTTTAGTTGACTTGGTCTTGGGTAAGGAATCCACACAATCTACCATAATTCTACTGAATGTTTCATCAAACGTAGGAATAGGTTGCAGATGAGCCATAAGTATCTTCTGATTGAGTTTTCCTACCATTTGACAAGCATGACAAGATCTACAGTATTTGACAACATCACTTTTGATTTTTGACCAAAGAAGTGAGTCAAGATCTTGTGATACATTTTATTAATCCCTAAATGACCAGCCAAAGGAGTTTCATGGGCCAGATTAAGTATTTCCTATCTGTAAGGTTTTGGAACTACTATTTGATAGTTCACTGACCATTCATCACCAGCCTGTACTTCGGGAGGTCTCCATTTTCTCATAAGAATTCCATTTTTAATGAAATAACAGACAGGAACTTCAGTGGCTTCAGTATCATTTATGACCCTTTGAAACCAACAGGAGATCTCAGGATCTTTTTCCTGTTCGACGACAAGTGACTGTCGTTTATCACCCCGATTAAGAGAATGAGTTGTTAAAAGAGGATCACTATGATCAATACCTTCTGATTGATCTAAACCAAGAGTAAAAGTGACCTCATAAAAAACCTGACCCATACAAGCGTCAGTTGAAGGAATGCTGTCGTCTATAACATCATTCTCAAGTTCATCACTCTGATTAGAATAAAGAGAATGAGTTGTCGAAAGAGGATCACTATGATCAATACCTTCTGATTGATTTAAACCCAGAGTAAAAGTGACCTCATCAAAAACCTGACCTTTACAAGCGTCAGTTGAAGGAATACTGGCTTTTTCAACATAAGCCTGACCCACGCAGGTGTCAGATAAGGGAATACTACCGTCAATAACATAAACCTGACCCATGCATGTGTCAACGAATGGAATACTGCCCTTTTCAACTTCATTCTCAAGAGCTTTCTTTACCATAGCTCTAGTAACTGCACCAGCTTGAAATATCTCAGCGAATTCTTTTTCAATTGGATCAACTTTCTGATCCAAATTAGGCTTGTCAGTTACAAGTGGATTAACCACAACCTTGTCCCCAGCTAAGTCGTTGCCTAGCAATAAATCTATCCCCTCTACGGGTAAAACCGAGACTGTTCCGATTGTCACAGGTCCTGACATTAAGTCTGATGACAAATTTACACAATGGAGAGGAACATTAACAAAGTCGCATTCTACTCCCTGAATAAGAACACTTTCATTAGAAGAAGACTTCTCAGAAAAAGGCAAAGTACCTGATAATAAAAGACTCTGAGAAGCTCCTGTGTCCCTTAAAATTTTAATTGGGGTGGGATTGGCTGAATCACCCAAACGTGATATAGGACCCTTCGATATGAATGGTTCATAATTCTCCATATCAAAATCAGACTGGGATTTATTAGACCCAACAAACGTATTGCTTTCAATACATGACTGTGACCTTGACCTCTTGTAAATAAGAGCATTTGAAACAGGTCTGTCTTGATTCTGATGCCTATTTTTCAATTTGTAGCAATCAGAAATAACGTGTCCTATTTTCTTGCAAAAGTTACACGTAGGAAGAGGCAAGGATCTAGAATCAAACTTCTCTGAAGTTTGATTTTTTAAAATTGTGTTAGTTTGAGTTTTAGAAGGGCTTGAATTAGGCGGAAATACTTTTCTGCCATTAAATCGTTGAGTAGAAGTCTTGTTAAAAAAAGGAACTTTATGTGTCAAAGAATATTCGTCAGCAGCTCGAGCAGCATTTTCCAAGGTTTCAATCTGATGCTCATCAAGATAAGTTTTAACATCATTATGGACACAGTTTTTGAACTCTTCAATTAATATAATTTGCTTGAGATTTTGATAATCTTGCTCGACTTTCTTGGCCAAACACCATGTATCAAACAACTGCTCTTTTTGTCTAGCAAATTCGACATGAGTTTGTCCAGCTTCTTTTCTGTAATTTCTAAATTTTTGCCTATAAGCTTCAGGAACTAACTCATTACCTCTTAAAATGCATTCTTTAACTACATCATAGTCACTACTTTGATGAACAGACAGTGAATTGTAAATCTCGCTAGCCTTACTAGTAAGTACACATTGCAGTAACTGAGTCCAATTCTCTCTTGGCCACTTTAAATTTTCTGCAACTTTTTCAAAAATTATAAAATATCTGTTTATTTATTTTTCTTTGAAAGGGGGCACTAATCTAATATACCTTGCTAAATCAAAATTTGATATGAAGTATGATGGTGATTCTCACTTGCCAGCTCTAATTCTTTCGTTTTACACTGATATTCCCTTTCTTCCTTCTCTCTCTCTCTCTCTCTCTCTCTCTCTCTCTCTCTCTCTCTCTCTCGTTCAATTTGTTTTTCTTGTAACCTTTCCTGTCTCTCTCTCTCTTCTTTTTCAAATTTTAATTGTCTTTCTTTCTCCCTTTCCTGAAATTCCAGTTTCTTAAACTCTAATTCAGATTGTAATTGTCTTTCTTTCTCCCTTTCTTGTCTCTCTCTCCTCTTTTTCAGATTGTAATTGTCTTTCTTTCTCCTTTTCCTGAAATTCCAGCTTCTTCAACTCTAATTCCATCTTGAATTTTAATTCCAATTCCTTTAATTTTATGTCCGAGTCTGATGCAGACTTACTGACTGGAATCAAAGCACTTTGTTCCAAAAGATCCTGTTCTACCAAATACTGGACCAAAATCTTTTTGATATCTTGTTTCGTTAAAGAAGCCTTCACTTCGGAAAGATCGTATTTTTTGGCAAGTTGAACCAACTCATCTTTTTTGAAAAGATCTAATTGCTCCTGGGTAGGATTAGAAAGAAATATTTCTACCTTAGATGTCATTTTGATACAAGCGTGTCAGTCTCACTAATGATTTAAAATTTTCAAAAACTAGGGAAAATTCAAATTTAAATTCAAATTTAGTTAAATCCCAAGACGAGATCCCAAGTTCTATGTTACGTGCTTATGCTTGAATAAGCAGCAACACAGAAAGAGTGAAAACTAACAAGCTTGTAAAACTTTAACAATGATTTTTATTAAGTACAATTATTTTTATAAAATAAATAAACTTACAGTTTTAGGGAATCAAATCCAACTAATATAGAATTCATAAAATAATCCACTATTGGAATTGCAAGTCCTGATAAATAAATGTTCTAATAGTTCCAGGTTCGAATCTTGACGATGTAATCCAAAATGGCTGACAATGTCACGTGATGCAGTTCTTGTTTTATAATCATCCAAATGAATTATGAGCACGTTTTCTCCTCCAAATAAATAAATAAATCTTCTTTTTTCAATGAATTGACACAAAGTCCAGAACAAAATAATTAAAATTACAACTCAAACATACATACACAACTATTAACTTTACAGCCCAGAGATTCTACTAATGTTAGCTTCCAAAACACAGCTATATATAACTGTTTTTTTCTGAAGTAAACAAGTGATCGCGTGATTTTCTAGAAATTGATAAAAAGTCAGAGGAAGAGTCTACTAATAAAATGATCCAGAAGAAAATAAGCCACCAATTACTAAAAATAAAAAGTTGTCCTTGAAATTAACCAATAGTTTTAGAAGGTTGTTGACAATGTCCAAAGCAAGGTCAGGAATTAGATCAACAAGCCAAGGTCAAAACCTGTTTACAATTAGAGTGTAGGTCAGCCTGAATTTGCCAGAAAAATCTCTCAATTAATGAATATTAAACCCTAAATGACAAAATTGGACTTAACAATTAAAAAATGAATAATTTAAATCCAATAGCCGTAACAGAATATAGTTCACAAAGAAGTTGTGTATATATTTTTTATTTAAATGTATTTTAATTATTGAATGAACTATTAAAATATTAATGATATTATTTCTTCAAATGTAAATTTAAAAACAGATGATATCAAAATATCCGATTAACTAAATCCTGAAAACAATTCTTTCTGATTTTAAATTATTTCAAGAACGTATATTTCAGGATAGAAATACACTAACATCAGAATATAAGTTCATGAAACAAATTCAACAATCTATGTTAGTTTCGTTAGCTGCAGTGAAAGAAATAGATCTAGAGAAATCTCTCTCTCTCTCTCTCTCTCTCTCTCTCTCTCTCGATCGATCGATCGATAGAAAATATGAGATCAAAATTATCTAGCGAATATGAAACAAAAGAACTAAATTATGGCAAACGAAAACATTGTCTAGTGAAAATGAAAGTAGCATCTTTTCCGAAAGTGAAAGTAGAAAGTGAAAGTAGTAGTTGTTTCCTGTCGTAAATTTGTCAGTACAAAATAAATTTTATCAGTACAGTATATTATTAATCTGATATTTGTTTAAATCTGATCAAAATCCATACAAGAATGCACATAATTCCGAATCTGACATGCTCATAATAATATGATCTCACCGCCATAGTTCATTTAACTGTTCTTGTGCTTTTATTACAAGATTTGAATGTAGATTATCGCTCCTTAGGTCAAGCAAGTTGGAGCTTTGGCCAGAAAGTTTGAAATTTATGAGCATATGCCACTGAAAAGATTAAAAAAGAAAGACATTCAGTTAAAGAAGAATGTATGTGATATACTGTGAAATTGTCATTGTGATTTTCACAAAGAATATTACTAAAAGAAAACGTCTCTATTTCCTGATTTTTTATACACAGTGCCATGAACACACACTGACACAAAAAACCTTTTAAATCATGTGAAAAGGCATTCTGAGTTTTACAAGATTTTGCAATCTTTGAGTAGTAATCTCTTTTATAGAGATGTTGGTGGTACTCAAAAGGACCGTTTGTTTTTGACAAACTCATGGACGTGACACGATGAGCTTTAACTATCTTAAGCTCTAACACTAACCAAGTCTTACTTCTTCACCTGCTACTGACGATGTTTTGATAGTAACTTCTGCTGATGACATTTCAGTGGTAGTGAGCACAAATGAAGTGAAAACTGGGTTTGAGAGCTTGCACGTGAAAGTTTCTTTCTCTTCAATCGAGTTAAAGAAGACTGATATATTTGTATCAGATATCTAATGTCGTTTAGTACACACATTTTGCTTTCATGGTTGATTTTTCTGTCCTGCTCCTTAACACTTTTTCTTCTTTTCTTTCCTTTCTTCTTTTCTTCTTTACGCTTCTTGCACCTGTTGAATAACAAATGCTTGTTCTGTTTCCATTGTTAAAAAACTATACAATTCTTCCGTCTGTCTTTCTTTACAAGTTTCTACTAAAGGTAGCGTGTACTTCGGTCAGCCCTTTGCCACACTCTTCCGCCTGACTGAGGTGAGCCACTTGTAACATTGTTGCCATTGTTTAATCAGTGTCCAGTGTCATGACGTCACCCATGAAATATCTAGTGACAATGATAGATTATATGGCTGGTTGGGACTATCTAAGGACAATGAAAACACCGATATTAAATTTCCGATGCTAAACTCGCATTGAACACGTTAACAAACAGACATTTAACACAACGTTCCCATTGTCCCCCGTTCGTCCCCTTATGCTACTTGCACATAACGTTTAGCCTTCATCGTCATTATTCTGTTCTGCGCCTTCACACTTTCTTTTTTCTTCATTTGCTCCTTTCCTTCTTTCTTCTTCTTGCTCTTGCTGAATAACAAATGCTTCTTAATTTTGTTTCAGCCATTGTTTAAAAAAACCTCTCCAATTATTCCGTCTGTCTCTCTTTAGAATTTTCTACCAAAGGTAACCATGGTGATGACGGTGAAGACAGTAGTACCGGTCAAACTAATTGCCAAGAACAAAGAAAATCCGCCATACAATTAAAATCATCCTCTTCTGGAAGCACGAAGCTGTTTTCGTAGCCGTCATACCAACACTAGTAGTATCCACAACAGGCACACCCAATATATCGACGTCCTAGTTTTAGCTACACATACTCAAACTATATTACACTGATCAACTGAGTATGAACGCTGGCGAAGCTATATACTTCATGTGGCGTAACGCGTCGCTTTCTTCTGATCTGAAAGAGAGACTCCCGCTCTAACTGGATTTAATGACGCAACTTTGGATTGGTGAATGTTTCAATCCGTTTCGATCCGGCATTGAGATTTATATACAAGTATCGTGCTCCATGGTTTTACGTGTTCTCAACAACCAGTCAACCATTAAGATCAATACAATGTTGACTAGTGTAAAGTCGAAGACGTATACCATGTTAGCATAGACGTATACCATGTTAAGCAAGTGTGGAGGATCCACACTGATGTCGGAGAAGCTGTTCAACCATAACTGTGTGATGCATGTAAAACCATCATGGGCCACAATAATGAAAACAGACAAAGCTATTTAGAAGAGAAAGATTTATGTGGAGAGGCAAGGGTTACTGAAGAGGGTCATGCTTACGGACACCCCGTGAGACAAAGATTTAGGAAAGAAGCATACCTGTTAGATGCCAATAATAATAACTTCATTTGGTTAACAAAACTCAATTGCCCTTTTCAGGGCCACCTAAATGCTTAGAAAGAAGAAATACTGTTCAAATATTGCCATAGTTGTTTATCGCTGTGGCTGGAATGTGTTTGTTTGTTTGTCCTATTAAAGTTACCCTTCCCGTTTTTCCTCATAAAACCTTCTTTCCGCATAAACTCATCTGTCCCAATAAACCATTCTGTCCCCATAAATACTTTAGTTTATATAAAACATTTCCAATGTTAACACTATGGTACCCATTAATCATATGATGTCCTATACTTTATATAGGGTCTTAATGAGGTCAACTCTAACACTGGATCATTTCAACCCTGGTTGAGGTCAGCCACTTGTAACACTGTTATGGTTTGTCCCTATAAGCACATTTGTCCGTATAAATCCATATGTATGTTAAAGCCATTGGCCCATTAATCTCCCTGTTCGCCCATGCAACCACTATCGCTTTTGGACTTTATCATAGACTGTGATGACATATGTTTTATATACTGCTCATACGGGCGGACTCGTTTTCTCATATTAGGTATACGGGTACCAATTGTACAACCCCGTGTTATTGCAGAGCTTTAAAATATTCAGAAATAAACAACAACACAAGATGTAATTGGTGCATTATGTAAAGAGTTGTACTTTCTGCTAGGCTTTTAAAAAAAATAAAGTTAAGTCTCTTGGCAACATGTGAGATTATGTTAATTCATATCTAGTTCATATTTTCTTTTTTTAATGATTTTTTTAAATGTGGTAAACATTGCTGAACATGTGTCTGCTATGACTAGATAACTCTTACCCCTGCCTAGTTCCAGCAGAGTTATCTCTCATCAATGCAATGAATATCTGGTTTGTCCTTGTCAAATGGACAATCTACCATTGTTCTTTATGACAGTGTGTGACATGCATGCTGAGGTAGGATATATAGTATAGTTATGTGAGGTCTATGGAAAAACAATTGGTACCGTGATATCATTAGGCTGACACCAAATAACTTGTGTATATCCCCTGTTATAGGTTACCTATGTGAGAAACTATTTATCAGTTTACCGTGACGGTCAAGTAAACAAGTTGAAGCACATTGTACAAGAAAACAAAGATTTTCGAGTGTGTTCTTGCTAAAAAATGTAATGTAAAGTTTTGGACTTACCTGAAATATGCCCTGATTGTCCAGTCCTTTGTAAAAAGAGAGGGTCGCTAAGATAGTGAATAACACCAAAAGTCCAACAATGGTATGTTTGCCTGTCACAGATCCCATGTTTCCATAAAGCTTTGTTGATATTCGTACTACACTGCTTTATCATTTATATATACAATTCACCATATCCCACCTGTACAGAACATGTGCTGGTCGTCTCATATTGACATTTCTACAATCGACCGTATGGCAAATAAGCAATGTATAATTTAAATATACAGTAAAAGTATACGGTCAATTCAATGAGTGTGATCGATAACGGTTAGACATTTTCTGTATGTAAGTAGAAGCATGGTTGATTTTACATAACTTTGGACTAATTCACAGATCTGAGAACTGCCATATCACATTTACCAATGTAGTGACGTACAAAGGGTAAATGGTTCCAGGGGGTGACGATAATGGTCCAAAAACTTACTCGGCTTTAAAATATATTTTATACATGCAACCGACATGGTCCATCTCAACACAAAAGACTTGGACAATTCATGATAGTTTTGAAACTAATGACAGCCACACCTTATAACTTTATATTCACTCAACGGGCAGGGAAAGAATAATTTCTGTATGCAAAGAACATTGACCCAGGTGTCCATCTCCTGACCCTATGGACTTATCCCGTCTCCCATAACTTGAAAACTATTGATTCCCACCCTAAAGCTATATATACATTTGCTGGGCATCAAAACACAAATTTATTCATGTGACTGAATTTTTTTCCAGGACCCATCTTTACTCCATAGGGTCATATCATAAGTTTCTAAATTGCCGGATATGAAAAAAATCAACGCATGTACACTGTTGTCTCATCACGGTGTTTAGGTCAAAATTGGAGAGCGGTTTGCTAAGCATTATACACGCGTTATTTCAACTAGTTTTTTTTGTTGTTGAAAATTCTTATTTGTTTCTTGTATCAGTTTTGCTGGTCGTGGTGGGACGGTAAGAGTTATTGTATTAACTTACCATTCTCTATCATTATCCCCTGAAGCGACCTCTATCATTTATGTCTACCGCATACTGGACACGTGTTAAACCGATTACATTTCATAAATCTACATGATTTTCAATTCAGCACACATTGCTTGCATACAACATTATTACTCATGCATTTACTTGTGGGAACAAAAGAATGTTAAAGTTTGGTTCCGGTATCAATAACTTCCAGTTTAATAATAATAATAATAATAATAATAATAATAATAATAATAATAATAATAATAATAATTATAATGAGGACTTTGTATAGCGCCTAATCTTTCGAAGCTCTAAGCGCTTTACACCATCAATAATGATATGATTACACTACAGAACAACAAATGACAAAAACAATGAAATTGGAAAACATAAAAGCATGCTGAAAACATATAAGATACAAAACATGATTAGGTCGCTAAGTTTGTCCCTGCAGTCGAAATAGGTGAGTCTTAAGAGCACACTTAAAAGGGACCACTGTGTCTTTGTGTCTAATTTCAATGGGCAATTCGTTCCACGAATTAATAACACACTAAAGTGTATTGAGTCCAGGCTAAAAATATTCTAAAGTGTTGTGTTATTGTACCTGTATCAATACCATACGCTTACTTAGAATACACTCCGTTTACCTTTCATGATATAACATAATGATCCAAGCTGAAATCAGATTATAACAAGGACACTAAAGGTAACTTCGTGAATCAAATGATTATTCAAAATGTGCTTGAAAAATGATTAAGTCTAACATCAGACTCGTGCGCATAAAATCCATCAATGGATTTAACAAATGATGCGCACTTGATTTATATATAACTAATATAAGGAAATGATACCATCCTTAATTGGAACTATTCTTAGCATAATGTCCGGACTTAGGACAAGGCGAACGAGGCAACCGCATTAAGCCCCCCGCTTTCAGACAATGCAATTATTTTGGTTGGAGACCCGCACGTATCGCTTGTTTCCATGGGTCCCTCATGCTGCTTTGGGCCCGGCACATCCTCGGGCCGGGCATGCATAGCATGTTACTGAAACAAGTACAGTATTCAATAAGAATTGATGAATATAATTTATGAACACAAATGGGTGACTTATGGATCTATCACTAAGGATGATCAATGTTTAGAAATGTAAAGCAAAAATGTGTTGCGTCTACCACATAGGTATACAAATATGAATTTAAAACGCCACGAGTTTCGAACTCGCGACTTCTTGTTTGGTAAGCGTCACACACACACACACACACACACACACACACACACGGCAAATATGGATATTTATATGTAATATTTTATCGCAACTATTGTACAATATTATTATTGTAGTAAGCAGGTATGTATATAAATCTGAGCAACAGATATGGTCAATAAGTACTGAAAAAAAGCTTCCTACGAAAATGAAACAATTATAAGGTCAATATCGCCAAACCGAAGCCTCTAACTAACCAAGAGTTTATCTACTTAATTGTGGTTACTTTTGTTACTTTGCCTTTTGTTGTTTTGTGTTATTTTCTTCAAATCTTGTATGCGTGTTCTGTGTATCCACAAGACGTTTGACTGAGGTCGTGTTCACTCTCTCTGCTGCTTTTAATATATCAATTTCTTAACTACACATTTTTTTAACACCTACGCGATATCTGGATCGAGGATCATGTGAATTTATCATTATGAATCCGTGTGGGTAGCTTGCTCACACGAGAAGAAATTTTTGAAAGTAATTATAGTTATATGTCCTGAAAACCAAGTTTGATGAATGTGTGTATATCTCTGTGTAACATAAATAATATCTGTATTTTTATACCTGCCATGAGAAAATATTCTTGCCGTATTTGATTATCTATATTTACATCATCACAAACAACTAAATTATTAATAAATCCATCAAGTCCTTCAACATTCGGTGCTTCATCAATATCGTTGATAAAATTAATAGCATTACCTTCTTTTATTTAATAATTTTGCGTTTTCATTAAATCTTTAAGAACATACCATCTCTGATCAACTGCATATGGTGTCACTAAATATAATTTATCCCACTTGAGTGGTCTCATTATCAAACTAAGTAATAACTGTGTTTTTCTACTTCCAGAGGGACCTATTATTATCATTCTGATAGAATTCAGTAGCGCTGAATGATGCTTGACTGGTTTTTGTTTCATTATTGCTGAAACATCAATAACATCCACATTATAAAATATATGACTATGTATTTGTTACGTTGTAGAGTTAAAACTCCAACCACTGATTTAGGCACAGTTGAAACAAAACATGGAAAAGTATAATATGGGGAAATGTGCAATATGTAACAGGAATGTTTGGGGGTTTTATACCTGAAATTCAATATAAAGATTGCGGTGATATTGCTACATTAACATCAAAATTTCCAGGAACCCACGGATTAAATACCCAGGAGAAAAACATCTTCATTGATATAATTATTGTGGTCCTGGAACCCGACTTGATATTGTCCACTTGATTAACGAGATCAACCAAGACCTGGAAAGTATACAATACATGCTATTAGTCAAGCATGTCACGTCCATGATGTAGCATATAAAAATAAAGATTTGCAACAACGACATATTGCAGATTAAAACTGATACACTAATTATATTTCATAAAACAATAAAAACATCAGAGAATCATTAGTTTTTGCGATGAAAGGTAAACTAGCATTTGGGGCCTGTAGTTAATCAACCGATTAGTATTATAATGGAATATATGTATATGTATTATAGCCCAAGAGGATATTGGATAGGTAGAGAAACAATTAGTAAACTCGCTGATATAGCAAATGTTTCGCGTTCTCTTGCTGCAAATTGGTTAGCACGACGGGCAATATGACAAACGAATCTACCACACCTAAACAAATTCACACATTTTGATATTAGTATTCCTAACGAAGTTCATCAGGCGGATAATTTGTTTTTACCATACGATACAATTAAAATTGATAGACGTCATAATACATGCAAATACGTGTTAACCGTCGTTGACGTTGCAAGAAGATATAAAGAAGCAGGGCAATTATTACTTAAACAGCTACTGCAGTTGTATTAGTTATTGAACGAATTTATCAACGAGCACCCTTGCGATGGCTTCAACTACTACAGGTTGATCCTGGCAAGGAATGTCTTGGTGTAGTATCATTTCTGATGACATATCATGACGTCAAAATTAGACGAGGACATACCGCAATTCATCGTGATAAGGCAATCGTTCAACGATTTTAATCGAACACTTGATGAGCGGTTATTTGGATATCAATACGCAAAGTAAATAATTCAAAAAGACATGAGATCTATTAAATGGATTGCAAGACTACCAAGTGTGATACCTGCAATAAATAATGAGCCTGCTCATGCAATTTATATGAAACCTAACAGTGCGATCACAAAAATGAATATACCAATACAACGACATGTTTTCCCCCCAAAACAACCAGTATTAGGTACTGTTATCGTAATATGTTTATAAGAATCTGTTGAAGGTAATTGCCAAGTATGGATGAGAGATATTTAAGCCATTCTCAGTAACCAATGGCTTCAAGCAGGGTTGTGTTCTGGCACCAACACTGTTCAGTCTATTGTTTAACGCTATGCTGACTAATGCTTTCAGAGATGGATAAGTTGGAGTCGGCATCAGGTACAGTCTAGATGGAAACCTATTCAATCACAGGAGGCTTCAAGTGAAAACCAAGGTCATGACTGACATATCAGGGATTTCTTATTTCTTGATGACTGCGTCCTCATTGCTGGCTCAGAAGCTGAACTGCAACGCAACGTTGACAAAGTTCTCCAGCTCCTGTACAAGCTTTGGTCTCACCATCAGTACCAAGAAGACTGAAGTCCTACATCATCCGGCCGCTGGAAAGCTTTACGTTGAGCCCTACATCACCGTGAATGGCCAAAAATCCAGTATAGTGAACCGCTTCACCTACCATGGCAGCAACCTGTCACAGAGCATCACTATTGACGACGAGGTGAACCATCGCATTGCCAGAGCCAACGCAACTTTGGGCAGATTGTATGCCAACGTCTGGAATAGAAGAGGCATCAGCATCCAGACCAAACTAAAGGTCTACAGGACAGTTGTGCTCCCAACACTATTTTATGCACGCGAAACGTGGACGGTGTACCTATGACACACCAGGAAGCTGAACCACTTTCACACTACAAGTCTCAGGAAACTCCTCAACATCGAGGAGCAGAACAAGGGTCAGACACTGAAGTAATCGCCCAAGCAGGTCTCCGCAGCTTCCACGCCATCTCGATGCAGTGCCAGCTACGCTGGGCGGGACATGTTGTACGCATACCAGACCACAGGCTAAGAGACTCTTCTGTGGTTAGCTACAGCAAGAACAGCGAATTCACGGTCAGAAGAAACGCTACAAAGACAACTTGAAAACTTCATTGAAAGCATTCAACATAAACCCTAATTCGTGGGAGCATATAACAATTGATCGAATCACTTTGTTCCTCTGTACACAAAGGCTCCATGTTGTGCGAATCCAGCAGGACAGCATCTGCAGAGCGGAAGAGGCAAGCCAGAAAATCACGTACCATCAACCCTCCTGGAGATGTCCCACTCATATCCTGTCCCTTACGCAAACGGACATTCCGTGCAAGGGTTCGACTCACCAGTCACCTGTGCACGCACAGAACAAGCCCCTACAACCCTCGGATGACTAGAGAGGTCTTCGTCGAATCGACTGACGAACAACACAAGACATGCAATATACTTATTAGATACAGATGCTCCTCAACGAGAATTGGCACGTGTACAATTACCCGTAATTCCAGAAGATACACCACCGACTTCACATAACAAGCGCCTCGACTTCGGTTACACTCAAGACAGGTTAGCATTTTCGCGCCCGTTTCCAAAAATAATATTAATTCTATATACGATGAATTGTCTTGGATCATTATTTGAATATTTCCACAACATTACTGTTACCACTTCCACAATGATTGTTATGTCGTTGTTTTAATGTCATAAATAAATCCAACGTCAAGGTCAAAGTCTAAGTTGTTTTGCTGTTACATTGTTTATAACTAATAAAACGTTTATTTTACTATGTCATAGCTAACAACATCGTTATTGGTGCCAGCAGTTTCTGTAAAATTTATAATAATCCTCCGCAACTGAGATATGCTTCTAACTCTAGATACTGAGAGATAAACTAAATTTGACCACTCAATTCTGTCATCGACGTTCCATACAACTGTATCAGTAATAGTTAATCCTTAAGATGAATGAATTGTGTCTGCATATCCTGGCGTCGATGTAATTTTCTCCACTAATGCATTACGAACACCACTGACAGGAACTAAAACATTATCATTTAACACAAGATTTCGTTTCTCTGACGATCCTGGTATATCGACTTTCATATCTTTTTGCGTGTATAGTTTTAAAAAATATTTATTTAACAAAAAAAATTGTTGTTGAAGTGTATCACGAAAGTTCTTTCTACTTGCAACTATCAAATCATCAGGTCTCCACAAATTCCAAAAATCGTTTATATTTGTTTCTGAAATTACTTCATGCATTATTTCACATTGAACTTGATTCGGGTGTAGTCTGATTAATTTCTTAAGCTCACTTTTTTCTAGAGTAAGATCTCTATGATCAAAAGCTTTTTTTTCTTCATAATCTATAAATCCTTCAGCCATTCGTGTGGAGACAACCCATCAAAAGGTTTTCGGTTGACCGTGATCTCCGCACATTATCACAGCAGTATCTTTTGTGAACAATCAATGAAGAAATATTTTTAATATATCTTTAGATACTGTGCATATTTCATCCCAAATGATAATCCTTGGGATATATTTTTCACCCATTAGTTCAGGAGTCCATTTATCTCTATTCCACCGAAAAATGTGTAAATGCGTTCATTTGTACGTTCATTTCTCTTGCGAGTCTGTGTGTAGGGGTGAAAACGATCATATCAACAGAGTCTGACGAACTCTGTCGAAGTAATTCGATCAAACCATTTTTTGACCAGAACAACCCAATCCATTGAGATAAACTGTCTGATGCCTGGTCACTGGAGTATTCACTGACGGAACAGACGATAGCTTTAATGTATGATATTTTATGCAGTAAATATCTTTAATTTCATAGTAGGCAGATTCAGAATAATTATTAACTTTTCTTATTTTATTCTCTGTTCGTCCCATGACACATCGTAAGCAGTACTTTTGTAATATTGAGTCTGCAATTCTGAATATTTTTGTTCTTGAAAGAATGAATGAGTAGCGACTCTAATCGCGGTTTTTAGAAATCTCTTTATCATCGATAATACATTTATCGAAACATACGCGAGCATTGGAAATCTTCAATGAGTAAGCTGCGGTGAATCGCCATCAATGTAACCAACAAATGTACCTAATTTAGTTCCGTTAGACAAGTAAGCGTTATTTCGACTTACCAATATATATCTCTGCATTGTATCAGCAATCATAAATTGAGTTTAGCATCATCCATATATAATCTTGTATGGTGTTGTTTATGATCATATCGTCCTCCTTGCGTAAAGTTTCTGACTATTCTTCTACCAAGATCTTTTGCGGTTTTATTTTCTTCATCAGTAAAATCGGGAATTTCATCATCAGAATATTTCTTTTGTTGGGGCAACCAAATTTATTTCTTCGGCCGATATGATATAATCGCTTCACTTATTTCATGAAATATTATTTTTACGTTGGTCATATATCTTCATAATACAATCTCTACTCACTTCTTTTCTGAAAGATGTCTACTAGACCATGCGTTACAAATCGATGAAGACCTTTAGCAAACTCGAATGACTCTATACAGACGAATCTAGTTAGGTCAAATTCTGGTCAAGTCCGGTTATTGCAACTCTAGTCATCTCGTGTTGGATGTCCAAATCTTTTAAAATATTCCGTACTTTCACCCATTCCAAGAAAACACCCTGGAGATCATGCTATAATATCAACCGAGATAACATCTTTATAATCATATTTAACGTTCTACAATCCGCCGTGTTGATATTCGATACAACTGTGTCACATATCCTCAAGAACTTCAAATCGTGATGGTGTCCACGTTTTTTTTCTTACAAAAAAAAAACGGAGCAGAAACTGAGGGAACTATGAAACAATTATTCAGGATTTGTTCAATATTTTCATTCTCAAATTAAAATTTCTGCGCACGATTTTTCAATTTTGCGTGGAGAGTTTATGAACCAGAAATGTCTCCATTAGGTCGTACAAACTGATCATAGTTTTGATTATCAGAACTTGAAAACAAACACAAGGAAACATGGTCGTTTTTTTCAAAATCAAATATAGCACCGTCATAAAATGTAAAAAATCGTTTTCATGGAAATATTGATACTGCATTATTCCACGCGTGCGCATTGTGATCCCTTTGATTTATACTTTGAATAAGTACCGAATCTCTCCCATTATAGTTTTTAATATTATATAAAATTTTGGTGTCTTTCCTAAAGCAGCAGAGGGGGCGAATCAGACGACATATTTTTAAGTAATCCCTCATAAATAACGGCTTAAACCAATGAAATCAGGCCAAATGTGTGTGTGAATCTGATATCGTTTCATGGATTAGGCCCCCCAAAAAAATCAGTGAAATCAATGAAAAATCAGTGAAATCAAAAACTTTTCAACTATTGGGAAAGAGATTACAACATCGATGTCACTCGCCCCCTCTGCTGCTAGTTTCAACCGAATATTTGATCCAGTCCGATACGATATCGTGTTCGAGGGTCATGTAAATTTATTGTTACAAATCCGTGTGGGGCAGACTGAGCATGACTATAGAAATTTCTAAATTGATTGAAGTCCATATCGGAGCACCATGTCTGCCAAATATTTCGTAGCGTATGTGTATCAACGCCGTTGAATACACACAACACATTACAATTATCTCTGATCACTTTTGGAATCTGAGTGTAGCGTTGAGTGACATAGATCACATCCGTGTTTTTGTGCCTGCCTAAGGAAAATATTCTAGCTGGTTTTTTTTGTTTATCTAACATTACATCGTCGTATACAACTAAATTGTTGATACTTCCATCGAGGTCTTCTACTGATGGTGCCTCGTCAATATCGGTTAAAAATTCAATAACATCCTCGCCGGCAATCTCTGAAGCGTTGTCATTAAAATCTTTTAGCACTTCATAGCATCGTTGGTCGTCTACGCTAGGGGCAATTAAATACAACTTATCCCACTTCATCCATCTCATTATTAAATTGAGCAACAATTGCGTCTTGCCGGATCCAGATGGCCCGATTATAATTGCGCGGATAGAGTTTGGTAGCGCTGCATGATGCTTAACTGGTTCTCTTGTTTTAGTCGCTGAAAAATCAATTATATTCATATCTCTATACATAAATTATGGATCTATATTGTGTGAAGTGTAAGGCGCGTACTGGCACAGATGACTTGACGACGATTACAACAAAAAATAACCGATCAGCGCTTTCTGGTAAATGCGTACAATGTAGTACAAAGAAATTTAGATTTGTTTCTAAACCCAAGGAACCTTTAAAAAAAAACGAGGAGGTGATATCGCTGCCAAATTAGCAAAACTCCCTGGAACCCCATGGGCAAAATACCCCGGAGAAAAACACCTTCCAGGATATAGCTACTGTGGCCCCGGAACACGATTAGATATCAGACTCAATGATCAAAATCAGCCCCGACCCGGTGAGGAACCAATAAACGCTATTGATAAGGCCTGTCACCTTCATGATGTTGCTTATAAAAGCAGTAATCTGCAACACAGGCATCTAGCAGATGTGAAATTAATTCATGCGTTGAATGCCATTCCTGATAAATCCTTCAAAGAAAAATTGGCTTCCTTTTTGATAAAATCGGCTATGAAAAGTAAATTGATGTTAGGTGCTGGTAATTAATAACAACATGGAATCTATTTATTATTCCCCAAGAGGATACTGGAAGGGTAGCGCTGCAATCAATAAACTCGCTAGCGCTGCAAAGGTGAAAAAAAACCACTGCGGCTCATTGGTTATCCAAACAGGCACTATGGCAAATTTACTTACCACCGCCTAAACAAATTAATGTCTCGCATTTTGATGTAACCGGACCCAATGAAGCTCATCAGGCTGATCTATTATTTTTGCCACATGACCACGGTTACGGTTACAAATATGCGTTAACTGTAGTTGATATTGCAAGTCGATACAAAGAAGCAGAACCGTTAAAAACAAAATCGGCCACTGAAGTAGCTTCTGCATTTGAAAGGATTTATCGACGAGGCCCTCTGCACTGGCCAAATCTGTTACAAGTTGATCCGGGCAAGGAATTTCAGGGTGCAGTGTTATCTACAATGAAATATCATAATGTCACTATCAGACGGGGGCACACTGCGCTACATCGTGATCAGGCAATTGTAGAACGATTTAATCGGACTCTTGCTGAACGGTTATTTGGATATCAATACGCAAAAGAATTCATCCAAGAAAAAAGATCCCGTGAATGGGTTAAGAGATTACCAGGTGTAGTTACCGCACTGAATAACGAGATTACTAGAACCATCAACATGAAACCTATCAACGCGATTAAAAAAAAGTCGATACCTAAAATGGAAATTCAAAAAGATTTTAGCGTTTCCGAACCAATTCTTGGTAGTAATATCATTGTGAGATACTTATATGAACCAGGAGAGCTTGAAGGGGGCAGAAAAAGAGCTACTGATCCTATTTGGAGTATTACTGCACACAAGATATCTAGTATAACACGATCTACGGGTAGACCTCCAATCTATAAACTGGATTCAACTGCCCCTCAACGGGGTTTTACTAGACAACAATTACAAGTGATACCTGAGGATACTCAATTACCACCGCATGGGCTTAACTAGCACCCAGGGTGCTGGC
The DNA here is from genome assembly GCA_030141615.1 of Unio pictorum. NCBI lineage: Eukaryota > Metazoa > Mollusca > Bivalvia > Unionida > Unionidae > Unio > Unio pictorum. The sequence goes on along the minus strand of JARLTB010000008.1, from coordinate 523,959 downwards.
ACCCCGGCGTCTATTGCACTCAAGACAAGTCAACATCACATTGTTTCTGACATGACCGAGACTATTATTTTTTCTGTCGACGGTGAATTGGCGAGGGTCTTTATCCGAATACTGCCAACGCATTATACAATTGCAACTTGCGCAGTGATTATTCTGTTGTTTCTTCAAAGTGATTATTAATTCAGCATCAATGTCAAATTCTCGTTGTTTTTTTTTGTCCTGTTGTTTGTAACCGGAGAGTTTTTTATCAATCATTTTAATATCAATATCATCTATTGTGGTGTCATTATCATCGAAAACAATTCTTCGAAGTTGATTTATTTTTCGTACTCTGGATACTGAAAGATAGACTAAATTCGACCATTCTATGCGATTATCTACCATCCAAACAATTGTATCCGATATAGTCAATCCCTGTGAAGAGTGTATTGTTGCTGCGTATCCTAGCGTCCATGGGGATTTATTAGCACGCAATGCATCTTCAACGACATTGATATCAACCAGCACAATATCATTTAACACGAGAATTTGTTTTTCACTCTGTCCTGGAATATCAACTTCAATGTTCTGTTTTCGTGTATCTGATGGCCTATAACAAAGAGGCACTGGAAGCGTTGCAAATTTTTGTTTATGCAATTCAAATAATTTCATCTGAAGTGTATCCCTAACTATTTTTCTACTTGCAATGATCAAATCATTTGGTTTCCACATTTCCCAGAAATCATTCATGGGAGTTTCCGAAATTATTTCACGGGCTATTTCACACTGGATTCTATCCGGTTGTAATCTAATTAATTTCTTAAACTCTTTTAATTCATTATCAAGTGATCTATGATCAGTATCAATTTCTTCATAATAGTCTACAAAACCCTTTAGCCATTCATGTGGAGATGCACCGACAAATGGTGGTGGTTGGCCGTGATCACCGCACATGACGACTTTTGTATTCTCCAATAACAACCACTCAAGAAATATTTTTAAGACATCTTCGGACACTGTGTCTATTTCATCCCAAATCATGATTTCAGGAATAAATTTCTCTCCCATGCGCTCAGGAGTCCATATATCTCCCTTCCATCGGAAAAAGCTGTGATAGGTACAGGCATTTACCCCTCTCTGTATCATTTCTCTTGCAAGTCTGTGAGTCGGTGTTAGCACAATCATGTTTGATTTTGAAACGCTAGCGTTGTTTTTCCTGACCCACCACAACCGTTTAAATAAACTGTTTTATACCGACATATTGGATCAGAAATCGGTGGCGCATTAGAAAAATCTGAACACTGATTGCTTTCTAAATAATTATTTTCAATGGTAACATCTGCTGATGGAATATAATCATGAATCATTTCTTTCTTAATTCTCCATGATCCCCAATTCTCGTTGCCAGTAGCCTTAAAATCAGTCATTTTGCTATTTATGTAAAATGAATCAGTGGCGACTCTAACTGCGGTGTCAGGAAATTTATTAATCAATGAAAATAAATTAATAGAAGCATAACCGAGCATAGAAGCTCTCAAATGTGTGTACTGCGGATTGTATCCATCAGTGTAAGTAACAATTGTACCCAATTTGGTTCCATTGGACATAAATGCGTCCTTACGATTGACATATAGGCCTTTATTCGTTAAATCCGCCATTACAAAATCGTATTCAGCGTTGTCTATAATCAATCGTGAAGAATATCTCGTATTATCATTTTTGCCACCCTGAGTGAATTTACCGATTATTCTTCGTCCAAGATCTTTTGCTTCATTGTTTCTGATTTCAAATAACTGTTTGGACCAATCCATGATTTGTTGTTCATTAAAATCAGGAAACAGTTTTCGCTCTTCGCTAATTATTTTTTCTAGATCAGGTTGTGGTAACCAGACTGATTTCTGTGCTCGATAGGATATAATTGCTTCACTGACAATTAATGATTTTAACATCTTACAATCAAGCATATACCGTAATAACACTATTGGCATCCAGTGTTTTTCAGACATGTGTTTACCAATCCAAAGATAACTACACGGATGAAGTCCTTCAGCCATTTCAAATGATACTACACAAGCGAATCCGGTTAAATCGAAATCAGGCAGTGGTCCATTAATAGCAACACGGGTCATTTCGTGTGTGGGGTGTCCAAATCGTTTGAAATATTTCTCGCATTCTCCATACCCAAGAAAACTTCCTGGATAACACGCAATCATATCAACTGAAATAACGGTATCAGCGGTGTATTTTGTATTCCATAATCCTCCATGGCCGTATTCAAGACAAGACAATTTGACATCTGATAAGAACTCACTTCGTGTTGGTTTCCACGCGTTTTTCTTTCTAGCAAAATGTGCTGCAATTGATGGTACTGTAAAACAGTTTGCTAATAATTGATCGTTGTCTTCCCCGTCCCCAGAAAACTCACTAGCTAGTTGTTTCATTTGATTATGCAGTTCTTCAGTACGGTATAATTCTCCGTTGGGTCTTACAAACTGATCAAATCTACATTCTTCGTCTGAAGTACTATGAAATAGCCACATTGACACAGGATCGTTTTTACTCAAATGGTAAATAGCATCAAATAATTTCTGCTCTGAAAAAAACTCTTCGGTTTGGGATAGATATTTTACGGTTCTATCCCGTGGGAATATTGTTACTGCAGATGACCACGCGTGTGCGTTATGATCAATAATTTCAATTGGAGCTCCCTGTGATTTATATTTCGATTCGTATAATACTTCACCGGTGATTGTCCTTACCGATATTGGAAATCTCAATGATTTTTCTAATTTAGTTATATCCTGAATTGTTGCCCCATGCTGTTTCACTGTCAGTTCCCATTCGGTTATTTTTTTTCGTCTTAGATCAGTTAGTTTATTTCCCCGGGACGCATTTGTGAAGTGTTCTATTATTCGTTCTGCTACACAATTAAGCCCTGTCGAATATTTCATGGGTGCTAGTTTTGCAATATCAGGTTTTTCATTGAGCGGATAGATCCCGTAAAAAACTGCTGTGACAGGATAAGATCTTTCGTAGTAGGGTTTATCAATTCCGGTCAAAATTCCCGGTTTGGAATCCTGATTCACAGTGATAGTTTTTTTGCCTTTCAAGATAGGTTCAAATTTATCCCTAATAATCCATTTTCCATCCTCACGGATAATGAATTTGATTCGGAAAAAATGACTTTTTTCCCCAAGACGTGAAATGATCACTGCTGCTTTTTCATCATTCATGGTAGCGTCAACAACACCATCAATTCGAAATGTTGACCAGCAATAAGATGCTCCATCACGCTTGAATTCATTAAAACAGTCTCTGATGGCTTTATCAAGAATTTTATTCTTGGGTGTATTAGAAACTATATCAAGATTGAATTGAGCATCCTTCCATGGTGATCTCATGTTTCGTTTTTTGGGTTTATCGATATTAAATTTAGGATTGATTTTCAATAATCTCTTAAACTCTTTCATGTTTCCGTCTATTGGACGTTTGTTACGTTTTTTAGGTCTATCGATATTAAATCTAGGATTGATTTTCAATAATCTCTTAAACTCTTTCATGTTTCCGTCTACTACACGTTTTTTGGGTTTATCGATATTAAATTTAGGATTGATTTTCAATAATCTCTTAAACTCTCTCATGTTTCCCTCTCTTGGACGTTTTGGACGTTTTGGACGTTTGTTTCTGTTTACTACACGTTTTTTGGGTTTATCGATATTAAATTTAGGATTGATTTTCAATAATCTCTTAAACTCTCTCATGTTTCTGTCTACTACACGTTTTTTGGGTTTATCGATATTAAATTTCGCATTGATTTTCAATAATCTCTTAAACTCTCTATCAGCATTTTTCGAAGTCAATCTCTTGAACTCCATCATGCTATATATAAAACAAGCATTTAAATGAAAGATTTATGTATAATGAATCACTGCAAATGGCTCATGATAGGAAATGTAACCCCGTGTAACAAATCATGCAGAAAAAATGAGTACTGTAGGTATCATATGCAAAGTTTTCGACATGGAAGCCTTGGTCCGTTACCCTGTATTCGATGTGGGGTTGGGGTCAAGGGAAAATCACAATTGTGTATTGATTGTGGTGGTAAGCGATATAGGGAATTGAAGCGTTATTATGATAAAAGAATAAAAAATGGACAATCCATCAGAAATTATGACCCTGAAAAAGTCTTTGACCCTGATAACGTCACTGACAAAATCATAAGAACTCCGCAAGACTACATCGAAAGGTTCTCCAGTGATGTAATTATTAAACCAAACACTGAATTAGACAAACAATAGAATAGTATATATGAACCAAGAATTCAGACAGCACCCCTTGATTACAAATTATGAGGCATCTAGTGATGGTACTGTCAGAAACCGTAGGCTGAAAAAACCGGTCGGTGTTGTGAATAATCAAGGGTATTTGAGGTTTACTGTTGGAAAGAAAAAATATTTCAATCATCGTTTCGCATTTGAATGTTTTTATGGATTGATCGAGGATGGTTTTGTTATTGATCACAAGGATTCTAATCCGAAAAACAATTATGTATCAAATCTGCAGGCTGTTACTCAAAGTGAGAATTTGAAAAGAGGGAAGACTGGCACTTGTTCAAAAAAAGCGAGACCAGTAAAATCTTTGAACGAAGAAAAAATATTTCAATCATTATATGAAGCCGGTAGGCACTTTGGTATTTGTCGATCTTCAGTACGATTTGTTGCAGAGGGGATTTATCGATCTGCGATTTCAAAAAAGACGGGACAGAAAATTCGATTTAGTTATGTCTAATGCGTCATATTTTTCAATTAGAGATATGTCATTGTTATAGAATAATGAATTCTGAAAACATGAGTAGCATCATAGTTGAAATAGCAACATTGAAAAATCAGGATATCAAACTATCATAGGGTTTAAATCCTGATCAAATTGTGTCTGATTTTCAGGATATAGAATACGGAGTAAACAACAATAAATATATGCTACCAAAGAAATATGCACTCATCAAAAAAATTCAGAATTCTATTAGAGACTCTCTTTCATTTTCCAGTGACATCAGTGTGTTTGTTCCGTTGTATACTATCGTAGAAGGGATACGAAAAGAATTAGGTAACGAATACGAATTGAAAAAAGAAGTCAACTCTAAAATTAGAAACCTACGAGCATTAATTCAGGAAAATTGATTACCCGACCATTGATTGCCTGACCCGTTATCATTTTTTGATTACCCGATCATTTATCATTTTTTTTTTTGCCGACCCTCAAGGGAATGTCAAAAATTGAATGAGGGAACTATCAGTATTATTTATTTTATATACAATTATGATACTTCCCTCATCAATGATAGAGCCGTTAAAACAATCAAATAACACTTCCATGACTGTGTTAAAAATCATCCGACATGTCAAAAAATCGAATGTTGAAAGTGTGATATTAATTATTTTTTTAGAGAATTCCACACTTTCAACATCAATGATAGAGCTGTTAAAACAATCAAATAACACTTCCATGACTGTGTTAAAAATCATCCGACATGTCAAAAAATCGAATGAGGAAAGTGCCAGTATTAATTATTTTATATACAATTATGGCACTTTCCTCATCAATGATAGAAGGTGTTAACACTTCCATGACTGTGTTAAAAAATCATCCGACATGTCAAGTGTTTTACAATTGAAAAATTGTTTGCGATTTCAAATAATGGTCAATGAAGCATTAACAACCCGATTGGCTCGTGAACGACTAGATGCAATTAAGAGATTTGTACCAATTCGTGACTCTGTACGGAATAAACTGCAACAACGACAGAGTTTACAAACGGATTTTGCTTTAGGGTCTGAAGAGTTGTTTAAACCAGTAACCACAGTAACGAAAGGGGTAGAGCGTGCTATACTGGGAGATGATCCTGACGGTAAAAGAAAAGAAGAGGGTCTTATTTCTGTACTTGAAAAACTAGCAGCGAAAACTGAACAAACTGAAAAAACTGATCCGAAAAAAACGACTGTTTCTCTGTTGAATAAATTTACTGATCATGCTAAAACATTAATAAAACAATTTAGTTTATTCAAATCAAAGGATTATCGAGCTTTTGGTAATTTTGCTGCTCAAAGCTATAATTCAAAAAAAGATTTTTTAAAGGACGAGTATAAGAATGATAGAATATCAAGTAATGATTGGTCCGATAATTTGTATAAACTAAATAAAGGGATTGGTCGTTTGAATAAGGATGAGATGGGGTACAAGGAATTTCAAAGGGGAATTAGTAATTATAAAAGAGAACAAATAGAAGAGCGACAACGAGAATTAGAAGAACGACGTCAAACACCAACACGTAGACAAACAAGAAGACAAAAAAAACAACAACTACCACCTGATGATGATGATGATGATTTAGAAGAACGACGTCAAACACCAACACGAAGACAAAAAAAACAAGAAGAACCTAATGATGATTATTTACAAGAAACGGATTTAGAAAAACTAGATGAAGCAGCTGGTTATAGCGGAAGTGGACTGCAAAATCCAAGGATTAGTTTCTGTCCTGATAGTGTTATCAATGATATATCACGATTAGATGTTCTTGTAGGAGGATTCCGAGCTGGAAATAACTCTCCAGAAATAATTAATGAAGCAGCTGATATCTGTAGACGGTTATTTGCCGGCGGTATCATGGATATCAAAACATATCGAGATTTCATTGACGAGTTAGCAAATGGGTATCATAGTGATTAAATAACAATTGAAAACACTATTGTTTTTATAATAATGATCATACATTACAATCATGATAAACCAACCCTCGTCTATGTAGTTAATTCACGGTTTCCAGTTTATAAAGCATACTATGGAGATGGTTTAGGCAATACCATTTTAGGATTCTTTTCAAGAATGGCCCCAAAAGTGATGCCGTTAGCTAAACAATTATCAATGAAAGCCATTGATGTTATTCGTGATAAGGGTATTGGTGCTGTTGGAGATCTTGCCGGAAAGGCATTTTCAACTGCGAAGAATAAAATAACATCATTAGTAAAATCACGAAGTGATTTACGAAAAAAGAAACCGTTACCGTCTACAGCAGAAATGCCTGCAAGTGTTAGTAAAATAATAAATAACGCAGTAGATGAAAAATTAGCATCGATGGCTTTAACTCCCGACCCAAATATGATAGCGGGAAGTGGCTTTAGAAAACGCTAGCGTTGAAAATCGTTTACGATGATGAAAATTGCTAGCAATTTTCCAATTTAGACTCTGATAAATAGAATAAAATGTTCAAAAAGTCACGTGATCCAGCATTTGATATAGATGCCCCAGTTGGCAAGGATGATTCTGTACGCGATTATCAATATTACGCCTATCATGCCATAGACTCAAATAGTCGATCGCGAATTGATCTTCAAGTCCATGATACCAGTAAATACTTTCTACCCGCTGAAGCGTTTATCGAAATCGAAGGAGAAATTGTAACAGCTGCTGAGACTCCTACTGTACGAGCACCGTATCCAGCTGGTACTCAAGTCGGTTTTGTCAATAATGGTATCATGGCGTTATTTGAGAGTGCAAAATATCTCATTGATGGAAAAGAAATTGAGTCCATAGATCGAGATGTTGATGTGGCTACAACAATCATAGGGTTAGCGAGATATTCTGATGATTATACAAGATCAGCAGGACCTTCTATGATGTTTGCAAAAGATGTTACAAATACCGCTGGAGGAAATCAATTTGTTGTAAGACGACCAAAAAAACGTGATAATAGTGATGCTGATGTCGAGAATATGATTATAAACAAAGATGATGATTTCAATCTAGGAGCTGCAACACGTATTTTAATGTTGCAAGGAGAGCGTAGATCATTTTCATGCGCGATTCCACTGCATCACATATTTGGATTCTGTAGAAACGTCAGAAAAGTTATCTACGGGGCAAAGCATACAGTATCGCTTGTACGAAAGGGTGATGATAATGACGCAATTTGGAGGATTCCAGCAAATGATGCAGCCCCCAATGCTGATGCCGGTAAAGTCAATTTAACAAAAATATCATTGTGGATGCCAGTGTTGACTCCAGCAATCACCGCAGAAGAACGATTACTATCATTTATGGACCAAGGGGGAAAGTCGTTGTTGAGTTGGTTATCAGTGAGTACAGATGTGAAGCAATCAGAGCTGAACGGGTTATTCACGTGGAACCTAGCATCAAAACAAGGTGTTGCTGCGCCGCGTCATATATTTATTGCGTTACAGGATAACGCACGAGTTGGCAATCAACTCTCCAGCCATATGATATTTGATCAGTTAGGTGTTAGAGAGGTCTCACTGAGAATAAACGGCCAACAGGAACCATCCGAGGATATACAACTTGATTACACAGAAAATCATATTGCACGAGTTTATCATAGATTGTTGTCATTTATGGCACGTGATCAAAATGTGGATACCGGTCTACAAATATCACAATGGGATTTTAAAAATCTGTATCCAATCTATTACTTCTCACTGGAACATCTCGATTTGATGAGACAATCTGTTGTTGATATACATTTTAGAGCCCGTGTAACCCGTCCTGGTGGTATTGCTAATTATAGAGCGGTTGCTGTCATTCTCAGTGATAAATCAATGCTACTTGAAGGTGTTGGAGGAAGAATGAGAGTGGTAGATGCGCCTGTAGAAAATCTTTGATTGAAAATACGAAGGATTTTTCCATTAGAATCAATCTATTATGTATAATGTCATATAGTGTTATTAGTGTTGCGTTAACTCCTGGTCAAATCAAAAAATTGCAATCAGAATCGGCTAAAAAATGTGGAACCACAATCACGTTGAAACCTAATCAAATGACTGGTGGTGCAAATAAATTATCGCTGACAACTCGTCAAATAAAACATTTCAATGATGCACTTGTAGCAAAAAAAGGTGTTCAGATTACTCTTTCTGCGGCTGCTATCAAAAATATGATGAAAATAGGCGGTATATTTCCATTGTTAGCTGCAATACCAGCATTGATTGCAGCAGCAGCCCCAGCAGTGGCGAAAGCAGCAGCGTTAAGAGCCGTTGGTACTGCAGCAGGAATGGCGTTGAAAAAAGCAACTGGACAGGGTTATAAAAAAAGGGGAAAGGGTCTAAGACTACCAGGAACCCCGTATTCATGGTACAGCGGAAAAGGTCTGAGACTACCAGGAACCCCGTATTCATGGTACAGCGGGAGATCCGTTCACGGATCAGGCCTGAAACTACCAGGAACGGTTTATTAATTGAGGAATCTTCGATGGTTCCCAAATCTTCGATGGTTCCCATGTCCAATTTTGATTTAATGGATGCTGCTAAAAACCTAGCGATTAAAAATTTCAGAGGTGTTTTTATGAAAGATCAATTACCACATCAACCAAACAAAACTGAAACAGGTATTATTAATCTCGATAACAGCACCGGACCTGGAACTCACTGGGTTGCATACGCTATTGATCCACGTGGGATTGTCTATTTTGATTCATATGGATTAGCCCCGCCAAAAGAGTTTATGCGTTATATAAAAACTTTTCCAATGAAGACTTGGTATTCTACGCTACCAACACAACAAATCAATGACCCACCAATATGTGGCAGCGAAGTATTAAATGTCCTTAACGCTATTTCAGCATCTAGAAAACCACCACACATTGTCGTAAATGACTACACCAGCAATCGCTTTTTAGAGAGAGAAAGAGTTTTACAATAACATGATTGATATTTGGGGAAGACCTCTGAAACCCAAACCCGATGACACTGCAACCGGTGATTCTATCAAGGATATAACAAAAAAAAATTAAAGATGAAATCGCTGAGACGTTGAATTTAGTAAATGTTGATCCTAATGAGATAGTTGTATTTCAAGACAAACAGGGTAAATTGAAATCTAGTAATATTTCTCTGGATGATATTTTAGTTAAACAACAAAACGCAATCGAGAATACTATCGCGCTATTTTCCGATCAGGGTAAACTCAAACCAGGTGTACTTTTTTCGACGATTACAGATCGATTAAAAATTCTCAACGATGAGTTAAACAATTCTGTGGTTGTACTAACAACACTTGAATCTAAAATTGAAGAAAACGGAAAACAGTTTACAATTTTTCGTAGAAATATCATTGATAAATTTCTTGGAACTACATTCGATAAACTCGACATAAAACTCCCTGATATCAAAAAATCCATCGATGAGACGAAAACCTTCACCGAGGACATCAAAGGTGATCTTTCGAGGATGATAACAGTCATTGAAAAAACAAAAATTCCTAATGAGAAAACCAACAACGTAGTATACACAATCCAACACGGATCATTTGCGTGGACACCTACAAACAACAAATTAGATATCACTGCAACCGTTAAGGGTATTTATCGATTAACACTAGTAACATCATTGACTCAATTTAATATTTCATCGTCCAGTTCATCCGGGGTCAATAATACGATTTCAACGATCATTGACAAGAATACAACTGAAAAGTTCACGATAACAGCTACTGATAAAAATTTGGTTAGGGTCTCAACAACGTGGTATGTGGAATTCGTAGCGGATTTAAGTAAATCGTAATTGAAAACGCTAGCGTTGTTAAAATAAAAAATGATTTCATCATCGCAATATCGTTATGATCAGGTCAGAGAATTTCAAACTAGACTCAAAACCCTGTCTGAGGAGTATGCAATGAAAATAAAAAAATATCGCAGGAGAATTACAGCAATTGATGTTACAGTGTATTCAGTGAGTGGTGTAATCACCGGAGCTGGTATTATACTGTCTTCAGTGACAATGATGGCCCCGATAGCTGTTCCAATTTGCATTTCTGTGGCAACAACAATCGCTGGAATTATTTCAATAATCACAAAAAAAATATCATCATGCAGCCAACGGAAACTACAAGACTACATAATTCAATTTCATGTTGTGTCCACTGCATGCTCGCAATTATCCTCATTGATATCGTCATCTCTCGATGATACAATTATATCAGAGAGTGAGTTTTCAGCGATGGTAGATATATATGATTCTGCGATGTCAAAATTAGAAATACAAAAACATGAGTATAATAACAATGACAACACCGATGGAATCAGAAAAAACCAAAATGATCTCAATAACCTCAACGATATCAGATAGTGAGTTCTCAGTGATGGTACGTGTCTATGATTCCGCAATATCAAAATTAGAAATACATCATGAGTATAGCAACGATGACAACACCGATGGAATTACTTCAACAAATAGTGGAGAACACGAACCCAGTACAAACCAGCATGATCTCAATAACCTCAACGAATCCAGAATTCAGTGTGAATTTCCCCTCTCCGGTCCCAGTGAAGGAGATAGCGCTAGCAAAATTACGAGTATACCATAGTTGGCCAAATATCAGATCAAAATCATTTGGTGGTCAACAACCCAATAATTCTTTAGTGTTTGCAAATAAGAATAAACCCGACGGGACTCCAGACTGGAATGTCGTTTCGATACCAACAGGGTCATACCAAATCGAACAAATCAATAATGAATTCGCGCGTAGAATAAAATCGATTACTGGAGTAGAGTCAAAAATAGCTATAACAGTTCATGAACCAACACTATCATCCGCAATTGAGATAAGCACAGAAGGATACGTCGTAGATATCTATCAAAGTTCTATTAGAACCGTACTAGGATGGCCTGAATTACCACCCGGGGGGAAAACCGTTGATTTACCAGAACCAAAAAAAAACTGATTATGTCACAGACAGGATAAAATCTGATAATCCAATAAGGAGTTATAGAGATTATGACAAATTGAATTTTTTTCTTGAAACGATAGATACCCTCACTAATAAAAGATACCACACACTTCTACAGAGTAAAACCACTGAAAATTTCAGAGCGTTCAATAACGATATTTCGTTGTTGTTAATATCCCTTAAATCCGGTACTCTCACCCGAGACGAATTTATCAGCGTTGTAGAAACATGTAACAAAATCATCAATGATATGGAAACATTTCATTCACAAATTATTCAGGGTATATTAGATGACAATAACCCCCTATCGAGAACAACATTTGCAACGAAGTATAATATACGCGTAGAAGATATTCCAACAGTCAAACTACTAGGATATAATATCTTAGAACTACAAAAATCTCTCAGTGATGCCATCGATGTCGGTTTTAAAATAATTCATGATACGTGGAAAAAAACAACATCACCGGAAACAACTATCCTGACACACAATAATGACCCAGACGGTGGCGGCAGACATATCGCTCCGTTCAATGTGAATATTTCATCGGTGATATCGCTCAATTTAGTATGTGATGTTATCGAAGGAAGCTATCAAATAAATCTAGAACGATCAAACCAAGCTCAGCAGGGGTATATTTTGTATTCATTTGCACCAATAGCTCCTCCAGGATTTTTAATTATTGAGGATCCAACTAATCCAGTCTATATGCGATGTCATAATAATTCATTAACCAGAATTAATTTCAAACTCACTGACCAGTCTAATAATCTGATTGATTTACAAGACGAGGTGTTAGCGATTAGTCTGTTTGTAAAGTCGTAGTGATTTTCGTCCTATGACCCTCGAACACGATATCGTATCGGACTGGATCAAATATTCGGTTGAAAAGTTTTTACTCATTCAGGATTTCATTGATTTTTTCATAATTTTTTGCCTGATTTCATTGATTTTTTTTTGGACTGATTTCATTGATTTCATTGAATTTTTTATTTGATCCTAATCCATGAAAACTTGTTTAAAAACGCTATCCGATTCACCACATCTTGGCCGTAGAAGCCTGATTTCATTGAAAACTTGTTTAAAAATGTTGTCTGATTCACCCCCTCTGCTGCTCCTAACTAAGCAACATCTTTGACAGACACTCTGGTATAATAATAATAATAATAATAATAATAATAATAATAATAATAATAATAATAATAATAATAATAATAATAATGAGGACTTTGTAAAGCACCTAATCTTTATAAGCTCCTAGCGCTTTTCAACATCTATAATGATATAACTACAAAAAACAAACAAAAAAGAAAAACAAACAAACACCATGAAATTAGAAAACATAAATGCTGAAAATATTTAAGCTAGGAAACAGTATAAGGGTTTTAAGTTTGTTTGTGCTGTCGAAAAAGGTGAGTTTTAAGAGCACTCTTGAAAGAGATTACTCTCTTTGTGTCTAATTCCAATGGGCAATTCATTCCACGTTGCTGAACCCTGGTACGCAAAAGAACGTTGTCCGTATGACTTCGGTTTCATAGCAGGAAAAATGAGTACCGGTATACGATTGGAAGAAGAGGAGCGTAAGTATCTTGCTGATGTAAACATATAGGTGAGGCCAAATTGGTATGTTGGACTGGAGTCAGTGAAATATAACACAGAGAACACATTTTGCGTTTGATTCTGGATCGAATGGATAGCCAGTGTAGGGCACAGATCACCGGGGATGTGTGTTCTGATCCTGGTACTCTAAACATGAGCCGAGCCGATGTTTTGAACTTGCTGAAGCTTCTGGAGTAGATATTAAACGAACCAGACATAATTGAGTTACAATAGTCAAGTCTTGAAAGTACTAATGAAAACTCGGGTGTTTTAGTGGCATCCACTGAAAGATATTTGCGAACGGAGCTGATGCATCTCAGTTCAAGATATGCAGCCTTGAATATGTTTATGCCATGTTGGTGCAATGTATGAGTACTGTCTAGTGTAACACGTAGGTTTCGTACTAACTGTGTGAATTTAATATTGGTGTTGCTGTTATTTATTGTTTGAGGTAAAGGATGTGAATGAGAAAGTCTTTGTATGTTGTTATCAGAATGGACTCGGGTTTATCATCACTCATCTGCAGCTTGTTACATGTAATCTATGATTTCACATCAGAAACGCACCTCTCTACTCCTTGGATGGTAGCATCAACTTCAGTTGAGTGGCTAGACTTGTATATTTGGTTGGCCCCAGCGTACAATTGGTGACACATTGGGTGATGATCGATAACACTCGAAAGCGGCTAAGTTTATAGAATGAAGTGAACAGGTACAAGAACAGACCCATGTGGAACACCACAACATATATTAACTGGGCTGAACCACAGTAAGGCTGTATTGTGAATGCCAAATACATGCTGGACACGGTGAAGTAATATACCATGGTCTATTATGTCAAATGGTGCGAACAAATCAAGGAGGGTGAGGACTATACTATTTCCACTATCCAACGCAGATAGAATGTCATGAACTACTTTCAGAAGAGAAGTTTCAGTACTGTAGCAAGGGCGATATGCAGACTTCATATTGCTGAAAAGACTATTTGAATGCAAATAAGATACAAGTTGGGTATATGTTTTTGTTGTTTATCTGCGTCTACATTATTGTGTTTTATCATGCATTGACTCTACAGTTCATATGTGTTTCTTCATCTCCTAGGTCTGGAAACGAGAACAATTAGAATGTTTCTCAGCTGTCTTGCTCCACTGTTAAGACATCCTTTGTTTTGTAATAAACCGCCATAAAGTCATCGCCAGTCAAACCGTTTATGCTATGATGGACCCTAATTAATTGCTTTAAATGACCACTCCTTGGCTCTTCATAATACATTGTGCTCAAGACTAATCGAACTGGGACTACATTCATGATTACTTAAATGTAAACGGAAGCGAAAACAGAAACGTTGTTTCAACGCTGGCTGGCTTAGAACAGGAAGAATAATTCCATTTTTCTCCCTTTCGCTATTTCCAATCAAAACAACTTAAATATTCTGCCGTTAATTTTGATAAGCTTGTGAAAATCCATCTTAAAACACCAACCGTTGTGTAAACTGTACCAAAGATACCACTGCGTACTGCATTATTCAACGCCCAATCAGTATGACCATTGGAGAAGCGCTTAGAAATAGTTAATTTTAGCAACGATCAGAATATCGGCGTCTTCTTCCTAACAGACAAATGGCTAGAAAGATCAAGCGATGAGCCCAAGTACGCGTTTCTAACACGCACTGGTTACTCCATCAAGTCGTTCCCCGCCACTCTCGTGGAGGTGGAATTGTTGTCATCACCCTTGTATCCCACGAACTTGCATCATATCACCTATGTATTATATGCCATTGGGACGTATCAGTCCCTAAGCATCCACCTCTTTTGCTACTAAGAGTGTCACATAATTAGAAAGAAAAAAAACTTTTGTTTTGCCTGAGAAATATTTAATTATTTGTGTTGTGCACGCTTATGACGCTGTCTGGGATTAACAGGTGTTTCTTTTCAGACGAGCAACGAAATAAACATATGTCTCGCGCCGCCGTAAACTACTTGCGGCTACAAACATCATTATCATGATATGCACGGGTATTTTACCGTGAATATTACTCACTGTCCTTTGAATTAAGCAAGATTAAGATATAATCGGGGCAGTGATCATTTGGATCTAGTGAAGAGAGCACGTGTTTTCACGTGGTATTTCTAAAAGCCATAGGGGTGAGTGTTAAATTTATTTAATTTGATATGTGAAGTTAATTAAGTTTGTATTGCAATATCGTGTAATGATTCATTTATTACAACGCATATTTTAAACGTTGTGAACTGTGAATTTCAAGTTTTTTTTTATAGCGTTTAATGTATTAGTATTTTCCAGAAATCATCATTATTACAAGTTTGGTTTTATTGTAACTTACAAGATTACAAAATTACAAGGTTACGAGGTGGTTACGACGTTACGTGATTACGAGGTGATATAATGAGCTATCTAGATGTTTATATGTATGTACGTATGTCTGTACATGTGATGGAGTCATGACTATAGACGTAGCTAATACAAGAGTGCTGTATACTGTCTGTACGTGTATACGTTTTACTGAGTGTACATGTAGTGGATCCATGAAGGGTGTGAATAGCCGACACAAGAGTGTCTCAACCCGAGGAACGTGGTGAAACTGTGCGGTTTATCGGTGGATGAATCGTGCGACTGTACAAGGGTCAAGAAGCATATGTTTATTCCAAGTGTTGTTTAAATTGGTATATTTGAATTTGCTTAAGATTATTTTGAATCTTAGATGAATTCCAGGAGATTTGTGAATCTTACTGACAGTGCAGAACATTTTTAACGTATTTGAAAACTTGAGATTGTTTGAATCCCAAGCCTTGTCTATACGTGAAACTATATGATTATCTTAGTGTGTACTATTATTTGAAATTGAGGTTTGTTGAAGCTGTATATAATATTATTGGTTTATTTTCAATGTGTGAATGTTAGTATTGAGTGATTGAATCAATTGTATATTGAGAGTGTGTGAGAATCATTGTATTTTTACATTGTACATTTTTTTTTACTTATTAAGTTAATACATTTTCATCTTTCATGCATTGTGTTTGAGTTATTCATTTAATCCAATATCCACTCAGTTACAATTCTGTTACAAAGAGAAACCTCCATATGATAAATAGAACCAAACTAATGCATGACATCCAAGCAAATCTAACAACTTTCTTACCTCCTACAGCAGAACAACTCAATAGCTGCCTGCGTTCATTGCTTGAAAAACATGCCACAGCTACCAAGTGTAAAGTATCAATGCAAAAGTGTTCTACATGGCATAGCAGTGTTAGGGGACCAGATTCGCACTGCTAAAAGACACTGCTGTAAAGCAGAGAGGCTTTGACTTTCCACCAGACTCGCTATTCATAAAGAAATCTATGAAGCCACCAAGGAAGACATAGTCCATTTAACCAAATTATCCCACTAAAGTACTAAGATCACAGAGAGTTCCAGCTGCAAAGAGCTCTTCGAGATAACTAACAAAAACTAATGTCAAGTAACAAATGTACACCACTTCTAACTACTGTCTTTCCAATAGACCTTCTGGATCTAGTTGCAAATTTCTTCTTTGACAAAGTACAAACCGTTAAAGATAAGCTTGACAACACAATTCCAATTGACTTATCATCACCATACAGTTACGACACAGAATTTCAGTGACAACCATTAGCAGCATTTGAACCTGTCTCTATGGATTTAATATGGACAATCATGAGGATGAGTGCACCAAAGTCATATGAACTTCATCCAATTCCAACATCACTGCTGCTTGAGTACTTACCCCCAATATAGCCTTTACTAACTGATGTTATTAATACCTCTCTCTCATCCTGGGAATTCCCATCAATTTTCAAAACTGGCCTTTGCAAAGCCTTTGCTGAAGAAACCAACACTCGACCATAATAATTTAAAGAACTACCGGTACGTCCCAGTTTCTAATCTTCCGTTTATATAACAAATCTTAGAAAAAGTTGCTTGCTATACAAGGTCCTCATTATTATTATTATTATTATTATTATTATTATTATTATTATTATTATTATTATTATTTCTGGAATTCGAAAATTAAAACATGACAGTATACAAATTGAACTTGATCCTGAAAAAAATATTTGTGATTTAAAATCATTTCAGAAAAGAAAACTTGAAGGTGAATATGGACTACCTTTGGAGTATATATTAATTAGGACTATCTAGCAGGTTATGTTACAATCTTTGGCAACAGTTAAAGATTCTGACATTCAAACATTCGTCTCTTTTTCAATTATTGCAATTTTAAAAAAATTAGATTAAAATTATCTCATGAATATGCAACAACAATTACTATAAAGACATGTGAAAGACAACTAAAAAGGAGAGATTGTCAAACAAAAACAGTGATACATTCATTAGTGAAAATGAAAGTAGCAGCAATGAATCAGAATAAATATATTTCAGCAATGAATAATGAAAATGAAAGTAGCCGCCCTGAGTCAGATTTGTTCTGTCATGATTTTGTCAAGATTTTGTTTTACAGTGTTGAAATGAAATACATTTCCTCAGAAAAATCTGAATTATTAATAATAATAATAATAATAATACATATTTCAGAATAACTGAATATTTGATGAGTTTTTATCAAAATTTCTCGTGCATTTACTGATTTTTGTCAATTTGTCAGTAGACAGGGTTCGTACAGTCTTTGAAGGTCTTTGAGAGTTTGGGAAAAATAAGGTAGCATTTTCAAGGCCTTGAAAGTTTGGGAAAATCGAGCATATTACCCTGAGGTCTTTAAAAGTCTTTGAAAATTGAAATAAACCCCAATTTTTTAAATTTCTTTCCAGAATCACAAATAAAATTATCCGAGGTTGTTCGATTCGGATGTAATCTAGTTATCCTGGTTTCTTTCTTTTGATGACCCATTTAGTTTAATTGCTGCCACAAAAACAAAAGAGGCTTTATTTGACCATCCAAAGTTGGCCTTGGCGGCGACTTCAATCGCACATGCACTCTTCATCAAAGCAAGACGGCTACACACTTCATCAAAGGAAGTCACAAATAAAATTGCCTAAGATCGTTAGCTTCAGATGTAGCTGGTTGTCCTGGTTTCTTTCTTTTGATGAATCGTTCAATTTGATTGGACGAGTCCATCGGCTTTGGCCAATCAAAATGTTCATTATACTAATTCACTCTATGTAGAAAGTAACACGCTCGAGGATTCAAAATTTGTTTAGTCGATTTACATCTTCAGTGTTTAAAAATGCCAGGTCTTTGCTCTTTCAACGCTATCTGGCTTGAACAAGAGAAATACAAGGAATGGCTGCAAAAGGATAAATTATGTAAACGAAAGGCGTTTTGTACATTGTGAAAAATTAAGACGATCAACTTGGCTTCAATGGGAGAAGGAGCCTTTCCTTTACAAGTCATGTCAAAGATAAGTTGCAAATTAGTAACTACATACTGTTCATTTAGTGCAACAAAGATGCAGAAGTATAAGCTATTGGTAGTTTTGGGCAAAATACTCTTAGGGTATAAAAAAAGAAATGGCAGAAGAGGGCCCATTTAAATTTACTTATACTGTTGGTTTATTTAACATGTTTGATTGACAAAAATCATTTTCGAAAATTTTGTTCTACATAATAATGTTCCTTGGTTTAATATAGAAACATCCATTGTAATAAAATTCAATTCACGGATAAACAGTTTTAAAGTGCGCATGTGTACACTATAGTATAGTTAAGCAAGAGTTGTTGTTCCTAAATTGTGAGTAAAATTTTTTTTTTAAAATGGCCTTAATGTGTGCTGTGAAGCATTAACTGTAGGAAGTCAAGTCATTTGATTAGGCAAATAACAAAAAAAAGAATTACAAAATGTGTTTCCAGTTGACGGCATGTCCCCGTTTCTCATTGCAGACCCTCGACTTTTTCCCCAATGCTATAAAAAATAATTATTTTAAAAAATCACATTGCCGAAATTGATTTGTGTATCTCTAGTCTGACTATACATCCCGTTTGTTTGTACCCCTAAGTTATCCAATCGGACAATCATCCTTTGACATGCTTCAATAGAACAGATGACAGCCTTGATGAAGTGTTTTGTTCTGTCCTTTCCAAAAGAAAGGAATATGTGAAACTTTGGAATGTTCTCCAGAAAATGTTGTTGTTGTCACATGGGCAGGCAACAGTGGAGAGAGGATTTTCTGTCAACAAACAGGCATCTGTTGAGAACCTCAGCAGAGAAAGCCTCAGAGCTCAAAGGCTAATCATTGACACAATGAGAAAAGCAGGTGGACCTTTGGAAATCATCATTAGCAATGAAATGATGACATGCCTTCTCTGCAAGACATAATTACCATGCCTATCTGGATAAGAAGAAAGCAGAAGAGAAGGATGAGAAGAAAAACCAAAAGGGAAAGAAACGGGAGTTAGCCTTGGATGAAGTGGAAGAACTTTAAGCCAAAAAGCTGCATCTTTAAGCTGACATTGCCAGTATACATGCTTCCTCTGTACAGAAAGCAGAAGAGGCAGAGTTAAAAGGACTCATTGTGCTTGTCACAGAGTCAAATGCTCTTAGGAGAAGAGCAGAGGAAAAGATGACAGTGGTGGCTCTCTTTCCAAATGATTGAAGAGGAAAAAAATCAAATATAATATTGCATTTAAAGCAGTGCTGATGTCTGTTAAGAGAACAATTTATTTTGTGTTAAATCGCACATGTATGTTACATATTTCTGAAAAAAAACAACGAATGTTAACCTATCTTCCAGATCATTATAATGCAATTTTAGGAAATTAATTATAGTTTGACTTTAATTGGTAAACAATATTGTAGTAATTCATTTTGGCATTCGTTGTTTTCTCATATAACCTGTATACACAATGTTAGCAAAAATAGGTCTTGGAAATCTCTGTTTGTGGTCTTTGAAAGTTTGGGAAAAGTGTTTGAATTTATCATTCATAGTTCAGTATGAACCCTGGTAGAAAATCAGTTGATTTGCACATTTTTGTAGGGTCAAAGATCAATGGCTTCACTAATTGCTTTTGATGATTTTTAAATATTTGTTTGCTCATTTTTATTCATAAATCGGCTAAAAATCTTGAAATATTTGATTTTACAATAACATCATTTCAGATGGTGTTATGCGAAAATTATTCAAAAATCATCAAAATCAATTACAAAAATCACTCGAGGTTTTACCCTTCAAAAAGCATGAAATCTGGCCAATTTTTATTATTTTTTAATATTATTTACTCAACATATTAACGAAAATCAACAGAAAAATAAAATTCTCTTACAAATATTTATTTCTTATTATAGTATTTTATTTTCGATGATATATTTATCCTTTTAAGTACTATTTATCATTAATTTGATAAATATATTTGATAGCAAAAATAATGCAAACTGGAGTTATTTATTGATTACATTTATCCATTATGTAGCAAAAATAATGGTAACCGCTACGGTGGCCTAGTGGTTAGAGCGTCCGCCCCGGAAGTGGGAGGTCATCGGTTTGATCCCCGGCCAAGTCATACCAAAGACTTACAAAAATGGTACAAAAACAGCTGCCTTGCTTGATGCTCAGCATTAAGAGGTTAGTGTTAGGACTGGTCGGCCTGGTGTCAGGATAATGTGACTGGGTGAGACATCACTATAAACTGCCT
The DNA here is from genome assembly GCA_030141615.1 of Unio pictorum. NCBI lineage: Eukaryota > Metazoa > Mollusca > Bivalvia > Unionida > Unionidae > Unio > Unio pictorum. Next base: position 503,022 of record JARLTB010000008.1, on the reverse strand, counting down.
CACTGCAGACATCGTAGCGATATGACTGAAAAATTGCTAAAGCTACGTTAAAAATCCTAATCAAACAAACAAACAAACAAAGCAAAAATAATGCAAACTGGAGTTATTTATTGCTTATTTTTATCCAGAATGTAACAAATATAATCCAAACTGGAGTTATTTATTGATTACATTTATCCATTATGTAGGAAATATAATTCAAACTGGATTTATTTATTGATTACATTTATCCATTATGTAACAAATATAATGCAAACTGGAGTTATTTATTGATTACATTTGTCCATTATGTAACAAATATAATGCAAACTGGAATTATTTATTGATTACATTTATCCATAATGTAGCAAAAAACTGCAAACTGGAGTTCATAGAAATTGCAGATTGGTGAAATATAAATTTTATTTTTCTCTGGCATTATTCTCATGTTATAACAAACAGGCTATACATGCTCTACAAGAAGCTGTAATTATCTCCTTTTAAGAATTATGTTTTTTTACACACAAATATGGGTAACAGGTACAAACAACTTGTTTCATGTCAAATTTACATTCCATCTATCTCTTTTCTGACTATAGCTGCATTTTCTGTTTTATCCATGGCAAGAACTCTTTGACCTTGGCATAAACTCCTGGAGAATAAAGTTCGGCACATCCTTTCCCCCATGATGTGGCTCCTAATACAGTGAATTTACCTGAAAACAACATTTTCAACTGTACAATAACAATATAAAATCTGTGTTGAAAACTATAAAGAACTTAATGTTAATTTCTGAGCATTTATGAGATGATGAATGCATCCAGATTAAATGGTAATCGCATGAGTCATTCAAGGTACTTTTCAAATTGGTCTTTTATATTGACTGCATTAGGAATGCAATGAAGATAACATCCCTATATTACAATTTCCTAAGGTAATGATCACAAATTTTGATTTTCTATGGCATATAGGTGTTTTATTCTTGAAGCTGTAGATCAATTTTAGACTACTGCCATAGCAACGTGATTGTTATGGTTGTTTCCCATTACATTCACACTTGATGTAAATATGTAAATCACAATTTGATTGGAAAGAGTAAATAAATATTAGGATTGCAGACCAGACTGAAAGGAATCTTGACTAACTACATGCATAGTAAGTTTAGTACAGTTTCATTCCCCATATTAAATCTGTCAAATAATTTTTACTGTACATAGGTTAAGTTCCATAATATCGCATATATCCTGTTGAACCTACTTCATCTGGCTTCAGGGCATTCTGAATTAGTCCCATTTACCCACCCTTGTCACCTGTGTGCCAGACGATCTTCAGTTTAAGCAATACCTCAATGAGAATGTTACAGCTCTATGGTCATAAACTAAGTAACAAAAGAAGCAAAACCAAGTTTAGTAACATTCAACAAGTAAATGACTTACCTAGAATACAAGTAAATGACTTACCTAGAATACAAGTAAATGACTTACCTAGAATACAAGTAAATGACTTACCTAGAATACAAGTAAATGACTTACCTAGAATACAAGTAAATGACTTACCTAGAATACAAGTAAATGACTTACCTAGAATACAAGTAAATGACTTACTTAGAATATAAGTAAATGACTTACCTAGAATACAAGTAAATGACTTACCTAGAATACAAGTAAATGACTTACTTAGAATATAAGTAAATGACTTACCTAGAATACAAGTAAATGACTTACCTAGAATACAAGTAAATGACTTACCTAGAATACAAGGTGAAAACAGAAAAGGAACTGAAATTATTGTTAATTAAATCACATATAATCCTAAAAGTAAAATGGAAGAGAAATCAATTCACAATAATCCCAGAATACTAATTGAGAATGTTGTAATTGAATGAATTTTTTAAAATAAAAAATGATTCTGCTCAAATTATATCTGAACACAATTGAACTTACAATTAGAATGAAGAATAATGTTTACTTCAATCCCTTATTAAAAAAATCTAGGACATAATGAGGGAACCAAGATGTGGGTCACTTTCTCATCAAATTTAGAAACAAGTTCTAGAACATTCTAAAACTAGTCCTTGAACTCAAACATCAGTAAGCAAATTATATATAATTTACAAACAAGACAAAAAGCATAGACACTTCTACAACCTCTTAAGGCCAAAAGATGAATTCAGCAGCTTGTCATTATCTTCATGTCCAAACTACAATCAAGGACAAAAGTGAAACACAGAAGATATGTAAAAAAAAAATAAACACACAAAATAAATATACATAACACAGGTGTGAATAAAAAATATCTTTAGACATGGGTGGAACACCTGCAATCTTGTCAGGATCTTCCTGAGAATATTCACCACTAGATCAAATGGATCACTGACCCATGACCTTTTGAAGGTGACAGGGTTAAGCATAACTACTTTGCAAGCCTGATCTTTTATAATTTCTGAATCAGTCTTTGAACAAGAATTGTTTGATGGAAGATTTTCACCAAATGAATTACAAAAGTAGCCACTAACCAGGCTCTTGGGCTCAGTGATATGAAGGTAAGTAGCTTGTGCTTCCACTTGATCATAAAACGTGCGACCAATAGATGCTCTCACAAAGAGCAAAACCGGTGAAATATTAGCTTGTGGAGAGATCAGTGTCTATAAAGAACATTACATCTCCTTGATAAACACTCTGCTAGGACATTGATCCTGCCATGATATGTGCTATCTGTACAGTGGCATGATGCCATATAAACCCCCCCCCCCAAAAAAAAATCCAAACCAGTAATGTCTGCTGATTTGATCATCCCTTATCCCCATAGCCAACTGACCACCACATAATTTTCTGACATAATGATGGCATCTTACCACATAGAAGGTTCTGCCAGAATTAAAGGACATGCTATGGCCTTCAATTCCAAGAGATTTATGTTAAGTGGCTTCCTCTCCAGTCTGTAGTGAAGAGATGTATAATATGTGACCCATTTCTCTGTGTGTGTGTGTGTGTGTGTGTGTGTGTGTGTACTCATGATTTTTATGGGTTAGCCTTGTCAGGCAAGCCTTTCACAACAACACTATTTATATCAGGCAGAAGGGAAGATGTGGTATTGGCTAAGGGCATGGTTTGGTTGACAGGCAAAAGATTTGAGTATGACTTGTTGAAGATGCCAGCTGCGGGCTGGCCATATGGATGGACCAACTGGATGGATCCCCATAATTGGATATAAATGACTTGTTTGTGGCATAACTGACTTCCAGTCAGACATTTTTGGTAGCAATGGCCAGCTATTTGGCCAGGTGGACAGACTGGTTGGAAGCTGGGAAGGTCGCAAATAGCACATATGGCTACTGAAAAGGGCTAAAGCCTCCTGCAAATTCATCAGAAAACTCATCATGCTGAGATTTGATTGCACTCTGGTCAAAGTTTGGCACATGGGTGGACTCATGCCCACTGAGATGACAACATGGGGAGTGAATTGTCTCTTCACATCCATGTCAATAGTTGAAGAATGGGAAATCAGAAAAGAAAGGAAATCTCCTCAAGTCTACATCTCTTGGTGTTTGTAGATTTTTTTACATTTGAAGACTTCAATCCAAAGCATTTCCCCTGTCTTTCAAGTGTCTCTGGAGAGCCATGGACCATGTTCAATGACCAAGTCTACAGAGGTGGAAAATTATGCAAAATTACTAATGAATAATTAGCATAAAGTTACTGCTGCTTGAAGCAAATGTAATTCCACAAAACTACGACAATTTTTTTAACAGTTTCTGATACTTCTGGTGAATCCAAATGATTTGGGGAGATGAACCAATTCTATGTTTCCTTTATCAAGTCAAAGCTTAAACTGAAGAACATTCCTCATAAAGGCAGTCACTTACCCATTATATGTGCTGGTACTTAAAGCAGTAGATTGGAAAAATTACTCCCCATAGATACTATTTTTATAATCTATATTGGATTCAGACAGAAAAGATGGTATTTTGTCTTTTTGGTAGGGCTGAATTTATGGGTGGTAGTGAAAGTGATTCTAATGTTAATGTGATCAGGTAATGTATAAGACACAGACAAATAGCATACCACCAAGAATTACCAAGAGCTCTTACCAAAGTAAATGTTGGTCTAAAGGGCTGAGACTGTTGTTTTTTACAAAGGACTTGGGCATTATCAAAATGTCTTCCATCATGGATGACAGCTAATCCCCTTTTCTAAAACTATATTTTCACTAAAATGGCATGAAGGCAACAAAGTGTAGCAACCATTACAATTTTGAAAAATTATTTTTTTAATGATATTTTTTCTTTCTTTTAATGCTGGACTGTGGAAATGTGTTTAATTTGATGATCCTGTTATATGTTTATGCTAACACTTTTTTTTATGTGTACTTATGTTTTAGTCACCAATGGGACAAAACCTGAAAAGTCAGAGAAGGGGGGGGGGGTAAATACTGCTCAACCAGAATTATCTATATGACAAATATATGTTATTCCCATGTAAGCTAATGATCACTGTCAACAAGCAGACAACTAGGGCAGACATGTAGCATGTTGTCCCACCCAGTCATGTCACATTATCCTGACACCAGGCCAACCAGTCCTAACACTAACCTCTAAATGCTGAGTGTCAAGCGAGGCAGCTGTTAGTACCATTTTTATAAGTCTGTGGTATGACTCAGCAAGGGATCAAACCCATGACCTCCTGCAGACGATCTAACCACTAGGCCACTGGAGCAGTCTGTTTGCGAATGAAAATACTGCCAATCTAATGTCCAACATAACCACCACAGCAGCCATCTTGAAATTTTGACATTTCTACTCTTCCTAACAAAGAGTCAAATTTTTCTAGGTTTTCAACTGGAGTCTTTGCTAGCTGTCTAGTTGATGCTGAATGAAAAAGATGCAGCTCAAATATCCAATATGGCCACCACTATGTAGATCTTGAAAATTGTGTTATTAGTGCTTCCTCTAAACTAATGGTCATATCAGTGTGAAATTTGTTCTAATGGCTTCTTATGATGTCTTGTTGGTTGTCCATGTAAAATATTATCTATCTGATTGCTGATATTGCCATCACAAGGCCATCTTGAAATCCTGTTACCATTACTTTTTCAAAATGGTGGGTCATGTAAACAGTGCTTTCACCAAAAGACTGTTTATAATGTCTTGTTAGTCATAAATGGAAATGGTGCCAATCCCATACCAAATATGGCTACCATTCATTAATAAATAAATGCTTGATATGAATAATTCTCCTAAACAGTCATAGCAATATGAGCTTTTAATCTGAAGAGATCCTATGATGTCTTCTTTGTCCTAAATGAAAATGGTACTAATCTTACATCCAATATATCCAGCACAAGAGCCAGTTTGAAAGTCTTGTTATAGCTGACAAATATCAGAGGTGGTTTCATGACTAAGCAATTTAAAGGAAGAAATGGTCTTATCTTAAATTGCTGGAAATTCTTTTTGGCCACTAGAAAATCAGTCCTTTGAAGGATTCTTGTTTTAAATTCACACAGTAGCGGCAATCTCTCTCACAGTGTGAAAACTATACTAACACATAATATCCAATCAATTTAACTGTTGCCTTTCCTAGTTTGTTTTAAAAAATATTCCAAACATGACTAAGTGCCTTAATATTTCTTGAATAAATACTGTATATGCAGTATTTCTGTAAGAAAAGCATGACCAAATAAAGTATTTTAGATACACCTGTAAATGTGTCTGATTCCCTGACCAGCCTCACCAATTCCACTGACTCTAATATGAAAACCATGATCCAGGCAAAACTTGGCAAGGCAATATCTCAGTTCTGTACTTTAGATCAATGATTTTTTTTCTTTATATCTTTTGCTTTTGTTCTGTAAGATTGCCATTTGAGGGTTGCTTCTGTAAGTGTTATGGCACAATCTTAAGGGCTATCAGGTCTGCTACTCAAAGAACAATCATCTTCAATTGAAGAAGACCAGATCAAAACAACAATATCAATATTTTATTACCTTGTATGTCACACACAAAAGGTCCCCCACTGTCACCAGCACAGCTATCCACACGTCCAGACAAGTAACCAGCACAAAACATCCGTGGAGTTAGTTCCCCCTTGTATGCAATGTTACATACACTCTCACTGATTATTGGAATGATGGCAGTTTGCAGAATGTTTGGATACTCTGCAAGACAAGTATAAAAACCATATCAGATATTTTCCAATGAACTGCTCATCTACATAAAACATTAGTAATTTCCCATAATCAGAATATAATTATCTTAAGAATTCAAACTTTTCAGTTATAAATGCTTTCATCAGCAACTAATGTTGATCATGTGACCTATAATGGTCATGTGATACAAGCAGACTGGTTTAGATTGGTGGTAATTCAAGCTCATCATCCCTGTTTAGTGCCGACCATTGTTGTCAAATTCTGAAGATATTTATACTCTGAGTATGGGAATGATCATGATTTATCCAGAGCAAGATAGAAACCTTTTTCAGTTGCTCAGCTACAGTTTTAGTCTGAACAACATAACATATTGTCTACAATGTAAAATATTTCTCATATTATATTTATTCGGATAGCTTTTGTCATTATCATCACTATAAGATAAGATCTAATTATTTTTCAGTTTTTACTCTAAATTACTTAGTCTCACAAAATTTCTCAGTCTAATGATTCACTCTGCTTTGAGATAAATTATTCTAATAGGGCTAGTTTGACTATATCTTGCAAATTCATCAATATTCTAACAATCCCCTATCCCCATATTTAAAAAAAGAGGAATTTTGAGTTGACATTTTCAGAAAATAGTTTGGAATGGGATTCAAGCTTTAATAAAGAATAATACCATTTCTATACTTTTCTTGACAATTTGTGCTTCATGCCATTATTATCATAACCAACAAAATGTTTGTTATTAACAAATCTAATTTTCTTGATTAAATGCCACTGAAAAGTTTATGTATGTTTGATTTACTGAAACTGTTACAATTATGTGAAGATCTTGTAATTGAAAAAGACAACTCAATATGAAACACTCATATATTTTAAATTATTTCGTCTTTCAAGCTTATATCTACATGGTAAACTGCATTCAATATATCAATATTTATACCTATATCTCTATGTACATGTATGAAGTATGACAATATCCAAATTCTATGTGTTACACCTGGTAAAATTCACTCAGGTAAGTTTTGATAATTTGGTTTGAGAATCATCAATTTTATTTAATGACAGCCACAGCAGTTGGAAAATCAACATCATGGTACAAACCTGATAGATACTGACACCTGGTTGCAATCTGTGTGATTTGCTCAGGTTCAGTCAAGTAATCAAGTCATTCCATTAATTTTCCATTTTTGGTAACGGCAGCCATATTTATTGGCAGATTGGCATAATTTATATCCAAATATTGAAATACTTTAATTATTTATCTGGCTCCGATTGATATTTTATCAAAAAGTAATATAAATGAAAAGTCATCAATGTTGCAAGAATGTTATCTTTAAAAATATGGTCAAATTCTTCTGAGTGGCTACTACAAAGGTGTCATATGAAGGATTTCTCTTGTTTTGAATTGAATTCAGACTAAGGTTAATTACAAATTATATATATATATATATATATATATATATATATATATATATATAATCATTAAGAAAAGCCAACAAATATATATTAAATGTATGTTACATTGTTAGAAGAAAAAATACAGATATAGCCCATCATAAATATCCAAAACTTGTGTCTTAAGTGTTAATATTAACTCATATCATCCCCACCCCCATGATGGCAAGCAGGTTTTAAAACCATGTTATTCAATTTTGTGAAACATGCTTCTAACTATGATCACTCTCCTTCATTTATTGCATCTTGACTCGAGGTTACAGGGAAGCATCCATATTTCCTAATTTTAATTGTGGACTTTGATGCCACCCATTCATTATCATGAAATAATAATCACATGCATTGTCACAATATTTCAATTAATGTCAAAGAATCAACTGATGGATAAGACTAATTACAATACGGCAAGATCTTCACATGTACACATGGATCCCTAGATTGCTAAAGCTCATTTGCAGTAGCTGACAGTGGACCTTTTTGTGGAAAAGGTGATGCCAATAAATTGAGGTAAGAATGTTGCAAAGAGCAAAGCCATGGCCATTATTTCAGATTGGCCTCAATAGGCTTCAAACCTGTTTCTCAATGGTTGTGTGTCTAAGCTAATGTCTCAGGTTTTTGACTTCAATCTGTGAATTGCACTTAATATTTTATGACTGACCATGGAGTAAATGTTTATTTCATAAAGGTTTTCCACAATACAGTGAGACATGTCAATAGCAGCAAGCCCTGGAGAAAGGCAAAATGGGTCATTGTATACAGGTGACCCTAATGTCTTACAAGAAGTAATAAAAAGAGTCAAAATCAACAAGCTTTGCAAAATTCAACAAATAATTTATTTTTCTGGAATACAAAGTGATAATGTAAAAATAACTTATGGTATTGTGAATTAATGCTGAAATAGTCCTATAATTTATAACACAGATTCTAATGAATACAGTCTAAATTAATCCACTTTAGTGGTATTCTAAAAATCTAACACTGAAGGTGTTAATGTGCTTGTAGTAGTCTGTGTTGTGACAATATGACACGAGTCATTTGTTGAATCACAAATATTTAATCCAAAATAAATATCCTTATTTGAATTACACTACAAATCCAAGCCTTGAAGTCCAAGAATATTAAATTAGAGCACTTTGTATTTCCACTGAAAATTATTTTAAAAATTTGCCATATTAAAATACTGCAAAATAATATGTTAACAACTGGATTCTTCTCAGATGTTAATGTTTGAATGATTAATATTCCAGTAAAGAAGATTTTTTGAAGAAATACTATGACTTAAAAAATACAGATAAGGGGATAACAAATCAAAGATTGAAAATCAGAGGGCTAGAATTTTATATGGTTACATTTTGTATGCATCAACAGACCAATTGTTATGAGCATCAGTGTAATATGAGAAAGGATATTAAGAGAGTATTACAAAAAATGGATGAAAATTCAAAAGTTACCTACGATTAAGTATAAAAATTAGCTCACACTAACCAAGTTCATGATTAGTTATTCTTGCTGAGATGCATCAAATACAAATTTGTGTCAGTCCAAGAGAGTAATGGTGTTGTTAAAAAATTACTGAAAATGAAAAGTTGCTCAAGCATGACAATTCAGGAACAATAATGTAGTTTTGACAAAGGCGAGTAACACTTTCGAGATGCATCCAAATACCAAATTATATGAGTGTAGATGGAGAAGGTTCCAATATACAAAGGGCATAAAGAACCAAGAAACAAAGAAACACAGTACACCTTATCCCCTCAACTTTGATTGTGTGGGGATGAAAACCCCAGAAAATGTTGATGTTTGACACAAAACATTAATATGACAATGCCACAGATTCACCTAACTATAAGGACTTAAGGAACTATCAATGTATCAATGTATCATGCCTACCATTCAGTAGACAAGTAAGCAGCAAATGTTTGGAGCACCATCAAGCTTTTACTTACCATTAAACATTTTCCCCCATCCTGAAATGTGGCATTCCATTCCCGCTTCATACTCAGTGTTGCTTTCTGGGAGGCATGCTGGTTGTACATAGTCATTGAACACAATGCCTCGCCCATCCTGGGGTCGAATCTTAATAAGCGCTATATCATAATCCACCGTGTCATCTACAATTATGAAAACAGATAATCAATAACTTCTGAACATATCTTGAAACTCATTGTACATTTCTAAAAAATTGAAAATACTTCAAAGGTTATGTACTGGCAATCTTGATTGGAAAGTGGAAGTGTTCTTCAACTAAATGTTACTGCAAATATTGGTACAATGTGTTGCACTCCAGACAACTGTTTGATATACCACAGATAAAAGCATTACTGATGCATCATACTAAATTATTCTAAAAATAGCCATTTCAATTTATCATTTGCTTATAATTTATCTCGTCCAAGAGTCAAATAGGAAACAGGAAGTGTGTGTGTGTGTGTGTGTGTGTGAAATTAGGATTTATAACGTAGCTTAACAATTTTTCAGTCATATCACTATGATGTCTGCAGTGAGTCAGTTTATAGTGATGTCTAGCACTGGGGCATCATACCGCAGACATGTAGCATGATGTCCCACCCAGTTACATTATCCTTACAACAGGCTGACCATTCCTAACACTAACCTCTTAATGCTGAGCACCTAGTGAGGCAGCTGTTAGTACCATTTATGTAAGTCTTTGGTATGATTCAGCTGGGGTTCAAACCCACGACCTCCTGCTTCCAAGGTGGATGCACCAACCACTAGGCCACCAACAATCAAATTTAGTATCGGACAGTAATATTAGTAAGAATAGTTCAAGTTGACACATTGGACCTACAGTGCTTTCTGCCTTAAAGTTTTCATTTTTGCAATTTGACGACTTAATTATTGGACTTATCGTGTCATGTGCTTAAGCATGTCCAATGAAATGTTTTTAAAAATTCATTCAGAATTAATGCAGAGTGAAAAGAATAAAGCTCTGAAAGATCATTATAAAATAATAAGAAGAAAGACATTACAACTCCCAGAATTTCCAAAAGTGTAAAACCAAATAGCTTGTTTTGCCCTTACCAATCACTGCAATGAAAAATGAATGCATTTCAAAGCAAAGTTTAATAATTGCTTAACATACTATGTTGGGGGCCCCACGTGGCTGAGTGGACTAGAGTGCTCTCCATTCTGGATCACTGCCATTTCACCTCTGTCTGTGTGGGTTCAATCTCAGATTTGGCCAATGTGGGTAAGTAAAAAAGCTTCCCAGTAGTTTCACGTGGGTCAGTTGTTCTTTCCGGGGGTTTTCCCATGGTTCATCCTACACCATTAATACTGACTGCCATGTATAGCCTATCAAGTGCTGAAAAATGGCGTTAAACCCTACAAGAACAATAACTTACTATGTTTCTATTGTAATAATTCTTCTGTTCACATTCCTGTACTTCATGCATGCACATACATGAACTAATTATGCACACACGTTTGTTCTAGTAATGCACATACATACATGCACTAATCATGCACACATACATGCACTAATCATGCACACACATGCATGCACTAATCATGAACACATTGTACACACATGTATGCACTAACCATGCACACACATGCATGCACTAAACATGCACTTACATACATGAAATAATTCACACATCTATGCACTTGTATAATCATGCACATGCATGCATGCAGTAATCATGCACACACATGCATGCAGTAATCATGCACACACATTCATGCAGTAATCATGCAAGCACATGCATGCAGTAACCATGTAAACACATGCATGCATTAATCATGCAAACACATGCATGCAGTAATCATGCACACATGCATGCAGTAATCATGCACACACATGCATGCATTAATCATGTAAACACATGCATGCAGTAATCATGCAAACATGTGCATGCAGTAATCATGCACACACCTGCATGCTGTAATCATGTACACATCCAAGTTTTAGTTATACACACATGTGCATGCACAAGTCATGCACTAACATGCATGGATCATACAGTAACCATAATTTCTTCATAAAATCATGGGAAAATGAGAACATATGCAAATAATGTAAAAGAAACATTGCTAAATGTACATTTTTATGTAGGCAAAGAGAGCAGTCAGTTATACTAATTAAATGACAATGTTGTTTTCTGATAAGACATTAATGAGCAACAGCATAATAATTTTACAAAGAGTAATTGTTCTATGTATTTATTCTTGTTTTAAGATTAGTTCATTTCATCTCCTAAATCCCAATGCAGCCTTCATTATTTACTAAACTACAGTCATTTCATCAAAATACAAACACAAACATAGAATACATATATGTAGAAATATGATCATCATTTATTGTGTATAATAGTTAAATTATACAATGTTATTTCCATTGAAGAGTTTTGTGCAGAGTATGTCTGTATGAGTGCACTTTTTCAGAAAATGGAAACCTCTTAAACTCTAAATAAATGACCTGCTAATGTTTTTGAATATTTGTAACCCTGATTGGTGATGGTTTTACTTGATGAAGACATGAAACTTCCATTAAATTTTTTAAAGCCTAGAAATTAAATGTCCATGATAAAATTTCCCATAACAAACATAAAACAGCAAAATGTGGCACTCAGTCTTTAAATGTTCATTCCATGTTAAAATGATTTTATGGCAGTAAATAAAGCACAATGAAAATATCATTTTATCTGTGGTCTTGATTTCTAATTAGTCTTTATATTACCAGTTTTTAATTGGTCTTTTCAATTATAGGACATGTTTTTTATTATTCATTTTTATTTGTTCTTATCAATAATAGGATAATAATAATTCATTTTAAACTGTGCTTTTCTTTCATAGGACATGCCTTGACATTATTCATTTTGAATTGGTCTTTTCTTTCAAAGGACATGCCTGGACATTATTCATTTTGAAATGGGCTTTTCTTTCATAGGACATGCCTTGACAATATTCATTTTAAATTGGTCTTTTCTTTTATAGAACAATGCTTTGACATTCAATGTACATGCCTTGACATGATTCATTTTAAATTGGTCATTTCTTTAATAGAACATGCTTTTAGTGATGCAGTCCACACAACCTCAACTTTCATAACAGGTGTCTTCCTTTCTCAACATTGTATAGCCAGCTAACTGTGTATGTTTATAAAGTGAACATTGATAGCAAAAGGGCCGTACAGAAACTATTATCTATGTAATTGATAGAAAACTATCAAATATGTGTCCCAGTCTATTTACACTATTATGTATGTTATTGATAGAAAACTATCAAATATGTGTCTCAGTCTATTTACACTATTATGCATATTTTAATCCTTTTAACTCAATGTTGTAAATGTTCATGTAATCTGGTAACAGGCAATACAATAGTAATCCCAACAATACAATAGTCATCCCAACAATACAATAGTCATCCCAACAATACAATAGTCATCCCAAAGCAGATACAATATACAATATATATTATTATGCACTACAGCAAAGTGTGAGACAGACATTCCAGCCTTACCATCATATCTCTCATGGGTGATAAGAAGATCAATCTTAAACTCCTGCTCATAGTCATCATCAACCTTGTTATTGAAGTCTCCTGTTCTCACAACAATGTCATATTTCCTGTACTTTCTGTGCAAACAGAAACATAGAGTTAAACATGATATTTATACAAGCAGAATTCATCTTCATGACAGAAAGAATGGGAATGGGAAGCCAAAAAAATTACTGTCCAAAAAGGAATCCGAGTTAATGTCATTTGCTCTCTAATATTCTTGAACAACTCCAGCATACCAAAACCTCATGTTTTTATGACCATCTGCTCTGGTGTAGCAGAAACAAGATTTTCATGATAATAAATATGGCGGCATTAACATGATTTTCTTGATGGTACTCATGTTAGCCATATTGGTTGTTAGATTAAAATCATTATCATATAAGATTAACTTGAGATCATTAGAAGTACTCTAATCAAATATAAATATATCCATTCAATCTGGAGTAGTTTTAGTCCAGTTTTGAAGCCATAGTGAATTTAAGATCAGCACCATTATCATTTTGGACAAACAAAATATCACAAGTTTTTTAGTGCAGCAAACTTTGCAGTAAATTATGTTTTTCCTAGAACCCTTACCTGATTACATTAAAGTCAAAAATGTAAGACCCACTTTCTTTCTGTCCATATTACGTAGACAAGGGCAATAACTATTTGCACATTACCTCTTCATGCCACCTACAGGTGCCACTAATTTTAGGATGAGTGGAACATCGTATGAATGGATGCTGGCATTATGGGGAGGGTATTAAAGTAATATGACTGAATAAGCATTCTAGAAGCATCCTATAAGAAACTTAGTTTCATGAAATAATCAAATTCGTTCCATGATCACATTCATTTTGGAGAATAGGTAATAGCGGACAGAATGTTTCAGAATATTGATTGGGTAATTTCTTAGTGTAGAATATTAGACTCCACATATGAAGGTTAATACACTCTACTGATTGCAAGCATCACAGCTGGAGGTGACGTGGTTTATGTCTGGAAAGAAAAAGTAGTTATTTCTTCTGACTGCAAAATATTTCTGGATGAATCCAGTGCAAGCTGGGGCAGTGTGCTCATCTGGAGGTTGTGCTGCTGTCATCTGGGTTTGTAACTGTGACTGGACCTACTAAATCGAGAGTTTGCTGCTTTGGAGCTATGTCTCATAGGTAAAACACAAGAAGGTTGAATGTACTTGCCAACCATAAGGAGAAATCTTTAGGGGTTATGAGATATTTCTCAAGTTTAACTGCAAGAAAGAGGCATTGTTCAGTTCCAAACACTGATTCAGTCCACTTCAGATAACACCTGAACACACATACTGGGTCCTGTTTGAAAGCCTTTAGGGTTGTGTCAATACAGGAGGGAGGTCATTTGATGAATTTTTTATTGCCCAATGATGGCAACCATTTCTTGATGAAGAAACTGAGTTGCATAATAAAGACTGCTGATCTATTTGATCAAAACTGAAGGTTGACTGGGTTAATAGAGAGTGCATGGAATTCACTACATGCCAAAGCAAATGCTATCAGGAAAAAGTTTTTGCATAAATTTAAAGAAACTTCAGCAAGGTCCTGGCTAAAGGCTTGAATTTCTTGAAATTCAGGCTTAACAGAATAAAGGATAGTTTCTGCTTTGGAAAACAATATGAGTGATTTAGGTCATTGCAAGTCAAAGAATGACAAGTCAGAGAGGTCTTTGTTCAAGTGCATCATTGATTGAACAATGTTCCAATAAAACAGAATGGTGTCCTAGAATAATAAGAATAACTGTCAGCTACATATGTGACAGAGGCACTCAAATTTGTTTATAATCACTCTGTACCAGTCCAATAAAACAATAGAAGATGGGAATCAGCTAATTCAAGGCTATTGGTACATCAGCATATTAAGACATGGAATTCATTCATAATATCACTGGAATTAATTCAGATTGCTCTATACTTCTGGACTTGTGATAGAACTTTTAGAATTATTTGGGACTTAGTGCACAATACTTTAAGTTACTTTTTATTTTCACATTGTATTCTAAGCAAATAAATTAATTCTTGAATTTTACATAACTTTTTTGTTTTTTCTGCTACTTGACCACAGAGTTATGATTATGAATTTGTTCTGAAAACAGTTGTTTTAATAATGAAAGGCTTAGATGATAATTTTCATTCTCAAGATAAACATGTGTTGTTTTGTGTCCTCCTGACACAACTGGTAACTGAAAGTGTTGAAGTTTTTCAAGATATGGGATGTACAAATGGCATCAACTTTAGGCAGAACCAACAAGAACTTTAGTGTACTGCAAGGGTTTCAAACTCAAACCACATGAGGGCATTTTCAATGTCCCAAGGACCGTACTACCATTGTTATCTCTCATGACACCCTCCGCTGCCAAACATTTTGTGGGCCACAGGATAAGGCATGGTGGGCTCCATGTAACCTGTGGTCCACGTGTTTGAGACACCTGGTGTACAGTTTCATGGCAATCTTCCCAGTAGTGCTTATGAATTTGTATGCCAAACATACTGATGATGAATGACAGATGGACATTTGACTTAAAATCATTGAAAAACTCTTCCGGTACATGACTAATAGAACAAATAAACTGAATGCTTCCCATCAATGTGTCATGCTTCCCAACAATGTGTCATGGTTACTATTAATGTTTTATGCTTCCTATCAATATTTAACGTTTCCTTGGAATGCACTATGCTTCCTATCAATGTACTATGCATCCAATTATTGTGTCAATCTTCTGATCAATGTGCTATACTTCCCACTAATGTGTCATGCTTCCTATCAATGTATCATGCTTCCTATCATAAGTAATTTATGCAGATATAGACGGTAACCAATTTATTGGATTTCCCCTATTCTGGATGGTCACTGATGGAATTCAAGACTCTTTTACAGAAGTTAATAACAGTGACTTTAAGTTTTATGCATTTTAGTAATAGCGTAAGCCTTATGCAAGTTTTATCATTGTTCGGATGTACCAAGACAGCAAGTATATTTTTAAAAAATCTATTATTGTATCGAAAACATAAAGTTTCCTCTTAAGAAGGGAAGAGTTATAAGTATGATTTCACCATAAGTGTTGTATCCAATTCCAGTCTGCTAGCAGAGACATTTGGCCAGAACATATATCTCAGCATTCTGGATATTTGATACCAGAGACTGTCAACAGGCCCAGCTTCTGTTGTTTATCTTCCCAGGGCTAATGGAGCTTGGACTTCTTCCTGCTTTCTGATAAGGCACAATTGTTAAATGAATTAAAAGTCAAGAATAAGCTGAATGAAATCAATGGCTTCCATTCTGGATAGTGGAGAGTCCAACTGAGTTAGTTCAAAAAGCAGATTACAACTATATCTTAAGCAGAGTCATGTGATGTGATGTAATGATCATTTATTTCAATGCCTGTATTTTGTAATAACAGGTTTTCTAATGAAGGTGGCACCATGAAAACAAGTCTAAAATGTCTGATGTCTGCAATACTGACAGATGCAGTAATGTTGCCATCAGATAAATGATACTTATGTCTTACCATACACTGATGTAAGCAACATAAAAGAGCAATACTGACAGATGCACAATGTTGCCATCAGATAAGTGATGCTTATGTCTTACTAAGCAAAACAAAAGAGAGACCATTCCTCACCTGAAGCAATGAGCTGCACTCAGGATCCAGTATTCACTGAGAATAGTACCACCACACCAGTGGCTTGTATCCTTGGGGTTTAAGAAATCTGAAATAATTCGGACCCCAACCTGCCAGGGGTTTGCTCCTTGGACTGCATTCATTCCTCCAATTATCTGCTCAAATTTTGGCGGTGGAGCTATTTGCTTCTCCTCAGACTCATCCCGCTTGCTGCGCTGGTGCTCTATCAATGGTCTTTTCCCACATTGTATAGATCCTGAAGCAGATGGATGATATGTATACAATTGGTGACCTCCCTGTCCACAGAGTAAAGCAAGTGCTTGTATTACGTGATGACTGGGGAAAAACACTAGTCTCTTGATACAGTAAGTGAATGTTATTCATAATAAAATTTCAAAATGCTTGGCATTTCTGAAAGCTGGTAACCACCTATATCCATGTGTATCAAAGGTCAAAATAAGGCAATTATTATGTCCAGAAGCTTATGATCATGAGATTCATATAACATGGACCACGATGTATCAATGAGTTATTTAGAAAGGCATGCATGCCAAGTCACCAAATATCACATAAAGAATATAATTTTTAAGAACACCAAACTCCCAGACACTATCATGTTTAGAAAAACATACATTTCTGTAGTTGGCCATTCATAATACACCGACAATTATTTAACAAACACAAATACAAGTATCTCACAAACACACCTACAAGTATCTCGCAAACACACCTACAAGTATCTCATAAACACACCTACAAGTATCTCACAAACACACATACAAGCATCTCACAAACACACATACAATTACATGTATGTAACATAAACACCCATAAAAGTATCTAATGTACATACATATACAGTGGGGCCTTGACTTACGAGTTTAATTCGTTCTGTGATGGAGCTTGTAACTCAAATTACTCGTATGTCAAATCCATTTTCCCCACTGAAATGAATTGAAATGGAATTAATCCGTTCCGGACCTCCAAAACCACCGCAATATTGATAATTCTGAAACATATCCTGATGTTATAGTGGTCCTTCCAGAACTCTCTAAGGTTGAGGTTTGTGCTCTCCGTCACCTCAAATCCGCGTCAGAACAGGTGTTTGGTAAAGAGCTTCTTGAAATTAGAAAGCACCTACTGGTCCATGAGCTGTAGGATAGGGGTGATGTTGGGTGGAAGGTAGAGAACCTGCAGCAAATTAGCGTAAATAGCTTGTGCCTTCTCGCCGATTATAGCCTCCGTCACGGTATCTCCGGCGAGCTGCTTCTCCGTCAACCCACCATCAGCAGCTTCTCCATATTTTCATGGAGATATGTCCGCTGTTTATTAATTATTTTAACGCCCTTGGCTAGCATGATAGCCTTTATTGACTCCTTCTGCTTCAGTATGGTGCAGATCGTGGAAGTGCTACGCTCGTACTGCTTCGTCAAGTCAACTACACGCACACCTTGGTCATGTTTTTCCATAATTTCTTTCTTTAATTCAATGCATATCATCTGCTTCTTTGCAAAATAACCGCAAGCACAAATGCGAGCACAACACTAATGCTTCCACTGCGAGCTGACCGTTTAAGTGAACGATTGAGACATGGGATGCTTGGCGGATGTTCATGTGTTCACTGTGACGTTCGCTGCGCCAACTAGCAGTGGGGTATCTGAAGCTGGCTCGTAACCCAAATTTTAGCTCGCAACTCAAAGCAAAAAAATCGGCTGAGAGACGACTCGTATCTAAAAAAACTCGTTAGTTGGGACACTCGTAAGTCAAGGCCCCACTGTACATATCTAACATGAACACATACAAGCAACTCTATAATATACAAATACTATTATCTAGCAATAATGCATACAAATATCTAACATACACACCCATTTTACTAACATACACATGTGACTCAGGACTCATGTTGTGTACCAGTGTGTATGTTGGTCATGAATGAGTGAGTCCAGTATCATGCACATCGATCAATCGCTTACTTTCTGATGACAAACATGCACACTGGTACATGACACGAGTCATGAGTCACACACACACAAGTATCAAACATACAAATTTACAAGAATACAACATACATACAAATATCTAATATACATATAAGTAGCTGCCATACACAAACACAAGCATAAAGATAACACACACACATATAAATAATAGTATACACACATGCAAGAATCCAACACACACACACACACACACACATACACACACACACACACACATGACTTACACATTTTTACTTAACCTTGATGCAGTTTGGCAATGCAATGTTTTACTTCTGATTTGTTGAAAGAAGTAATTTATACCTATTGTGATGTTAATGTCTTGTCCCACATCGGGGTTTAGACAAGCCACCCCTGCATATTCTTTATCTGTACAGTCATGCTGGCCCCAGGGCTTATGCAAACATTGAGAGAGAGATGGTTCATCGCCTGTACACTGCACATCATCCAGAATTATTCCACTTAGAGCAGTTATAACTCTAAAGTGACTCCCAACATATGCTTTACCTCCTCTGCAACAATGAAATTTATAATGAAACTTAATAAAAGAAATGGTCCAGCTTGTGAAAATCTTAAATTTTATTATTCATCAAAGGGGAGACGTTGAAGCTCAGTTGGTAGAATGTCAGATTCATAATCTAAGGGTTGCAAAGTTTAATAATGTCTTAAAATGCTGCTAAATGCCAATCAACCATCAACATATTCATTACAAATTAAGACCTGCTGAACTATGATCTAATTACAAAACAGATGCATGCATATGAATATCCAGGTTCTAGCATAACAAATTTTATGAAATGAAAACTGAAGTATATGAAGAATAATGTCAACCAGGTCTAAAAATGATAAAATGAAAATAAAAAGAATTTTATTATTACAATACTGAATGCAGTACCTTTTAAAAGAGTTCAAAAGATGTAGAGGTGTTCAGCACCATATTTAATGAAATTCCTGTTACAGTCTTTCAACCAGTTTGGAAAGTCTTCCAACAAAAATGGTCAAGTTATTAATCTTCTCATTTTAAATCTTACTCTAATTAGCTTAAAGAATTCTATTCTTCCTTGAATATAAAAAGATTGTATGTGACTTTAGCCCACTACGAGTCACATGAAGCCTGTGACTGAGTTTCACAAAGCATTTTGGGCAGGTCATTAGTTTGGAAAACGTCCATACTGCAAAGAGCATAGTGGGCAGATCTTTTTATTTTAAAAACATCCACACTGCACAGAGCATATTTGCAGGTAATTATTTTGGGAAACATCCACACTGCACAGAGCATATTTGCAGGTAATTATTTTGGAAACTGCATCAAGTACTGAAAATATCACTAGTAATCTATAGGTACATCTATGTTGACTATTGATGGCTGCTGACAACAATATTAGGTGTAAAATCTAATATAAAATAGGTTATGTCTTTTACATAACATTGTATGCATTATTTTTATATATAACATTGTATGCATTATTTTTATATATAACATTATATACCTTATTTTTTATATATAAAATTATTATATGCCTTATTTTATATCCAATATTGTATGCTTTTTTTAACACAATAATAGATGAAATACAAATGCAAATCAAATACAAACAAAACACAGATCAAAAGCAAAAATAATGGAAACCAAGTAAAGACAAATTGAAACTTTTGTAAAATTACCCATTACCTATCATATAAATAAAATGAGAAAACAAAATGAAACTTTTGTAAAATTACCCATTACCTATCATATAAATAAAATGAGAAAACAAAATGTTGCATAGTATGCTTTCTTTTTTATATACATGTACAATATTGTATGCCTTATTTGTTATATATATAACATTATATGCCTAATTTGTTATATATAACATTATTGGCCTTATTTGTTATATATAACACTATTGGCCTTATTTTCATAATAACACTGAATTCCTTTTTTTGTATATAACAAACTGATTATGACTTAACTGTAATATAATTTACAACTCTGTAAACTATCTATTAACATGACATCAAGATTAAAAACATGGACAGCAACAGTCCATAAATGGGAATATTTTACAAACATTGCAGTTTGTTTTTATTTGGCTTCCATTACATTTACATTTGATCTGTATTCTTCTTGTATATGATTTGCATTTGTATTTCATCTATCATCTAGCCATTTTTTTGTTTATAATTTAAGAAATGCATTGGATTCAGACATTGAGTTTAGCACTTAGAGCCATCATTTCCTTTCATTTCCACTCAACTGCCATGAAATGGAAATGCATTTATGACAGTCAGTTTTCCATTAAAGGGAGATAACAATAGTTTTTGTACCTTGTCTTTACTAAAAGTGTGCTTTAATCAAACTTCAAATATATAAAATGCAAGCAAAAGCATTGTCAGCAATTTGTTTTCTCAGTTTATTTAATTCAAATAAAGGTTATAATGATACAGTCACTGTTGATTATGTTGTCACATCAAGTGCAGTTATTTTTTCTGCCTTAGTCAAAATTGGCAAATTTAATGCATGTTTGAAAATATGTGATTTTCGCATATATTCATTAAATGCATTCATAGTTCATTTCATTTTCATTTCTTATAAATTATTCTGCAATTTGTAATGTCTTCAAAGTGTACTCATCACTTTGCTTGTGTTAATTCTACATTTCATTTCATTTGCATTCATTCTGCATTCTGCATATATTTATTTTGCCTTTTGGTTTTGTTTCACTGGTGAATGTTACCCATTTCAGCATGTGAATAACCATTTTAACACTAATTAGATGTGTAACATTATAGTTTTGAAATTAATGTACCTTTCATTTTGCATGATGATTGTAATCAATATTGTATAAATGATTACCAAAAGGTATATTAAGCAAATTTATAAAATAGCTGATTTTCCAACAGTAATAATATTGATAATTCATTTTAATGAATTATGAAATTATTTGTTCACTGTTGTCAAGTGACATTGGCAATATCATGAGCAAACAAATTGATATGTCATTTTTTTCTTGCTTGGTTTAATGATAAGTATGGCCACTTCTTATGCAGGAGTACCAGGTTCAAATCCCACAAGCTTTTTTAACTTTGTTTTGTCTATGTACTTTACCTTGAGTTAGAAAAGAAGAATTATGCAACTAAACATAATTTCCATGTAAACACATGACAACACTGCAAACCATAACAAAACCAGTAACAGTTGACATTATTGCTTGGGATACCGTAACAAAACCAGTGACAGTTGACATTATTGCTTGGGATACCTTAGCAAAACCAGTGACAGCTGACATTATTGCTTGGGATACCATAACAAATTTAAATCAGTTACAGTTGACATTATTGCTTGGGATACCATAACAAAACCAGTGACAGTTGACATTATTGTGTGCAATAAAACAACAAACCAGTGACAGCTGACATTATTGCTTGGGATACCTTTGCAAAACCAGTGATAGTTGACATTATTGTTTGGGAAACCATAACAAAATATACTTTTTAATCTGTTAAAGATGTTGCCAGCTAATATGTCTGAGCATAACATAAAATGAAAAAACATGTTTCCTCTCATGAAAATACTGAGTTTTTCCCCCACTATATCCATTATCCACTCTAAGCATATTTATTTCTATGAATACAAGATTCCAGGTGACTGTTTCACCAAATATCAGAAGTTAAGGTCACTGAAGTCATGGATAACAAGATAACATATATCACAAGGGAAATCAAATATCTTGAATTTCAGTTTAAAATTCAAAGAAAATCTACATTTTGTTTACTTGTAATGAAAAAGTTTAATTTTTAAACTATCCAAATGGTAAAAGAAGAAAATATTTAAAAATATCAAAATAAAAATGAAATTGCATAATTCAGTGAAGGAAATAAATTTACAAATTTAAATTAGCAGTAAATTGTAATTTCAAAGGTAATTCAGAATTTCCATCTATTTTGAGAACTTAGAATTATGAAAAGAAAAACAAATCAGGTTAACAAAGACTTTAAAAATGTTGACTATTTCAAATTCAAATTTAATTTGTACTCTGCAAACAGCTTTTTCTTCATTCATGCTTTATTTTATACATTTGGACTAAGAGGGTAATTTACTGATACTACTCACTGGAATCCAAGCATTCTGCATATAACACGGGCATCATTATCCTCCCACTTATCATGACAGATATACCCTGACCTGCCATCTTTTGTGACCACCACATTACCTTCATACTTTGTTCTTCCACCTCTCAACCTAACAGTCACTGTCTCAACTGAAAGAAAATAGTAACAGAATATATGCATCAACATTTAAATATAAATATAAAAATTTAAATAGAAGTGTCTAAAAACTTAAAAATGGTTTAAGCAATTTTTATTTACAATAAATGTAAAATTTAATGTAATTCATTTATTGAGGACAAGTACTAATGGGTTTTCCAACCTAAAAGTTCACATTCTTTTATTATTAAAATAAATGAAAAACAACACAGTCCAACTGATCCTAATGGTCACCTAAGTTCAGCAGTCACTTAGTCACAATAGCCATTTTAATTTCCTATACAATGTAATATTGTCAGTGGTCATGTGTCAGCAACCATGTGTTTTTTTTTATTAGGCAGTGGTTGCACATTGTCTTCTGTGGTCACTGGGGCGTATTATGAGTTACCACTCCATGTACGTATATTAAACATCATTTGTTTGATGAGCAATTCATGGTATATATAAAGGTTTATTACCTGAATCAATATCAGAGTCAACAGCCAATTTAAAAAATATGAATTTGCCACCACTGTGCACTGGTGGCATAGGGTAGCTATTTGCCAGCATGCCATGTAAATTTAAACAGAGGTGTTTCAGAAATTGTGCAAATTATGTATTTAATTCAATTAACTAGTGTTTATTAAATTTGACCTGTTACTTGCTGTTTGCATTGCTATAGTCACACAACAAAACAAATCTCACAAACTACATTTCCATTCAACAATAAACCCCTTCCCAACACTGTTATACAAAAATTAAAAAATACTAAATGAAAGTGACATATTGTTTGTAAATAAATGAAATGATGTGAAATTCCCAACATATTTATTCCCAGAACAAATATAAGAAAACTGTCACTGTCGTGGCAACTTGGAGAAAATCAGATTCATCAAGAATGGAGCACATGTCACCAATGATTTTGTCGTATCACATGATTACTGTATTGACATATGTATTCTGCTTGATGAATTTGGCTTTGTAACAAATTCAAAATTTTTGAGAGGTAATTGACTCTTACCTACACCCCAAAATAAATGTCCAAATAATTTAAAAAATGGAGTCAGAATTGAATCTCAGATTAAAATTTCAGTTGCTACTAACAAGAGCCCCAAGAAGCTTCTTCTCATTATCTGATTATCAAAGGTCACAAATAAATGCCAACTGTCTTTCAATCTCAGTGAGTTTGAGCTTAATCCATTAATTGTTTAAAGTGTGAACACATTTTTTAATGCATAACAAAATGTCATTTTCACAATTAAGCTGTCAGTTAGTAATTTTACTTAGGAGCAGTTTGTACTGATAACAAGATAAATGTGTTTGCATGTATGAGAGAGAGAGAGAGAGAGAGAGAGAGAGAGAGAGAGAGAGAGAGAGAGAGAGAGAGAGAGATGATTGCATTTATACAGTTTTAGTTTTCTTGATTGTTGCTAATTAGCTAACTAAATACATGTATGTTCATATCATACTACTACTGTTAATAGTAATAAAAGTTAAAAGTTTGAGAACTATACCTGCCTGCAGAATTCTCCTGTCAACAAAGGCCACCTTTGCCTTTCCCTTTGGGTGGCTGCAGAAGACAGGTTTGACTGTACATAACTTTTTACTATTTTAATAAACATTTTTCATCTATATAAAAGTCTATTTTAAAAACTAAATGTTTACAATGAAACTCTTACCTGACTTTTCAGAGCTACATTTGACCCCTGCGTCCTCTGTGTGTAAACAGTTGTGTTGTCCCCTAAGGGTCATCTGACACTCTCCCAGTGTCTTTTCCCTCCCTGTACAGCTGACATCATCAAACCAGATGGGTCCAGTCCCTGCCCCAAAGTGGGCATTAGTTAATGGAAGACCATACCTGTGATTAGTGTTTTAGGTATTAGTGAATCATATTGCTCTACGTCTTTTACTTACAAAGACAATTGGTGGCCTCCTACAGCATTGACCTATGCTATAATTGTTGTATAGAGGAATTTAATAAGTTCTGGAGATTATGCATATGAGAGAAACTAACCTTTTATGGGGTCCATTTTCACTGCATGTTATAAAAAGATGCAAAGTATTAATTTTAATACAACAGCTGTTAAAGCATCATAACTATATCACACTGTCATACAGACTCAAGATATTATGATGAAGATACCAAAATTTAAAATTTTCTTTTAGAATTGCCAAGGAAATGGGGCCTAAGTTCCTTTCTGTGCTTTCAACTATTAAATTAACACAGGTCCTTTTTGAAGGACATATGGGTAAATCAGCCAAGACAGTCTGGCCCAACTGAACTGCCTTGATATGTCTTTGAGAAAGGCACTTAGTTCCCATTCCCTTGGCATGGCCTAGGCCATAATTTGTTAAATGTACTATTCAAAATCAATCAACACACCACATATTTCTTAAAAAGCTGCATAAATCAGCATTTAAAAGTATGGATATGTTTTGAGATTTTTTAAAACTAAAATTCATCAAAAGCTATTTGTACGCTCTCTTTTTATTACAAGGACCATTTCTTTGAATCTATAGCCAGATTCACATCTACTATATATATACATACAGAGGAACGATTATATTCAGAATGCATTCAAGACACACACAAAGTAGACACGATGGCTTCATTACTCAGGAATCAATAATTATAATATTGACACTTATGAGCTGTAATTTTTCAACAATAAACAAAGATCAAAGTTCTCAGTAGGCCCAGCAATTGGTTCATATTTTCGACGTTTATTTTGGCACAAAACTAGAAGAAATTTTGAGAATACATTTTCTACCCATTCTTTTTAGCACTGTTTAGACGAATATGAGAATGATAATTAAACTCTTGACTTTTTTTTTTCATACTTAAAAAACATTTTTTTTTTTTTTTTTTTGGTCTTTGAGAAAAATACCTGTAATAAATTACCCGAAATTTCGGGAGCCATGCCACGAGCGGGTTATATCCGAATTCGGGTTATAGTGGGGCGGGTTATAGCGGGGTCCCACTGTATGTATATATATATATATATATATATATATATATATATATATATATATATATATATATTGAAAAAAGAGTGAGAGAGATAGAGATAATGTAGGAGGGGGACAACTAGATTTTTAGTTATGACCATGGTAGTAAGAGACCAAGTTTCCTTGGACAGTTGTATTATTGATTTAATATTTTGATACAGAGGAAGGATATATCTTGATGGGGATCCCAATGGTCTTGAATTATATATACATTTTATGTGTAGAAGCTATGAACATTGTCCATGTTGTAATCTAGAGGGCATGGCAAGACCAAAAATCATGAATAACTTTACCTTTTCATAGCGAGAATGTGTTTAAACTAATCTCAGAATGTCATTAGTTTCCAAGTTATGATCCAGAGTTTGTGTCTAAGTTATGACCCAGAGTTTGTGTCTAAGATATAAGAATTATGACACTGAATCATGATCTAGGACCAAAGTAAATTAACTGTTTACTTAGGCAATAATCCCAGCCATGCATCAAGGCACATGTGCATTGAATTCTATCAAAATATGTAGAAATTAGGGGATGGCAAATGACCTCAAGCAGGGTGAGATTTTACTAGGATGAAATGAAACCAATTTCCACTAACAAACCATTTGGACAGAGGGATTGAAAAGGTAACTATAATAGGGCTCCCACATCTCAATGTGATGGATACCAGAACAGTGATACCTAAGTCTTATGATCTACTAAAGTAGGTAACACAAATGAATGATGTTTAGCATAGTCAGTGGATTATGCTATTTCCTTACACATATCCCAGGGATTTACATGTCACGTTTGCAGCATTTGCATTCCATCCATCATCACACACAGTACCCCTTATGCCATTAATAATGACCTCAACTCGACCTTCATCAGGCGTGGCTCCTCCAACAAGCTGAATTGTCACATCTGTAGTAAACAGACATAAATAATACTGAAGCATTTAGCACACTGGTTATGATCAATAACCCTTTCATTTTGCCATGGTCATCCATTCTTAAAATACAAATTATATTTCTCTTATATTAGAAAAATGAAAATTGAACTTAAATGCAATATACTAGATATGTACTAATGTTTAGATTCTTGTAGATATCTATATTTGTTCTGAATAAAATTGAATTTTGTATTTAAAAAAATATAAAAAAGAAACAAAAGAAATATTCACACAAGTTTCATTGCTGACCTACAGACTGAATCAGCAAAGCAGATCATCATTGTATTAGCCATCTTCTTAATCTCTGTATTCTATTCAAAGAATTATTGAATAATTAACAAAGATATTTACTCTAATTTTCTAGACTATTTGAACAAGGTCATTGGAAACCAAGTTTCATTTTTTTTCTCAAGTAATCCAATTAATTGGGATTTTTTTAATTCACACATAGAAGTTTTGTTTACTGTAATAAATTTAAAGCATTTTGCTCTGTTTAACTTGGCCATAACTAAAGCAAGCTTGTACAATTACACTCCGTAGTACGCAAAGGACCAGTATACTTACTGTATTTTGTATCATCCTGACACTTGTTACAATATCACTCCCCTTTGAACAAAATGATTAGTAGAGATGTAACTACAGAAATCTGTCTCATCCTGGTAGTTGTTACAATGATATTCCCCTTTGAACACAGTATAGATGTATTTACTGCTATCTGTCTCATGTCTCACTGGATAGTTTTGTATTTTGACACCTCCTTAATATTTAAGGTGGAAGGCATGAGGCTAATTATCATAGTTCTAGCAATTTTAACTTCACACATAAGCTAAATATGTAATGTGGTTTAGATTTACTTTGAGTTAGGCTTGGAAATGAGTTGACTTGTTGGTGACTACCTGTCCCAGTTAGAGTAGCATTGGAGATAAAATAAGTAACATGGACTTCAAATGAGCAGCCGATTTAGCTGATGTATTTACATGTGTCTGCTACAGTGGTAAATGTCTAAAAATTGAGATGGTTAAGGGGTGATCAAAGTATGCTAATTTGTTACAGTACTAGTACCAATTTTTTTTAGCTGTCTTGTCACAGGAAAATATTCAAAATAGCTCTTTCCTGTAAAAAAAAATGAATGTAAAAAAGGAATTAACTTTAATAACTTAGTCACAATCTTACAAGCATCCTTTCAACAAAATCATAAGTTAGTTTTTATTTGTATCTTTAATGTAATATTATTATCATGTTTCTGCAATAGGTCATGGTCGGATGAAAATTTGCCCAAAAAACTGTCCTGTGAGACCTCAGCTCAAAGGATTTGTATACTTAATGCATTTAGACTGACTCATTCTGACAGCTAGTACAATACCATTACCCTGAGAGTTTAGGACAAACATACCTGTACTGACTGCAATCTGCTTCACCCCAACAGTACAATGACATTC
Source organism: Unio pictorum (assembly GCA_030141615.1). NCBI lineage: Eukaryota > Metazoa > Mollusca > Bivalvia > Unionida > Unionidae > Unio > Unio pictorum. The sequence goes on along the minus strand of JARLTB010000008.1, from coordinate 474,670 downwards.
TCCAATGAGCAAAGAACTAGCATAATTACTGCAATCTGCCTCATCTTGACAATAAAAGGACACTCTCCTGTGTTGATGGGACTAGCCAATTTACTGCAACCTGCCTCAACCTTACATTTAATGCCATGGTACTCCTATGTACATGGGAAGAGCATACATGTGCTTACTGCAATCTGCCTCATCCTGACAAAATAAGGACACTTTCCAGTGAGTTTGAAACTTGTATACTTACTGCAATCTGCCTCATCCTGACAAAATAAGGACACTTTCCAGTGAGTTTGAAACTTGTATACTTACTGCAATCTGCCTCATCCCAATAATATAAGAACACTTGCCACTGAGTATGGGACTACCAAATATACTCGCATATAAACCTGATCCCGTATAAGCCAACCCACAAACTAACAGGTATAAACACTAAATGCATGACCTGCATATAAGTCGACCCACAACTCCGAGATATCTCAAGATGCCTGTGGTAAGTTCTAAATGCAAATTTTTAGGCAAAATTATATTTTATATTTTACATGCATACTTATCTCAAGGTTGGCATGCATGATTATTTACAGTGGTAAATGTCTAAAAATTGAGATGGTTGAGGGGTGATCAAAAGTATGCTAATTTGTTACAGTAATAGTGAATGTTATTCATGCATAAGGCACATACTGATTTGTTTTAGCGGTCTTGTCACAGGAAAATATTCAAAATAGCTCTTTCCTGTAAAAAAAAATGAATGTAAAAAAGGAATTAACTTTAATAACTTAGTCACAATCTTACAAGCATCCTTTCAACAAAATCATAAGTTAGTTTTTATTTGTATCTTTAATGTAATATTATTATCATTTTTCTGCAATAGGTCATGGTCGGATGAAAATTTGCCAAAAATCTGTCCTGTGAGACCTTAGCTCAAAGGATTTGTATAAAAAAAATTGTCAAAGAACTAGCATAATTACTGCAATCTGTCTCATCTTGACAAAAAAAGGACACTCTCCTGTGTTGATGGGACTAGCCAATTTACTGCAATCTGCCTCAGCCTTACATTTAAAACCATGGTACTCCTGTGTACATGGGAACAGCATACATGTGCTTACTGCAATCTGCCTCATCCTGACAAAAACGGGACACTATCCAGTGAGTTTGAGACTAGTATACTTACTGCAATCTGCCTCATCCTAATAATATAGAACACTTTCCAGTGAGTATCGGACTACCGTATATACTCATGTATAAGCTTGTATAAGCCGACCCACAAACTAACAGGTATAAACACTAAAAAGTTCATGACCCGCATATAAGCCGACCCACAACTCTGAGATATCTCAAGATGCACTAGGAATGTTCTTAATGCATTTATTTAGGCAAACTTATATTTTTAAAAATTTACATGTATACTTATCTCAAGGTTGGCATGCATGATTATTAAAAAGGAATGGAATAAACTTGTTTGAAAATTTATTTAATTTTCTGTTTTCTTGATTGTTTCTAACTAATTTAGATTTGTGTATAATTTTATCGAATGAAGACAAGAATTGAGTACCAGGTAATCCCGAGTTGCTGTAACAATACATCTACCTTTTGACTCATTTATTATTTGTTTATGCATTATTGCATTGGACATTTTATATAAGTGTACAAGATATTACCGATAATTACATTTTTACTTTACTTTGAAATTGCAAATAACTAACTCATTAAAATGCAACCCCAGTATGATAACACAATGAACAACAATACGGTTCAATTAAACACTCACAATTAGGCTAATGAACCTATTTACATAATTGCACCACCATATGTATATTGTAGGTTTGATTATGCACTGATTTAAGTACATCCCTTGGAATCAAACCATGGGCACCATTGCAATAAACTTTAATGATATATCCAAAATACAATATTGAAATTTCAGGAATAATACTTCAAAAATTATGCTAATACCATAAAAGCTGAGTTGTACTTTGGTTTGATGTAAGCGACCTTATGCAATACCTGTCCACTTTCATGCCAGGAGGAAAAAAAAACTCCTGATTTTTTGGGCTCCATTCATACCTTCTGATTTCATAATGTCTTCCGATTTTTGCAGAGAACTTATGATTATTACATTATGTCTTCAATTTTCATTTCTTCTAATAAGAAAAGTCCTACATGTTATGTTGTATCACCTGTGAATTATTGTTGTGGCAAAATAATTACTTTACTAGAAAAAATTCACTTCTTCACTAAATAGATTGCTAAGTTTCAATATTATTGACATAAATTGATAATTCTTTTTTTACATCCACAACAATACAAAAATTACAAAATAAACCAGAACAAAAAATAAATCACAACAATAAAATTGTCCACAATTAATTTCAGTCCCAAGAATGATCACTATGAATGCAGTGATATAAGTGCCATTCCCAGGAATGAAACTTACACGCGTGAAGACCTGGAAATTTTATACCAAATATACCAATGTTTGGTATCTTTTTAAAAATATTACTTCTATTTGCAGGATCACTTATATCATTGAAAATTACTAACTCATGAGTGTGTGATTCAAATAAATGAAACAACCATTAAGGACTAGCTGAAATGTATTTGGAAGAATGCAATTTGGTTGAAACAATAAATAAAGCAAATTCTGCATCTAATATGTTTTCCAATAAATAGGGATTAAAGTGACACTATGCATGCTTTGCACTGTGTAAGTACTGTACAGCCTGGTCTCCCAAGAAAACTCCACCATCCCACAAATTATGTAGTCCATTATTTGTTGAAGAAATCAGAGAATATGCACATTGCAAAAAAATATCAAAATCATAGTAATTTATAATGGTTTAATAATTGTGTGGTCACAGAAAGTTATTTTTTAAATGCCAATGACTTAGGAAATTGATAAATTTATTTTTTCATGTCCCAAGATGTACAGCCATTGCCGAAGTCAACAAAAAGACCTGAAAACTGTCAAGTTTAAACATTGGTCAGAGGATCAGCCAACCACTCCCTTCTTCAAGTCCTTTATTTTTTCCTAAATTATTTGGCTTATACACAAGTATATACGGTAGTATACTTATTGCAATCTGCCTCATCCTGACATTATAAAAAACTCTCCAGTGAGCTTGGGGCTAAAATGATGGTAGTACATGTTGTATACTTACTGCAGTCTGCCTCATCCTGATATTATAAAAGCACTCTCCAGTGAGCTTAGGGCTAGTATACTTACTGCAATCTGTCTCATCCTGGCATTATAAGGAGACTCTCCAGCGAGGATGGTAGTACATGTAGTATACTTACTGCAATCTGCCTCATCCTCACAATTAGTACAATGGCACTCCCCTGTGCAAACTTTTGTCAGTGGGACACAGCCACCATCTGGACACTGATAACTGTCATTACCACAAGCTGAAAGAAAACTGTTTTTGTTATACTTTATATTCTAACTAATGGATTCTACAAATTGTATCTCAATTGTGTAACAAAAACAGATTTACACCAGTTCAAGCTTGATGGAAAGTTAAATGGATCTAAAGACGTATTGTATTGTTTGATATGACAGTCTTCTATTTTCCAGTTAAGAACTGTTGATCAAAGTATAAAGAACATATTATGAATACCTTTCACTAGTCAACAAGGCCTGTCAACAAACCTAGAGAATATTAATCAATATGAAAAATAAATTCAATGATCATCAAGACTGACAGCAATTTATCCATCTCCTTTAATATACAACAGTTTAAATTTTAGGATGAAATTTCTGAATAAATTTTGTCATTCCATGAAGCATACAGAGAGTTTTCTGATGGCATTGTTGTTGTTGCTGGTGTTGGCATTAATTTTTTAATTGTTTGCAATTAGTATAGTTTCTCTGACACAGTTGCATGTATAATCATGAAACTTGATGCATGTATTCCATTTAAGAGGGTACAGAGAAAGCATACCTATCAACTTTCATGCCTGGGAAAAAACCCACCTGATGTTTGGTGTCATTCCATGACTACAGTCTGATTTCAAAATATCTCCTGATTTTTGAAGAGAACTTCCTATTATAACATTATGTCAATCAATTTTAATTTCTTTAGAAAAGCTCTACAAAGATATATTTGATACAAAGCACAAAAGCCATGTTCTATTTATCACCTGTTGAATATTGCTGTGATTTAATTAATATCACACTACAATGATTTCTATTTTCAGTAAACTGAAGTTTAAATATTATTCAAGTCAATTTATGAAGTATTCTTACCCCTACAGCAATACTAGAATCAAAACATAAAACAACAAAAAAATATGAATCACATCAATAAATTTGTTAGCAATTAGTTTAAATCACAAGAGTGATCCCTGTGAATGCAGTGTATTTTCTCTACAAGCAAAAATAGCTTCTCCATTCCAACCAAATTAACCTACACAAGTAAACACCTGGCATTACTGTACCATTTATACAAACATTCATTAACATCATTAAAAAAACATACCATACAGAAAATGTGCTCTCAAAAAAACAAATTTCGAATAAATATGTTATTTAGTAGACAATATTACATGCCTTACAAGTTGAAGAAATAAGGTGGGATATAAAATGTGAGAAAAATAGTTGCTACATGTATGGTAGCTTGAGACTTCATATTTGAACTGTTAAGATGAATTCACACAAACGTTAGGCACCATTAGTTACAACAAAATAAGACTTCATTTATTTGCCAATCATTGCTGGTGCTTACATACACACACTGTAGAACATGGTTTATTTGAAGTATGTTGGAGGGCAGTAATCTTTTTACAAGACAACTGCAATGACAAGGATTAACCATTACTTAGTCACAATGGCATTCTTGCTTGTTTACTAAAATCTAATCTTTAGCAATTGTGCAGTTTGGCCACAGCTGACCATAATATGAAAAGAGGGCATGTTCTGGGTGAAAATGAGGCATGTAAAAGGGAGAAACAGCACCTCTGAGAATTCATGTGTATTGGACAAGGATGATTGGTCCATATTTAGTGAAAAATGATACTTAAAAAGTGAAGCAAAAAACCTCAAAATTTAGGTCCCAGTCTGCCTATCTTTAGAATAAATCTCTCTACTTGGCTTTTGTAAAGTTGACAGGTATGAAAATGAACTCACAACAACCTGCTTTTCATGTTTCAGTGGCTCTGCTGGTATTTAGAACATGTTTCAGGTGAGCATGTGATACACAGCATTTTGTGAAATTCATGTTGGTGTGACTGGGACATTTCAATCGTATAAACCATTTCTCTATATATAATATTTCCATACTGGGGAATTTATCTAGGTCATTTTAATCACATATACCATTTTGCTATAGAAATTATTTCCATCCTGTGGAATTCTCGTTTGTGGAACAGGAACATTTCAATCAAATAAACCATTTCTCTATATAAATTACTTCTATACTGTGGAATTCTCCTTGATCATTTCAATCATATAAACCATTTCTCTATATAAAATTATTTCCATACTGTGGAATTCTCGGTTGTGGGACTGTGACATTTCAATCATATAAACCATTTCTCTATATAAATTTCTTTATATACTGTGGAAATTTTGGTTGTGGGACTGTGACATTTCAATCATATAAACCATTTCTCTATATAAAATTATTTCCATCCTGTGGAATTCTTATTTGTGGGACAGTAACATTTCAATCAAATAAACCATTTCTCTATATAAATTACTTCTATACTGTGGAATTCTCCTTGATCATTTCAATCATATAAACCATTTCTCTATATAAATTTCTTTATGTACTGTGGAATTCTTGTTGGTAGAACTGGGACATTTCAATCATATAAACCATTTTTCTATATAAAATTATTTACATACTGTGGAAATTTTGGTTGTGGGACTGTGACATTTCAATAATATAAACCATTTCTCTATATAAATTGATTTACATACGGTGGAATTCTTGTTGGTGGGATTTCAGTCAAATGAACCATTTCTCTGAAAGTTATCCTCATATTATCCTGGTCTAATGTCCTTGTCTCAAAATTTCTCAGACTGAAGCACAAGGTATATGAAAGCAAGCCATCATGAAGTTCTTTTTTAATCACTTTCTGAGACAGCACATTCCATACAATTCCTACATTTAACATTAAAATGCCAGAATAGTTTATTATGTAGATCAATATGCCCATATCATATATTAATTTACATTGTATCATGTAATATTGCACCATGATGTTATCATCAATATCATGTCATATAAACCAGAGCATAATGTCTGAGGCATATAAAATCACTCCCAATTGATTTCATTAAACAATTTTGTCATTAGTCCCTTTCTAAATGAAACTTATGAATATCTTTGAATAATTTTTACCTTTTGCCTGCCAGGTCTTGCAAAAATTATAAATTATTTGTACGTATGTTCTAATAACATTAATAAAATAACAAGTCTTCAAATATAAGCTTTTTTCTTTAGAAAGGTCTTATCTGCAAAGTGGAGACTCTGCAAACTAGCTCAAGTGGCATCCAGTGACAGAAACTTCTCATGATAAGTATCCGGATATGATCTATTGCTCATGACAATGTAATATTTTTAATTCTTTTACACCAAGAGAGAGAGAGAGAGAGAGAGAGAGAGAGAGAGAGAGAGAGAGAGAGAGAGAGAGAGAGAGCAAATGAAGAAACATAAGTATTAGCATTATTATCAATGACTGATAATTGGCCTCTACCTTTAGCCACCTGGCAGATTACACCTGCTGTTTCCCATTGGTAGCAGTTATGTTTCTTCCAGGGTGGGTGTTGGCAGTCTGCCAAACTCACCTCTGTTCCATTACACTCTGTCTCATCAAGCATTATGACCCCATTCCCATTACCAAATCGTGAACGTGTTGTAGCTTCAATGGCCCCTCTGAAATTATATTGCTTCATGTATATACACAAACCTGCTGCAATAAGTGACAAAAATTTGATTCATATTATACAATGTGAAATGTACCTAAATATCCTTACACTAAGAAGATCTGAACCTACTTTTACAATATGGTTACTTTTTACAGTCACAACATCAAACCTGTATCCAATGCAAACTTAAGGATTCACTCAAAAAATTTAGGAATCATTAGGAACAATATTATATTTTACTTTCCATTATCATAATATTAAAACATCTCTTTTTAAATTATTACAAAGAAAATCAGAATTTTAATTTTTTTCATTTGAAATGACTCAAATATTACATTTTTCCGAATCAAAAGTATCAAGAAGTCTTGTTCACTTACTTGAAATATAAATATCCTACAACAAACATGAAATATAAATAAACCACTTGAAACATGAAATATAAAAAGTCCACTGGCAACACGAAAAATAATTTGCCCACTGGAAAATCTTGTTGTTACTTCTCATAGTTGTAGGGACAGAGGGTCTTCACTAAATGATTTCTTATTTCTAATTGATCCTCAATGACAATAATGTTGTTATGGCTGCCAATATGGCTACCAGAGCTGAAATCTTGTTTACGATACTTCTTTGTAATGGCTGGCTGTATCAAGACAGCATCTTCAATCAAAGATTTTTTTATAATATGTAGTAGATATTTCTAAATATGGCACCGCTCTGACCTTCAAAATGTTCACTACCATGACCATCTTTAAAATCTAACTCCACAGATCGTTATATAAGGTCTTAAAATATTTAGCTTGTCCTAAATGAAAATAGAAATGATTAGATCTCAAATGTGGCCAGTATGATTGCCATGTTGAAATCATGTTCTCACGACTTATCCTAAATTTATAATTGTAGTAACATGAGATTATCACTGACCTCTTATGATGTATAATAGTTGTTTTAAAATGAAAATGGCACTTTTCAGATCTCCAATGTGGTCAACATTATAAAAACATATTATACCTTCTACAGACATGGTCATTTTAACATGAGGTTTTCATTGAAAGAATTCTTTTATCTGGTTTGCCCCAAATGAAAAATAAAATTGGTGGAAAAAAATATGTTTCTTTGCTGATATTTACCTGATCAAGTACATTACGAAAAACATCTAAGACCTTGGAAATCAAATCCTTCTTGGCTTGTTTTAGCCACCAAAGTGATCAAGAGTTATTCACTTGCCACAAGAGAAGTTAAATGAGATCATTCTCCCCTTGGAAATAGGGAATGGTACAAAATCCTGTCATTACATCAGTTACTACTAAAGCAAATGTTCACACTCTTCCAGGGATGTAATTGAAGGGATGATTTTGGAGTGTATGCCTAATAATGTTTTGAGAAATAATTACTTTTATCAAACAAATTTAACTACACAAATTTGGTTCTTCATTAAAGACATTACTTGATCAAAATATGTAAAGAAATATGTAGGTTGATAAGGAAGATATGTCCCATTACCATAAGTTTGCCTTGATTCTGGTCTCCTAATGTACATGAAGCAGTTTTCAGTTTTGTGTGAGCTACAAGCTAAGGCTGGCACTACAGTGGGATAATGCCTGCTGAAAGCAATGAAAGATCCTCCAAACCACTGAAAGTAATCTCATATAGCCCAAAACTTGATCATTTATTCTATAGGGCAAAGACTAGTCACAACATGTACTGAAAAATCATCTGCCCAAGTTTTATGAACAAGCCACCAAAGCTGACAACTCACCAATATATAAGGAAGGAATAAATTCACTGGTTAAATTATATTCTCTGAATGAATTGTAGGCACCACTGAGAAGCCAGAGAGTCTAATGTTCTGACTCAAAAGGACTACCCAGTAATACAAACCCTGGATATTCTAGGAAGACCTGTGCTTGTTCATAGGAAATCAAGGCGGTCTATGCTGACTACAAAAATGCTCTCCTAAACAGCACTGAGAACCAAGCTTGGTGTCGCCATTAAAAATAAGCTGCCAAAATTGGGCGAATAGGAAAGTTTACATCCATGGAATAGACAAAGCTTTTAACTGTCTTGTGACTTTTAGGTAAAGGTCTAGCACAAAATGTTTGCAGGTTTGCATTATGAATAATCACAACAGTAATATTTGGAAGGGGAGTGTTGATTCTGGCTGTAGAACATTTGGTACATGTATGTACATTTCTCTTGTAATATATATATGCAGGGACAAACTTAGAGACCTAATCGTGTTTTGTATCTTATATGTTTTCAGCATGTTTTTATGTTTTCCAATTTCATTGTTTTTGTCATTTGTTTTTCTGTAGTGTAGTCATATCATTATTGATGGTATAAAGCACTTAGAGCTTCGAAAGATTAGGTGCTATACAAAGGACTCATTATTATTATTATTATTATTATTATATATATATATATATATATATATATATATATATATATATATATATATATATATATATATATATATATATTAATATATATTAATGGAAGTGCTTTGTAATGGAAGAAAGCGGTGACTCCGGTCTTGAAGCCATGTTAAACTACTTATAAAATCTATGGTTCAGCAGGGCAATGTCTCTAGAATTCTGTGGAAAAGTGGTGAATTATTCCACCTCACTAGGATGCCAGAAAATTGTAGCATCAACTTGCATCATTTATGCAGAGGATTAATGGAGAGGGAAAATAGGATGAAATTGTTCTGTGTCTCCCACATGCTTATTTATTGGTTGTCATTGAAAATGGGTCATTGTTTCCCATTTGGTATTTTTTACAAGGTTAATCCTGTTTCTCAAACCTTTCCAGGTTCTGGGACTTGTAGATATATCTCTTTGGTGACATATTGTGATATAAAATTTATTCTGACATGGGTTTCCAAGAAAGCTAACAGGGAAAGACGCGTCTCTTTCTGGTAAGTGAAGATTAATGAAAACAGCCATGCCATGGCACTTGGTAACTGTTGAGGTGCCTTGTTAGTACAGAGACAAGATAGATTAATGAAAACAGCCATGCCATGGCACTTGGTAACTGTTGAGGTGCCTTGTTAGTACAGAGACAAGATAGATTAATGAAAACAGCCATGCCATGGCACTTGGTAACTGTTGAGGTGCCTTGTTAGTACAGAGACAAGATAGATTAATGAAAACAGCCATGCCATGGCACTTGGTAACTGTTGAGGTGCCTTGTTAGTACAGAGACAAGATAGATTAATGAAAACAGTCATGCCATGGCACTTGGTAACTGTTGAGGTGCCTTGTTAGTACAGAGACAAGATAGATTAATGAAAACAGCCATGCCATGGCACTTGGTAACTGTTGAGGTGCCTTGTTAGTACAGAGACAAGATAGATTAATGAAAACAGCCATGCCATGGCACTTGGTAACTGTTGAGGTGCCTTGTTAGTACAGAGACAAGATAGATTAATGAAAACAGCCATGCCATGGCACTTGGTAACTGTTGAGGTGCCTTGTTAGTACAGAGACAAGATAGATTAATGAAAACAGTCATGCCATGGCACTTGGTAACTGTTGAGGTGCCTTGTTAGTACAGAGACAAGATAGATTAATGAAAACAGTCATGCCATGGCACTTGGTAACTGTTGAGGTGCCTTGTTAGTACAGAGACAAGATAGATTAATGAAAACAGTCATGCCATGGCACTTGGTAACTGTTGAGGTGCCTTGTTAGTACAGAGACAAGATAGATTAATGAAAACAGTCATGCCATGGCACTTGGTAACTGTTGAGGTGCCTTGTTAGTACAGAGACAAGATAGATTAATGAAAACAGCCATGCCATGGCACTTGATAACTGTTGAGGTGCCTTGTTAGTACAGAGACAAGATAGATTAATGAAAACAGGCATGCCATGGCACTTGGTAACTGTTGAGGTGCCTTGTTAGTACAGAGACAAGATAGATTAATGAAAACAGGCATGCCATGGCACTTGGTAACTGTTGAGGTGCCTTGTTAGTACAGAGACAAGATAGATTAATGAAAACAGCCATGCCATGGCACTTGGTAACTGTTGAGGTGCCTTGTTAGTACAGAGACAAGATAGATTAATGAAAACAGCCATGCCATGGCACTTGGTAACTGTTGAGGTGCCTTGTTAGTACAGAGACAAGATAGATTAATGAAAACAGTCATGCCATGGCACTTGGTAACTGTTGAGGTGCCTTGTTAGTACAGAGACAAGATAGATTAATGAAAACAGTCATGCCATGGCACTTGGTAACTGTTGAGGTGCCTTGTTAGTACAGAGACAAGATAGATTAATGAAAACAGTCATGCCATGGCACTTGGTAACTGTTGAGGTGCCTTGTTAGTACAGAGACAAGATAGATTAATGAAAACAGTCATGCCATGGCACTTGGTAACTGTTGAGGTGCCTTGTTAGTACAGAGACAATATAGATTAATGAAAACAGTCATGCCAAGGCACTTGGTAACTGTTGAGGTGCCTTGTTAGTACAGAGACAAGATAGATTAATGAAAACAGCCATGCCATGGCACTTGGTAACTGTTGAGGTGCCTTGTTAGTACAGAGACAAGATAGATTAATGAAAACAGTCATGCCATGGCACTTGGTAACTGTTGAGGTGCCTTGTTAGTACAGAGACAAGATAGATTAATGAAAACAGCCATGCCATGGCACTTGGTAACTGTTGAGGTGCCTTGTTAGTACAGAGACAAGATAGATTAATGAAAACAGTCATGCCATGGCACTTGGTAACTGTTGAGGTGCCTTGTTAGTACAGAGACAAGATAGATTAATGAAAACAGTCATGCCATGGCACTTGATAACTGTTGAGGTGCCTTGTTAGTACAGAGACAAGATAGATTAATGAAAACAGCCATGCCATGGCACTTGGTAACTGTTGAGGTGCCTTGTTAGTACAGAGACAAGATAGATTAATGAAAACAGCCATGCCATGGCACTTGGTAACTGTTGAGGTGCCTTGTTAGTACAGAGACAAGATAGATTAATGAAAACAGTCAGCCATGGCACTTGGTAACTGTTGAGGTGCCTTGTTAGTACAGAGACAAGATAGATTAATGAAAACAGCCATGCCATGGCACTTGGTAACTGTTGAGGTGCCTTGTTAGTACAGAGACAAGATAGATTAATGAAAACAGTCATGCCATGGCACTTGGTAACTGTTGAGGTGCCTTGTTAGTACAGAGACAAGATAGATTAATGAAAACAGTCATGCCATGGCACTTGGTAACTGTTGAGGTGCCTTGTTAGTACAGAGACAAGATAGATTAATGAAAACAGCCATGCCATGGCACTTGGTAACTGTTGAGGTGCCTTGTTAGTACAGAGACAAGATAGATTAATGAAAACAGCCATGCCATGGCACTTGGTAACTGTTGAGGTGCCTTGTTAGTACAGAGACAAGATAGATTAATGAAAACAGCCATGCCATGGCACTTGGTAACTGTTGAGGTGCCTTGTTAGTACAGAGACAAGATAGACTTACTCTCGTGCAAAAGTGACAACAGAGTTCTTGATGAAAGTGTTGAGGATATTAAGATTTCAGCACAAAAACCAGGCTGAACATAGATGCTAAAAAGTAATATGGAAATCAAGCTGAACATGGATCTTATTAGAGCTAGGTACCAAAAACATATTTTTTTATAACAGTGGTATTTATATTAATTGGTGACAAATCAACTTGTTAGTGTAAAAAGTTCTTGAAGTATTTTTGAAAAATGAAAAGTTAACATACTATTAGCCAGCAGAATTTTGGTCCCTTCAAGGGATACTTCAACAATAGTTCTCTTACAATGATAACACTGTAAAATGAGTTTAGTTACATATAAAGTTTGATAATACAGTTGACAGATAACTATATTTGAGCCAATGAGTTGCACAATATATATTAAAATCAATAGCTAACAACAGAGTGAGGCTGCTTATACAAAGAAATGTATGCAGTTATTAGTTTCCTTCATAACTGAGCTTGATAAGGAAGACAGAACTTAAAAAGTCACATTAGAGCTCAACATTAAACTCAAAAACTATCTATAAACTCAAAAACTATTTATAAGCAATAATTGTATTTAAATACAAATACACTGTTTATTTGTCAAGAAGATCAAGACCAGAACATTTCCCATTTTTAAGGTAGAACTAGTGGTGTTCTCCAAAATTGTGAATACTGATGATGACCACAACTCTGGTTTATCCCTGACCTGTCATATCCTAACATTCTGCACACCACATTGGCATCCTGAATGTCCCATTTATCATCACAGACCACTCCCCATTCTCCAAGGTATTTGATCTCCACTCGTCCTGAATTCTCTTCATCCCCATCTGCCAGCCGCACCTCTATTGGGGCTGCATAACCTACATTTAACAAGCTCCATTAAAATCTCATATTTTACAGGGAGAAATCATTAAAATCTCATATTTTACAGGGAGAAATCATTAAAATCTCATATTTTACAGGGAGAAATCATTAAAATCTCATATTTTACAGGGAGAAATCATGGTCATTTGTTTTGTGTAATATGTGAGATTTGTGATATACCTTGTTTAAGGTAACTTCTCCAAGACAGAGGTATTATAGCAGTTGAATGACATGAGACCCAAGTATGCCTGATCACTCACCTGACATGAATTGGCATAAAAGACAATAATAATAGGATAGGTGCCATAGGTTTGAAAGACACTAATGTTAGTATAATTTAATGTTAGTATAATTTAATGTTAGTATAATTTCAAGGTATTTTGTTGCAGTTGGTGGTATCTGCCATGTAGCTGTTTCTACATTATGTATTTTCAGAGGGAAACAATGAGCATGTTCAAATATGCCAAGAAAATCAAACAAATACAAAAGGAGCCATCCCAGACATAATTTTATCCTGACAACATTTCTAATAATCCTTGTAAAAATTAGCTCAGGTGATCTGAAGAAGCTGAGAATTGCTTTTCCACATGGCTGTTGTGGAAGATGCATCATTTGTTGTGTAGCCAACCTGAACATGACTTGGATGAGAAATGACTTTGATTGAAATTGACTGAGCACATTTTGAGAAGTTTATAATAGCAAAAATTGGTGGATAACAGATGCATGGCCATACAATAAACCTACTTGTCTTAATAGCTAGATGAGCTAAATATTTGATGCAGATGGGTCACAGTGAGAATGTGACAAATTCTTGTCAATCAATGGTGATAACACCAAGAAGCTAAACTAGGAATTTCAAACTTATCAAAGAACAATAAAATCATGTATGCATAGTAGGTCATAACAGATTAGCAATATTCATTTGACATCAATGTCATAATCATTTTTCTCCAAAACCAAACAAAGTCATGTGAATAAACAATATTGTTGTTGTTGTGTGTGTGTGTGTGTGTGTGTGTGTGTATGTGTCTCTTCAAAAGTTTTAGTCATATAACTATGATGTCTGCATTGTGGTAGTTTATAGTGTTGTCTATCACTTGAGTATCATGGTGCAGACATTTGGCATCATGTCCCACCCAGTCACATTATCCTCATACCAGGCTAACCAGTCCTAACACTAACCTGAACACCAAATTATGCAGCTGCTAGTACCATTATATAAATCTTTACTATGACTCAGCTGGGGTTTGAACCCATGATCTTAGGTGGATGCTCTAACCATTTAGGCTACCAGTGCAGTCACATTAGTTTTGGAGTACATTTACATCTAAATTTTGTACAAGAAAATTTGTCTATGCTGAAAAACTGAGACAAATACAAATGTTAGATATGTTAGAATCATTGATATAATATTATTAAAAACACCTCCCCAAATTGGAAAATATTAAGATTTGTCAGATCATCATGTGAGAAAAAAAAACACTTTCCTAACATGAGGTAGCATACTAAAGGGACAAGCTTAAGTGACACATATACCATGTGGCTTTACACAAAACGTAATGAGAAAAGGGTGACTTTTCCTTACAGAAGAAAGATTTTCTTAGATACATAACCAAAGTTATAAATGTAAACCCCATATTGGGGTTATTCTGTTGTTAATGGGATCTGGTCATTGTCTAGGTAATTCAGGTGCCTTTTCTTCAATGTAAAATCATGAGCTTGAGAAAGTTGACTGACTGTGCATTCCAGCAAACTGCTTGAAAATGTCTCAAATCAAAAGACTGCATGTGTGTGTGTGTGTGTTATTTGGATTTTAAAATAGCTTTGGAGAATTTTTCAGTCATATCACTATGATGTCTGCAGTGTGGCAGCTTATTGCAATGTCTTGCATTGGGGCATCATGCAGCATAATGTCCCACCCAGTCACATTATCCTGACACCAGGCCAACTAGACCTAACAAAAACCTTTTAATATTGAGTCCCTAGCAAAGCAGCTGTTAGTATCATCTTAATAAGTCTCAAACATCCACAAAACATTGTATTTTAAAGTGAGGCTAACAGAGATGGCTCAAATGTTATTACCAAAAAAATGTTATGAGTGAGTGTTGCTAGTAAAACCGAAATGCCAAGCACATCAACTGTAGTTTCTGCAGGATCGACACATGTTGGTCAATTTGAAAAGGAATTGGACACTGAGCATGAAAAAGAGGATGTTGACTTGGATGCAGATATTGCAGGGTTAATTATGCCAGATACAGTTTCTGCCGAGGTCAATACAAATAATGATGATTTGTTTGTGGAGTTGTAAAGTTTTGTACTTGAACACCAAAAAGCTGGCCCATATGTGGATGAAAAATAAGCGGAAGTTCTCAATAAAGCACTACATTCAGTGTCAACCCATGACAAGATCAAACCATTGCAGGAGAAGTATTCCTGACCAGGAAATTGTGACAATTTAAAGGTGCTCACAGTCAATATTGAGGTCTGGAATGCAATTTCAAAACAGGCCAGGAGTGTTGATATATTACTGAAAAAGTTGCAAACTCAGTTCATGTTGGTCTCAACCTTAAAGGCATTGGAATTGTTTAAAAAGAACAGAAAAAATCTTCACAAATTACCGTTGGATTCAGTTAGGGACTTTGTAATGGACATATTTTTAAATGACATCATTTTTGTTCAAAGACTTCAGTTTTAAGCATCGTGAACTAATAGAACCTCAGCTAACCAACACATAACAGTCCATCTGTGATGCGTCTAATCCCGACTGGCTATTTGGAGATAACCTAAATGGGCAGGTAACTAAGCTAAATGAATCCCAGAAAGCTGGAACTCAGCTGCTGGGAAAAAAGCAACAGGAAGCAGCAAAACGACAAGTAGCATCAAAATTTTAAAATCACTGTGCCATTTCTAGGATGATCTTATTCATGGGCTGGACACCTCTGGCACCAAAATTATCAGGGACAGCCAAATCATCTCTGGAGTCAGGGTTTCAAAAAAGTTCACAAACAAGGAAATGGATTTCTCAAGCATCGGAAGGATCAGTAAGATCTTATCAGGCTGTTAGTATGCAGACTCATGTAAGTACACATAATGTTTCTTGCATAATCAATACACCTGACAATTTTGTTGCTGGGAAAACTTCAGTGAGATTTGAAATATGGCAGAATATTACTTCTTATCATTGGACTCTGAATACTGTCACAGGCTATGAAATAGAGTTTGAACAGCAACCTATGCAAACATATATACCAAACCAAATTAAAGTCTCGAGAACTAAAGAGAGACAAATAAATGCTGCAATTAAAAAATTTCTGCAAAAAAATATTATTCATAGAGTTAATTCAAAACATGGACAATATTTTTGAAACATTTTCATTTGACCTAAAAACGATGGGTCTGTGAGACTTATTTTGAATGTAAAACAATTCAATACAAATGTTGATAAGATACATTTTAGAATGAAACTTTGAAAACAGCTGTTAATACCAAGAGAAAAATTTGTTTCTTTGCATCTGCTGACTTGAAGGATGCCTACTATCCTGTGCATGTGACTTTGATACATAGGCAATATTTGCGTTTTCAGTGGTTTGGGAATATATATGAATTAATCTGTTTGCCAAATGTTTTGGCATCTGCAATGTATGTTTTCACCAAGCTACTAAAGCCAGTTTTTGCATCATTGAGACAAAAAGGGTTCACAAATACATACAATGATAGTTGCTTGTTGGGGGAATCTTACAATCAGTGTAGGCAAAATGTTAAAGAAACAGTTTGTATATTTGTGGATTGGGCTTAAACATTCACCCCAGAAAATCTGTGTTTCAACCCACCCAGAAAATAATATTTGTTGGATTTGTTTTCTAAACTCTGTCACAAAGACTTTCAGATTACCTCAAGATAAAGCAGACAGTCTCATTGTTCAGTGACATGACATACTATGGAAACGGAATATCAATATTCATGAATTGGCTCAACACACGTGTGCACCTACATGGATAACTCTATGCCAGTTTCATATGTGAAAAAAATGGGGATGGGGCCACATTTCAAAATTGCATAAATTATCACATGATATCTGGCTGTGATGTCAATTAGTGGTATCTGGTTAAGTGCTCCTCATTTGCAGAACACTAAACTGTGATGCAGATAGATTGTCTAGAAACATAAATGAGGATTCTGAATGGAACTTAAGTGTTACAGTATTCAATGCAATCATTAAAGTGTAAGGGCACATAGAACTGCTTCCAGGCTAAATACCAATTTCTGAGTTATGTTTCATACAGACCTTACCCAAAAGCTATAGCAGTTGATGCTTTTTCTTTAAAATGGAGTTACAGTCGTCATTATTGCTTTCCACATTTTAGTCTGTTAGGAGCAGTGCTGCAAAAAATGACTCAAAAAAGACGAAGCAGATGTTAGTTTTGTTATGAGAAAGTCTGGTATTGATACCACAGTTTTCCAGGCTGATAGCACAAGGGCTGCATCTGTTTCTGCAGCCTGTGAAAAAGGGGTACAATTGGGTATAATCTTGAAGGCAGCTGGTTACTTGGGCTAGTGCCTGTACTTTCAGGAAAGTTTATAACAAGCAAGTTACAGACCAGACTGAATTCAGTACAAAGGTCTTGTCTGCATCCAGAATTGTATAATGGTCATGTAATATACATTTTAAATTTCAGATGTCGGGTGTAATACCAACATATAAAAGTTTCTTCTTTTTCTTCTTTTAGTTGTTATTAATCTATTCCATAAATGGAAGCCTTGCTCTGAAATCTCATTGAATCACGAGGCACTTAAGGGGAAAGTGATAAAAGACTTTATTTTTTTCTATGACATGGTCATGTGTCATTGCTGAGTGTAATATTTAACCTTGTCACATGATTATTTTGTTAAGTAGTGATATTAGTTAAGGTGAGTGTTGTGATAAATATTTACCACATCTTCCTTCACTTTCATCGGATGAGTCACCACAGTCATCAACCCCATCACATGCTTTGTCTGAGCCAACACAGCGGCTATTGTTACATGTCAGCATCCCTGTGGCTTCACAGTCCTCTGCCATCAAGACAATACAATTTATATATAATACACATTCATATTCAACAGCACAACCTAGTTCGACCTGTGAATGCTAAACGAAGACAAAATATTTGATAATTCTGCAAGGTGTTTGGGTGTACAATGGATTTTCGGAATGGGAAAAATACTTGTGGAACTTAAACTTTATTGATAATAATTATATATTTGGCTGAACTTTAAACCAAAGTGATAAATATCCTTAATAGAGCTGACATTTGTCTCTATAATCCTATACCAATTACAACTACATTCCAGTTTGAAAGGTAATCTAATAACTATCATTTATGATATAGTAAACTATTAAAATAAAAAATCTGAAACATTGAATCAGTTGACTACAATATGAAAAAAAGTGAGTCTGAATTAAAATATGGGCTGATTGAGAATGTCAATTAATTAAACTGCTTGCAAGTTAAAATCCATCTGATTCTAGAAATGGGTTATTCTAACATTTCCTTGTAGTTCCTTGATATAATACAGTCGACTCCACTTAACTGCACATTGGTTAACTGCACACTCCAGATAACTGCACGTAATCACGCTGGTCCCAATTTTTCCCAATGCTTAAAAATGTACTGTACCGTACTCAGGTTAACTGCACACTCTGGTTAACTGCATGGTCTCGTGATGGGCCCGAGGGTGTGCAGTTATCTGGAGTCGACTGTAATTTACAAAGTGATGTATTGTCTTATGCAACAAACCTTTTGAAGGCAGGCCTTTAAGCTCATAATAGTCCATTCTGAATGAGGTTGGAGGAAGTTTAAAATTCTGGGAACTTCTATCTGACAAGTAACAATATTTGTCCACAGCCGAATATGAGAATGATCGGCAGACAAACTTGGTTGTCTGCACACAAACTCTTGCACACTGAAATTTAAAAATGGAAATTAAACCATTTAGTCAGGCAAAACTAACATTTGGTAGCTACCTTACACATGATTTTTAAGGTCATTTCATCTTAATAAGAGCGGCATGGCATAGAATCTGGAGACTTTTAACCAGGTTCAAACTCAGAAGATAAAGTTTTTACCATGTCTGTCTAAAAAGAAATATTGAAACTTAATTTTATCCCAACCAGAATATGTACATTGCATATATTTTACTCAATTATGCTTAATTTATATCCTAGCAAGATCATGCAGAGTGCATATATTTTACCATTTAGCTAAATTTCTATCATATAGATACATGCATGGTCTACAGATACATACAGTTACATACCAGATACATTCTATACAGAGTCATATATCACCTAAAGATACATAGAGATAGATACATACCATGCAGACACATATATCTATAGATACTTACAATTATATACCAGATACATACCATACAGATACATATACCATCTACATATAGATACAGTTATGTACCAAATACATACCATACTGATATATATGCCATATACAGATACTTAGTTACATACCAGATACATACCTTACTGATACATACCAGATGCATACCATATAGATACATATATCATTTACAGATACAGAGTTACATATCTGATACTTACCATACTGATACAAATATCATCTACAGATACAGTTACATACCAAATACATATCATACAGATACATATATCATTTACAAATATATACAGTTATATACCAGACACATACCATTTTGATACATATATCATCTACAGATACATACAGTTACATACCAGATACATACAGTACTGATACATATACTATATACAGATACTTACAGTTACATACCAGATAAATAAAATACAAATAGATATATAATTTACAGATAAATAGGGTTACATACCAGATACTTACCATACTGATACATATATCATCTACAGATACATACTGTTACCAGATACATACAATACTGATACATATACCATATACAGATCCTTACAGTTACATACCAGATAAATACCATACAGATACATAATCATTTACAAAAACATATAGCTATATACTAGATACATACCATAATGACACATATATCATCTACGGATACACACAGTTACATACCAGATACATATCATGCAGATACATAATCATTTACAAATACATATAGTTATATACCAGATACATACCATAATGATACATATATCATTTACAGATACACACAGTTACATACCAGATACATATCATACAGATACATAATCATTTACAAATACATATAGTTATATATCAGATACATACCATTCTGATACATATATCATCTACAGATACATAAAGTTACATACCAGATACATATCATACAGATACATATATCATTTACAAATTCATATAGTTATACACCAGATACATATCATGCTGATACATATATCATCTACAGATTCATACAGTTACATACGAGATACATACCATTCTGATACATATATCATCTACAGATACATACAGTTACATACCAGATACATATCATACAGATACATATATCATTTACAGATACATAGGATTACATACCAGATACATACCATTCTGATACTTATATCATCTACAGATACATACAGTCTACAGATACTTACAGTTTCTACTGGGACACCTTCATAGGCCTCTACAGATGTCATCCAGCCTCGGAAAGGAAACTTGTTGAATAGGGGAAGCTTGTACTCTGAAAATATTTTAATAAATTTGATTTAACCTACCATGATTATTGTACCATAATTATTGAGCTTCATTTGAGTTTATCTACAATATACAATATATTCACTATTTTCATTCACTTCTGCATATCAAGCATTGCAATTAATGTTATCAACATTTATTTCTCGTCTAAACCCTGATTATTTCATGTGATGAATTTGAAATTTTAAACATAGAAATTGCATACAAGTAAATTCACATATGAAAATGTCTAATCATGCATGCAAAAATGAATGAGAAATCAATAAGAAAAAATAAATTCTCAGCAAGAAAAGTAAAAAATACAAAATATATGCATCTTTTACAAAGTAAATGATGAAACAATAACTGGTAAAAGAACTAGCAATTATAACAGTTTAAAGGTCACAGTTCCATTTCAACTGACCTTATGCCAGATGATAGATTGCTCAGCCTATCAAATCATGTGACAAAACGCCCCAATAACTGCCAATAAAGATGCAGTATTTAGCCAAGAAATATATTTCAGCTTAAGTGATATGTTGATTGAAAATGATATGTATTATTCTTAGAAATATAAAATTTTAGAATTTGCATAAATTATACTGCAGTAGACAATATTTATATTTGTAGATCAAATTCGTATAGTAATAATCTAAATGTCATATCTAAGTAAATAATAAAAATCAATTTTAAAGCTGCTAAATAACTTATTCATGTACAAGGGAAATCACTCCAAAGGATGCTAGTGTGTTTAGTATATAATCCTATCCTTATTAATTTTATCTGGTTTATGTTTATACTGCCTTGAAAGTAAATGAATTAAAAATTAATAAGAAAATCATGAATAATTACTGGTTACAAGTATAAATGAATTAAAAATTAATAAGAAAATCATGAATAATTACTGGTTACAAGGATACTGTTGTACACTATAAGTTTATTGTTCTTGTCTGTTCGTCATATAGAGTTTGATCAATGATGTCTGTTATTGTAAACATGTAAATGCATGCTTAATATATTGGACGATAATTATCTGAAACCATTGTTTTTGTATTTCTTTAGTATTACATTTTTGTATCCCCACCTCACCTTCAGCTCAATAAGAAATTAAGAGTCACCCAAGTGTCTGAAAGATCGAGACAATAAATCATTATTTATAGGACCAGCAAACATTAAAGTGTAAATTATCAAACTTTAAAATACTGCAGTCTTGGGTTCAGTGCTTTTTATACAAGAAAAATAATATACATCAAAGCCCAAAAATATGGGGGTTTTCGACCTATATTATAGAAATGTTTATTTTTACATATATTTTTCAATTTGAATTCTTTTTTCACTTAAACCCATCAATAGGACATGCTTTTGTACAAATGTTTATGCAAACAAACATGCTGTAACTGCCATCAATTGTTTCCAAATTTGGCTAAATGGACATGTGACCACAAAAAACATTCTATATCCATCAAAGTTTTGTCTGTGTTTTTGGAAAGGAATAAATCTAATTCCTCCGTATAAATTATCTGGATACATAAATAATTACTGGTTTACTGGGTACTACCAATTGACAGTCTTTTGGTGAGGGTTTAAGATAACACACTTCTCTCTGCATAAAACTTCTTATATTTGTCCTAGCTTTTCACACTTTCAAACAACATCATGGACCAGATATTCTCTGACCATAATGTGTTCACACTGAATGTTAAAGATGAAGAACACTTCATGCAAGTGGACATGTCTCATGTGTTTTATTTTGAGCTATGACATGTTTGCACTTAATGCATTTTCTTCACTGAAACAACAAAAGAATGACAATAAAAACTGGAAATTAACAATCCAAATTATTCCCAAATCACAATAACATCATTATTGAAACAAGTGTAAATATATATGAATTCAGTGTAAACAACAACCAAGAAACAAATGATACCATGTTGGAGCACAATGTCTAAATAAGTCCACAGCTGCAAAAATTAACATAAATATTTATTAAAAGTAAAAACATTATGTTTACAACACTTAATAAATTTCTTACTACACTCATGTAAACAAACTTTCTGAATGGATGTGCTGAAATTATAAAGATATTCATAGGATTCAGGACTGGATCAGAGGCGGGTGTTTCTGCCCTACTCCGTAAAAAACCCCATCTGAAATCTGATCATTTAATTTTGTACATATTTACTTACTGTGCATATTGCACACTTTGAGTAAATACACACATAGACTTTTGCTTTGGTACCCTTTCAAGTAAAGTCAGGACCATTTTTAAATTTTAGAAGAAAAAACACCTGACTTGATCTGGGACTGGGATTTTAGGTGTTTGTGCATCTGGCAGCAAATAGAGCTGTTCAAAGGGAGGTAATAGGTAAGAATTTCTTAGTTTAGTCTATATAGTAAATAGACATAAAATGCAAAACTGTCATCTTTTCAGTACAGGTGGATTTGGTAGGTAGTGAAGTTTTCTTAATTCAAAGTGAGCTGAAATGTATTCAAGGAGATATCTAAACAAATGCAAGTTTTGAAAAAATCTTAACTGGTACTAGAAAACACTTAGATTATATGGATAAACAAAATCTTACATGGATCAAGCATAGTGATATATAAACTATTACAACAAATAAGGTGTCAATATTTTGTTTTCTACTAAATTGCAACTGAAATTGGGGAAGCAAGTTTAACAAATAGTTTATACCAGTGAAATAGGCCAGACCCTAACTTAAAATAAAACACAGGCATTAACCTGAATAAAAAATACTTCAATTATGGACTGGAGGACATCAAGAGTGACTTACCACAGTTCACCTCATCTTCACCCTGTGAGCAGTCAGAATCATTATCACATTTCCAAAGAGATGAAATGCACCTAAACCAAAACAATAATAAGGTGTACAGGAATGAAATAGTGACCTAAAACAAAACAATAATAAGGTGTACAAAGATGAAATAGTGACCTGAACAAAAAACAATAATAAAAGTGTACAAAGATGAAATAGTGACCTAAAAGAAAACAATAATAAAGTGTACAAAGATGAAATAGTGACCTGAACAAAAAACAATAATAAAAGTGTACAAAGATGAAATAGTGACCTGAACAAAAAACAATAATAAAAGTGTACAAAGATGAAATACTGACCTAAAACAAAACAATAATAAAGTGTACAAAGATGAAATAGTGACCTGAACAAAAAACAATAATAAAAGTGTACAAAGATGAAATAGTGACCTAAAACAAAACTATAATAAAGTGTACAAAGATGAAATAGTGACCTGAACAAAAAACAATAATAAAAGTGTACAAAGATGAAATAGTGACCTAAAACAAAAAAAAATAATAAGGTGTTCAAAGATGAATAAGTGAACTAACCAAACCAATAATAATGTTAACAGGGATGAAATAGTGACCTAAACCAATACAATAATAAGGTGTACAGGAATGAAATAGTGGCCTAAAACAAAACAATAATAAGGTGTACAAAGATGAAATAGTGACCTAAAAGAAAACAATAATAAAGTGTACAAAGATGAAATAGTGACCTGAACAAAAAACAATAATAAAAGTGTACAAAGATGAAATAGTGACCTAAAAGAAAACAATAATAAAGTGTACAAAGATGAAATAGTGACCTAAACCAATACAATAATAAGGTGTACAGGAATGAAATAGTGACCTAAAACAAAACAATAATAAGGTGTATAAAGATGAAATAGTGACCTAAACCAAAACAATAATAAGGTGTTCAAAGATGAAATAGTGAGCTAACCAAACCAATAATGTTAACAGGGATGAAATAGTGACCTAAACCAATACAATAATAAGGTGTACAGGAATGAAATAGTGACCTAAAACAAAACAATAATAAGGTGTACAAAGATGAAATAGTGACCTAAACCAAAACAATAATAAGTTGTACAGGAATGAAATAGTGACTTAAACCAAAACAATAATAAGGTGTAGACAATGATGATAAAGATAATGCAAGTTAAGTTCTAAAACATTTAGTTAAAAATTGCTATATAAACCACATTCCCTGAAAACAATCTTATATTTTCTTGGGAGGCACATCATACGATGTCTTTAATTCATCATACAATTCACATCAAAATGCTTCTGTCTCACAGGGTGGAAGCCAACACACTTGACAAGCATGTGTTCCACTGAGAGTGGACCCGACAATGGTATATCCTCTGGTCAAGATTCACCCTGCATGAGTCAGGTATGTGTGTCAAATACATGACTGGTCCAATATTGCTTTATTATCTGTCAATTGTTCTATACAAGAAATGTCATTCTCTCATAGTGGGTTTGATGTTATTAAGTCAGTTTGTGGGATGTTCAGTCTACAAATATTGCCAAGTATCACAAACATATTTATTTATACAATATTTTAAGCCAGTGTATGAAATCTTCCATTCAGAGTTGGTTGACTGCAGGACAGCTTCTAATCATCTGTTTTATCTGACCTTTCAATAGCGAATACCCTTTAAGCATCAACAATGAATAGGCTGCCAACAGTAACAAATACTTTTTATATGAGAACATCATATTTCTGGAATATCAATGGGTTATCAGTTTTAAATTTTTTCAAGACTTTCAGTATGGAAAAGGAATCCACAAAGATAAATGATGTTTGATTTCTGAAAGGATTCAATGTATATTTCAGAGTTCTGAGTATGGATATTTTCAACATTAAAATTTAGGCTTTATAACAGGACTGAGATACTTTTATGGGGCAATACATCATCAACTCCAACTTTATCTCTTGAACAATCTGGATATAGGAATGAATAGCTATTACATTTCTGATTTAAATATATACACTCTGAGAAAGGAGAGGATTTGCAGATGGGTCTTTGGAGGGACTATACAAGATCAACAGAATGATTAAAATATTTATCTTAGACCTTGACCTTTAAGACAAATGCAGAACTTTATATACCTTCTATAATAATGCACACAAATTTAAACATAACTTAATCTCAAGCTATAGGACTAAGAGGATGGTGTGTTGCAAAATGAAAATATTGATATTTGCCCTTGACATTTGAAAAAGAGACCCTATTGTGGCATGGAACACACATTTTAGTGATAATGTCTATGAGTGTACAAATTTTCATCCATTTATCTTATATGGCTCTAAAATAATACAGCAGAAGGAAAATAGCTGAAAAAGACTTAAAATATTCAGTTGCGACCCTGACCTTGAAGATTAGACTCCCCAATGAAGTAGATGACATACTTTCTAGTGATGATGTTTAAGTATACTAAATTCCATTCCTTAATCTCAAATGGTTTTAAAATTGATGAGCAGAAGCAAAAGTGTCACAGAAAAAAATATATTGAACTGTAATCTTGACCTTGAATATGGCAACCCTAATGTGATACACAACACGATTCTAGTGATGATGTATACATGTACCATGTTTTATTCATTAATCTTGATCAACTTTAAAATAATTGTGCATAAGGAAGTGTCATGGACATTTTGATGGTCAGTGGAATATATCACTTAATGCAAACAATACTGATTTCAAACTCCACATTTTTCTCAAGCTCCACACAAATTAAATATTTACATCCCAAGGACTCTAAATGATATTCTTTCCTTTTCTAAATGAGGAACTAAACCTTTTTAAAATCTATTCTGTTACATGTATTTATTTCAAATATTAACCTCATAGGAACCCACATTTTCACAAGAGAAAATATTCAGTTCATTTCACATCTCTTGAATCTGCTGGCTAATTGTATATAAAATATGGTCATTTGCACTTTAACCCTTTGAACCCAAATCTCCCCCATATTTCGGCACCCTAACCCAAGCCTCCCCAGCAAATTTTGACAATTCTATAATGAATCTAGCAAATAACATAACACAGGCCGGTATACCGGCCTGTCGGGTTATGACGGTAGATAGTGAGGCCGGTATACCGGCCTTTTGGGTATATACACCGTTACAATAGGCCGGTAAACTGGCCTGTTGGGTTCAAAGGGTTAAGAGGCTTACAAGTTATTAGAAGAAACTAGATCTTATTTTATTGCCATTATATTTTGACTAAACTGGAAAAGTATTGAACTTACATGTTATCACTTGGACAGAAGAATTTGTTTGGGCCACACATATTATCTGAGGCTGAAATGATAGAGCAAATTTGACATCCACTATTGTTAGTCTCCCAGACATGAAATTACACATCTAAAAAAAATGTACACTGTTAACTTGTTGGACTTTGGATAAATGTTTGTTGCAGGAAATTATTTTTGTGACCTTGAAGTACTTCCCAGTAGTGAAGTTTAATAATACCAATGCTAACAACAAATCAAATGTGATCCTAACCCTGTATCACAAGATTATTCTCTCTCTCTCTCTCTCTCTCTCTCTCTCTCTCTCTCTCTCTCTCTCTCACACACACACACACACACACACACAATAACAAATGCTTGAATATAGCAGACACAAACTTTACAGGATATTTCTCCTTAAGCAAGTGATCTGACCCTTCAGTAATGTATTTATCGATCAACCAGGCACTTAAGCAATCTGCATGGAGTTAGCTTGAGCAATGTGAGAAACATAAACAATATATGCAGTCATATACATTTTCCATGTTGTAACGAACAATAGCCAGATTGTAACATGTATAGGCTAGACCCTGAAGGCTAATAATTCTGCATCAAAAACGTTATGAAGCTCAGCCCTGCGAACAATGAGGTATCAAAGCCAGTTGTGTAAGATGGACATATGAACATGGTTACTTATTTCACAGCATGCGATTCATAGTAACATCAAGTAGGAGGTGTAAATCCAACCTTGACAGACTGCCAGAGGGAGTATTGTCTGCTAATAATGTAATTCATGGGTGAATCGACACCCGAGTTAAGCAAGGTGTGGCCACCATTGAAATCGCAAGCTTAAATTTAGTATCTTGAGAACTAAATGTCAGTAGTTGCTAAACCATCTTGCAGGAAGTTATAAGCTACTCCGATGTCATTCAAAATTGGTGAGAAACTTTGTTATTCTGGGAATTACAAAAGAGTTTCAGACCAGTCAGTGACTTATTTGCTCCATTGTTGTAATTTATTATGGCAAAGTAGTTGTACTTTAATTATGTGCAGTATGTATATTTTATTACTAGAATCATTAGTACGTACAATTACCATTTGTAGAGTTTGATTCCTTTGTAGTGTTTGATTGATTTGTAGTGTTTGGTCTACATGCATATTATTTTGAGATATGAGCAATGTCTATGTAAAGAATTAATATTGTAATTTGCTATTTGGTTAATTCGTAGTAACCTTGTGCATTTATTCATGTGATATTCTAGATTTGCAAATGTTTAATTGAATCATACCTTTGTATAATGGTTGCAGCGTGCATATGGATATTTGACTATTTGTGTATATTTTGTATGAGTATCATGTGTAAGGATATAACAGCGCATGGATATGTGGATATCTGTGTACACTTTGTAGAAATGTAATGTACAGAAATGCATCTGATTATGTGATATTGTGCCGTATTGACCTCGTGATTATGAACTTCTGAGTGAGGCTAAAGAAAATTAACAAGCCAAGGAAAATCAGGCTCAAATTCAACCTTAAACAACTGAAGAATCCTAACATCTGCAAGTCATTCCAAGCCTCAATTGGAGGAATATTTGCTCCACTCCTTGTGATGGATGTTGATGTTAAAGTGATGACAGACACTTTCAACACAGTCATGACAACAGTTGCAAAGGACATCATTGGCCTCCATCAGCCAAAGAAAACCTCTTGATTACAAGAGAGATTCTGAATCTGTGTAATGCCCTAAGAGACCTCAAAAACATGACACACAACTGTGGCAATTGAGAACTGAGAAATAAACAAGAATATCAGAAAATACTTGAAGAAAGCAAAAGAAGATTGGATTGGATAAAAGTGCAGAGAAATAGAGAGCAGTCTGATAAAGAATAACAGCAAAAAGGCATTCCAAATTGTGAAAGACCTCACCAGACAGAAGCAACCAAGAGTCAGTACCATTCAAGATGAAAATGTAAAATGCCTCACAGAAGCAAGTGACATTGCAGAAAGATGGACTGAGTATTGTAAAGAACTCTACAACCATTCATCCACAGAAGAGCACTAGTTATATCAGTCTTTTTATATTCATGTGATGCCTGGATCCTGACAGCAGAATTACAATGAAGAATTCATGCAATTTAAATGAGATGCTACAGATTCATCCTTGGCATCTCTTATATGGACCACATCACAAATGAAGAAGTGCATAAGACCATCAGGCAAAAACTAGGCCATTATGAATACCTCCTCACCTCTGTCAAACAGAAAGCTGAAATGGTATGGCCATGTCACTAGAGCCAACAATCCATCCACAAAAGTACTGCAGGGAAGCATCTAGGGTGGCAGAAGGAGAGGTAGACAGAGAAAATTTGGACTGACATCACAGAATGGAATGGACCAGGAAAAGTTTTGCAGAGACACAGGTATTGGCACATGATAGAGACAAGTCAATGGAACTGGTCAGATGTTCAGCAGCACAGTGCTTTAACGGCCACACTAGATCAAGAGACTGATGATGATGATGATGACACCATATCAGAAAGTATGGGTATTTCGATGTGCACAAATGTGTGAGCTAAAAAGGTAATGGCTTATCTGATGATAGATTGTTGTATAGTGTGAGACTAGATAGCTAGATGAACAGGCTAATGTCCTTGTGTGTTCGTACAGGAAGCTTTAAGGGACCAGAGAAGCTGTAGGTGACAGAAGTAAATACCCTAGTACAGTTGGTCCCAAGTCTCTGGGAGACAAAGAAAAGGAGAGAGCAGAAGCAGAAGTTTGATGGACTGAAATGGAACTGGACTACCAGTCCAGAGAAAGCATAATACAGATGAATAGGAACACAGGACAGGAGGAAAATCTATCACACTAAGTGAGAGGATGAAATAGGCCATCACTTGGTCTAGTGAAAGACAAGTGATAGGGTTTTAAATTTTAATTTTATTTGAGAAATGATTATCTGTCATTGAATGATATTAAATTGTTGTTTATTTGAATTTCACCTTTTAAGTATTCAGTAATTTAACTGTTGGCATCGCTGACTGGAGGCTCGGAGCTTTGCATCTCTTTATAACTACTTCAATTTCTAACCAAAACAAGTCAGGATGGGTCTTCTATAATAATTAAAAATAATACTGGGAGCATTCCATCCCAACCTAGTTAATGGGAAACCTCTACACCACTATTTATAGTTAAAGGAACAGTGTCAATATTATGATTGGAGACTGCAGAAAATTGGCCACAGGATTGATTTGGAAATTAAAAACTTTGAACTTAAATTTCCAGAGATACCTAACAAGAGCATCCACTTTAAATCTTTTTATGGTAATCAATCAATTTTGGGGGAAAATGCCATCTTTAGTCAGATGTTCTTACACAGACAGAAAAAAAGTAAAAACAGTAACATCCCAAAAAATTTCAAATTTTGTACGAGTCTGACATTAGTACAGCTTTTCTCTTTATAACATTAGTCAGTATCCATAACAACTGACCATGCATTGAACCATGTTATACTGAGTACCATGATATATCAAAAACATCATAATATATGGAACCACAGTATAGCAGACAATATCAGAATTTTGTGAAATAATGTTCTGAAAATGCAATGAAGATATAAAATGAAGTTTCACCTACTTTTCCTGCAACCCTTACTGTTATACATTGATATGATTTGGGTCAAGGAGTCTTTAGTAGTATCTCATTATATGCAAAATTGCATATTAATTGTCAAAAGGTAAATAAGTCTTATAAAACTCATAGGAGCAAAAAGATTTGACAATATATCTATAATAGTGCTAACAAAGATGTTTTCTGTTATGTGCATTTTCAGTTGATTACCAGACTATTTAACAAGTTTTGTGGCAATCCATAAAAATCTGCAGGACTAGCTGCACTAATAAATGCCAGGTGGAAGGATGGACAGATGGAAAAATGGATGGATGGATGGGCACAATGACTACCAAATAAAACCACCTTTACAAATGTGTTGTATAACAATAGATGCTGACACTACATGTATTTAAAACTTGTACATGTGTGTCTAAAGCCAATTAAAGCAGTGAACTGTATAGCTGTAAGAAGACCATTAGGCATAGCATGATATCAAACAAAAAACTGTACAGCAGCAAGAAGACCAAGAGGCATAGGGTGATATCATATCTTAATAGATTGTCTTACTGATGAATAATCATTTCCAAACAAGACAAGTCAATGGAATTTATCAGCCAATAATGAGGACAATTTCAGATGTTCTTCTAAACCCTCTCATCCATAATATGCACTCAACTCTGACAAAAAAGCAAGTTAAATGTCTGTTGTTGTAGGGTTTAACGCCAATATTTAGCACATTATAGACTATACATGGCGGCCAATATAAATCATGGAGGAAGAACCCAGGGAAAGAACCACTGACCCACAAAAAGCTACTGGCAAGCTTTCACACATTGCCAAAGTCTATGAATCAAACCCATGCAGACAGAGGCGAGACAGTAGTGATTCATAATGGTGAGCACTTTAGACCACTCGGCCACTCAGAGCCCCTGTTTAATGTCTGCAATGCTAGTGTATGACTTTTGAGTGATGGATGGTATTTGAGTAATCAATCATGTGTTTTGGAAGTTAACACTGAAAGCATTATGCACAGGTTATAAATGTATTTCAACTGATATCCAATATCTGAGTGATATAAGTTTTAGTTATTAAAGTTTGACTGTCTGTTGTTGTTGTAGGGTTTAACACCATTTTTCAGCACATGATAGGCTATACATGGTGGCCAGTATTATTGGTTGAGGAAGAACACAAGAAAACCCCCGGAAAGAACCACTGACCCACAAGAAGCTACTGGAAAGCTTTCTCTCATAACTACATTAGCTGAATCTTAGACTCAAATCCACGCAGACAGAGGTGAGATGGCAGTGATCCATACCAGAGAGTGCTTTAGACCACTTGGCCACTCAGGATCCCTTTGACTGTCTGTGTGTGTCTATGTATGCAATATGTCTGTAAACATAAACATCTGCTAAATCTTCACCAGACGAATGCATATGCATGTGAACCATAGGCCCTATAATCCTAGCATAAGTATGATTCCATTTGTCCTTGTTGAGCATTTTTTTTCAATTGTAGATTTCTTTAGTTACCTTCTATTCTCTGATCAAAAATATTCTTATTTCTAAGTTCTGGACTTTTATATTCTATAGAATTAGAGATGAGGTACCAGTTGTTGTAACGGTGGTTGTTGGAGCTGTCTGCTGTGTTTGTTCCTTCCCACACTTTGGTACATCACAATAGCCAACCTTCTTCAGTATATGGCTAACCCAGCACCATGGACGCTGATCATCATCTGGGTTGCGGCAATAGCTGTGGTCACCTAGCCCCTGAGACAGAAAATGGTTTAATGTTCTCTATAGCATCTGTCATGACTCATAATGAGAAATACTTCCATGAAATATGACCACAGTCTCATAACCTTTATATTTGATGATTAATATCTGCCCATGAAGCAAGAGTAGGAAACTTCTGCCTATATTAAATGGGGCACTAAATAATGAAAAGCTTTACCACTTAAAAAAAAGATGGTTTTAAGTGTTAAAGTGATATTCATTTATTTATCAAAGTACTTATATTACTGATGGCTTGGAGTGTTGAAGTGATATTCATATATCAAAGTACTTAGAATACTGATGACTTTGGAGTGTTGAACTGATATTCATTTATATATCAAAGTACTTAGAATACTAATGACTTGGAGTATTGAAGTGATATTCATTTATATATCAAACTACTTAGAATACAGATGGCTTGGAGTGTTGAAGTGATATTCATTTAACTTATCAAAGTACTTAGAATACTGATGACATGGAGTATTGAAGTAATATTAATTTACATAAGATAAACTGAAGAACACAAATCTGGATGGATGTACTGTTATTCCTTGTCCTTTTTACTACTGTAAACATATTGGTCTAAATAAATTATATAGTATTTATACATTTTCTTATTTTATAAGTGTCCCAAGAGAATTTATATTAATATTTGAAAAACTATTTTGAGAAATTATTTATTTACTACCATTTTTATTAAAATCATTCTACAATTGCTTCAAGTACTACTAGCAGTGACCAATATCAAAGGATATAATTACGATGTGGTTTAATCATTGACCAAAATTTGTGTTGTCTCCTTGAATTATAAAATGGACCTGCTAACCTACTGGATCTGTGCCTATTGTTACTAAAATCATAAAGTTGGTTACTATTATTAGTCAATCAAATATTTACTATGTTTGGTAAAAGAGAATGCCATATACATGGAGCAACGGAAATGCCTCCAAGCAAAAGGGGAATCTTGCACCATTGGTGGTATTTTTCTAAAAGAACACAATAATAAATAAGAGTAGAATTACAAACTTTGATATTTCAAATGGATGAGATAAGTGTAAATGGTAAAAAAATTCGTCCCCACGAAAGCAGGGACTAAAAGAGTTAATTTTTGTTGTTGAGTGTGGTTCATAGATGGGGCAGATATTGTGAAATTCTTTTATAATTGCCTCTTCCTTACCATGGGATTACCTTAAGCAATAAAATGAAAACTAGTTTGACAAAATCAAAATGCAGATATAAATATAATTAATGTACAAAACAAAGAAACATACAGATATTGTGAAATTGGGAAAATGTCTTTGTATTCACAGTTAATACATATAAAGTCATGCTTTTAAATTTTCTAAACTGACAAATTTCAAAACCCACCATAGCCATAAACAGAGTGTATTTTCATTCAAAAGAACACATCTAAAAGGGGTGCATATTAGTCTAATTGATGACATTGTATTCTACTATTTAATTTTAAAGATGATTAGATGTTTAAAATTTATAGAATGTAATTTTGATGCCAAACAGTATTATTTTAACATTTATAAACTGTTTGGAAGTTACAAGCAGACTGCCTACTTGTCACATGTTTTGCTTTCAAAGCAATACAAATTTCCAAGTTGCAATGTGTCCTCATAACAGAAGTGGTTTGATGATGTAGGCAATTACCTAGGATAACAAATTTCTATCAAGATACACATTTTATCTGTATTTGTCTCAAATTTCAAACATGTTTTCAAATTAAATCTTATTTGGTGTTTGTGATGGATGACCGGTTAATAGTGCTATGTTAAATCTGATATAAAAAAAAACAATCTATAATTAACAAAAGATCAACTCTGGAGGTGTATATCTCTAAAAAATAAATGAGATATTGAAAATCTGAGTTCAGATTTAGATTTTCCAGGTCACAGCCTGATGTCTTTTAATATAAAAAGTTATAAGCATTTGAAAAACCGCCACTGTAAAAGAACAAAACTGCAAGTGAAAATCCTCTGCTACCTCTCCCCTCTTTAATCAGCCATAATTTCATAATTAATTGGAATTGTTTACTGAAATTTTGCATGCAGCCATCCTTTACATAGATATACGATGAGAAAAAATGTATTGAAAATCAGAGATGGTCTACCAGGCATCTCTGGATGACTTGGTATGGTATGACCCTATAATATTTCTGTTTAGGTAAATGATCTCATGTATATTTATGACTGAAAGTCTGTGTGAAGTTTGAACTTATAAAAAACATTAAGACACTGTGACAATACTTGTAACTTATCTGTAGTCATATCATTTCAATTTCATGGTGTTTGTTTTGTTTTTTGTAGTCATATCATTATAGATGTTGTAAAGAGCTTAGAGTTTCTAAAGATTAGGTACTATAAAAAGTCTTCATTATTATTATTATTAGTAGTAGTAGTAGTAGTAGTAGTAGTAGTAGCAGCATGCTGACAATGTATTCTACTTTATTAATGGTTCATTAAAACCCATTCCCTGATTATCTCATCTGTTCACACAGTAGGAAGATGGTGACATATTTCAGAGATTATCATACTATGTACTATTACAGTAGACATTTAAATAAATATTTCTTGAATTTTTGTGTGGAGACATTAATAGTCTCATTTCAATTCAGTGAAATCTGACAAAATTAATTTTGTGGATGAGAATTCAAGACTTACTGACACTGACAAATAGCTGTTTTCATGTGAGTATTTTCTTAATGGAAACAGCATCAAATCAAAGTTGACAAAATGAAATGATAGACTACAAATATTTCAATTTTGTTGTATCTGCATTTGCAAAAAATCATTAACAGGCCAACTCCAGAAGCAAATATAGAGGTCGATCTTACCCTACCCCAAATCTAATTTTTAAAACTGTTATGATGAGAATTTATTTTCTTTGTCCCCAAATACTTGATGTGATGCAGTTAGATAACATACCTTAGATCTTCTCATTACATAATTCTTAAAATCAATTCAACCATTCTGACTCTAGACATATCAACTGTACAATATTCTAAATTCTGTCTTCTTATCGCACAGTTATGAAAATGTACAAAAGCAATGAAGCCAAATGTTCTCTAATGAATATTCCTCTGGTCATACCTTGCCTGGGTGTGTTTCAGGGTTAACAATTGTAGATGCTGGGTCATTCCACTTCAGGCAAACAGAGCCTCGTTGTGTTGTGGAGACATAGCCCCTGTAGTCTGCTCCATTCCCCACATAGCATTCTGGGTTAGAAAATCACAGAATAATTAATTTCTTAAAATAAGCAGTTAAAATAATGTGTTTTTTATATTGTTAATGATGAATATTTGAGTGATAAATTGCTTTTATTGCTTATTATTATACAAAAATCATGCTTACTAAAGTTGAGTAATAAATTGCTTTTATTGTTTATTATTATACAAAAATCATGCTTACTAAAGTTGAGTAATAAATTGCTTTTATTGTTTATTATTATACAAAAATCATGCTTACTAAAGAGGCAAAGTGAAACTGATGTTGATTCTCCATGAAGTTTAGACTACATAGTTTGAAGGGTATCAGCCATACCTAATTGATCCAAATACCTTGTATTCATAGCCGATTAAAAATCATTTATATTCAAAACTAGATTCACTATAAAGAATTTCCAGGAATCAATAATATGTCTGTATCTTGTATCATATATTCATTATAACTGTTGAGTACTAAAACCATTTCTGATATTTTTGAGAAGTTCCAGCAACCCATTTTGGTCACACACAAAAAAATATTTTTTAAGATTTTGTTAGGCTTATACGTTCATAATATACCTGCAAGTACATTACAACATTCTTTGTTATGACCTTTAACCTTGAACCTGATAAGACTAATCATGCCCACATGCACAGTTTTGGTTAAACATATAATCTGTGATTTTTGAAGACACCAAAACCATGTTATTCAACTGGCATTATTCAAGGTATTCTTCAGATAAATCAACTAACAGAGTGGGATCAAAATCCTTTCATACAATCTTTGAGTTATGTTGTTGTTGTTGTTGGGTTTAACACCATTTTTCAGCACATGATAGGCTATACATGGCAGCTTCTTTGAGTTAAAGACCTAAGACAAAGCATTTGCCCTTAAACTTATTGTCAATGTGCTGAAAATAATTTTTTTTACTGAAATGTAACTACATGTAATATAAACTTTGGTCAAAATCTGCATATGTTATAATTTCATTAACTCATTGAAGCACAAAATACAACCATTGACCTTTGACTTGATCCAAGGCAATTATATCTGGTTTTCCTTTACCAAAGTGTTGATATCTTGGTTGTCACATGTGCACCATTTTCATTCAGAACCAACTGCAAATTGCAAAAAGCTGTTTAAATGAGTGCCATTATTCCTACAATAGAATTGTTAAGAAGGTACATGGTCACTATATGGGAGGTCAGATGAGCAACATTTTCAGTTACAACCAATGAAACACCCAAATGATTGCTGATATGACTGATTGTTAAGGAGCAGATACCATCATTCTCTTACACTGTGTAAAAGGCATGTACTATTATTTCCTATCAAATTCAAACAATGAGGTTTAAACTCATCTTGATGTCTAACATTGAGGGGGGAAAAAAACCTGTACAACTTGTATAAAACTGCTTGTATGGAAGGAATAGGCAAATTGTGTACAGTATGGCAAAAAGTTTATGACCTCAGATAATGTGAGAAAATAATATCTTTCTTGCTTTGGAACTGAGTCATTTTTGTTTGTGTGTGATTAGGATTTTTAATGCAGCTTAAACAATTTTTCAGTCAAATTACTACAATGTCTGCAGTGAGGCAGTTTATTGTGATGTCTAGCACTGGGGCATCATGCTGCAGACATGAAGCATGATGTCCCACCCAGTCATATTATCTTGACACCAGGCAAACTAGTCCTAACACTAACCTCTTAATGCTGAGCACCAAGTGAGGCATCTGTTAGTACCATTTTTGTAAGTCCTTTGGTATGACTTGGTTGGGGATCGAACCCACAACCTCCTGCTTCCATGGCAGATGCTCTAACCACTAGGCCACTGGAGCAGGGAATCATTTTTGTTGTTAATTCACAAACTAAATTCTAATTAGCTATGACTATAAATGTTATATATTTTTGATAGAACTCATGACCATGTTCTATTTATACTATCATCATTTCTTCTTAACTATCAAACACGAAATGCATGTATCTTAGAATCACTACCAAATATTTCAATTCACAAGTAGAAACTGCATGTGTTTGTGCTATTAATTTTATCCTGCATTGTCAGGCTTACAGAAAAAAACCTTAATATATATGTGTTTTTTAACAAATTGAAGTGAACAAAAAAGTTTTTTTTTGTTGTTGTTGTTTTAGGGTTTAACTCCATTTCTTAGTTTAAGATAGGTAACTAATATTTGGTAGAGAAGAACAGAGGAATGCCTAAGTTGGAACCACTGACCCAATGGAAGCTAATGGAAACCTTCACAGCCCAAGAATAGAACCCGCATGAATAGGGGTGAGATGGCGGTCACTGGTAAAGGCAAGCAGTTTAGACCATTAGACCACCCAGGACCCCAACACAAAATGCAAAAGCATCTACAATGTTCTTGTTAATTCAGCAAAGTGAGTAGTTGAAATTACTGGTACAATGTAAAACTATTCAGTTTTGCATTTCACTTACAAAACAGCTCGCCACTGAAAAGGGAATTTTAGGCAATACATTAATTTGTACATGCAACAGTTTTTATTATCATCTTGCATGTGTGTGTCTATCTACAACTTCATCCAACCATAACTCTGGCTCTGATAGCATTATGAATTAAGGTTCAACACCAGAACTAGTATGCACCATGTACATCTTTAACCATAAACCAGATTTTAGACATTCCTCTTTTTATATTAACTCATTAAAACAACCAGTTTTAAAGGATTACCATAGTCACAGTCAATTTATAATAGCAAAACAAATAAATTTACTGCAAATTTTAATGCTCCTTTTAAGTACTCAAAATGACAAGTTTTTTTAAGCAAAAACAAAATATAAAGTTATTCAAAAATGTAGTTTTTTTTCTTTGACAATTCAGGTTATCCCAAAATGAACCATTATCTACATCTTTATAGAACCATATTATTACATTTGTCATATATGATCCATTTATACAATGAAAAGTCCAAAATCAAGGGACTATAACTCCACTTAAGGGTGGCACAGAATTGAATGTGGGATTGTCCGAAATCAAATTTCTATAACCCCACTTAAGGATAACAAAGAAATCAAATAATCAAAACTGCTAATCAAGCAACATACCAAATTTAGTTAAAAATAAAAATCGTGTTTTGTTGTGTCAAAAAGAAACTGTTGAATAATTAAAATGAAAGAAAGAACGGCAGACAAGCACAATTCAATGTCCCCACCCACAGCCTCATTCTACAAAATGTAGGAGACAAAACATTCAATTCACAAGTTTTATGTATGGGTTGCTGTTACAATCTTGATCAAAATTGTTTAAATAAATATGTTAATTGCACATATATTCACATATTTGTTTTGAAACTCTGTAGGAAGTCTTCATTAAAAATTTAAAGATTTTGTAAATATTAAAAAAAAATTATTCTTTTATACACTCAATAAAACTGTTTATCTCACATGTGTTACATTTATTTTTTTCAACAAATTTAATGAAACATGTTACGCTGTAATTTACTTCCTGGGACTCAAAGATTTTTTCAGTGACTCAGAGCATACCGTCTGACAAATATACAAACATGACTGCTCATTGCCATATATTTGTTCTTTGATATTGGACAGTTGTTTAAGGGAAGTAACCAATTAAACAATCCCTAGCTTTCTGTTAATAGATTTACTTTTTCCTTTTATTGGACCAGTAGGCTGGTTGTTCAGTAGGTTCACTGGTTGTTCAGTAGGTTTTACTGGTTGATCAGTAGGTTGACTGGTTGGTTAATAGGCTGACTGGTTGGTTAGTTGGCTGACTGGTTAGTTGGTTAGTTGGCTGACTGGTTAGTTAGCCGGTTAGTCAAAAAACAGCACTGTCCACACATTATTGACTACATCATGCCAAAGAATTAAATACTGAGTATCTTTCCCAAGAACAGAGAGACAGTTATTTAACACTGGGAGGTATGAAACCTGCAATCTATGGACTAGGAATCTGATGCTCTAGTAACTAATTTCACCCTTTATACAGAATATACTGATGGAGAAATTGCCAAACTAAAAACACCTGGCTGATATTAGCTTTACCATGTGTTTAAGAGCTTTTTAAATTTTGGATGGTTTTAACAACTGAAAATTTCTTTAAAACATGGATATATGGTAAATTTTCCAATCCCAAAAATATTCGGTGTCTATTCTTAAAAGATGCAAAAAAGAGTGAAAATGTATTCGAAAAATTAAACATCTCCAAAGCTATAACTGTGTAAATATGTCTGGTTACTCTGCTTCTATTTAAATTCCATCAAAATTTCTCTAGCTTTGGCATGGGCAGAGTTGGATTTAATGCAAAATATTATACTTAAAAAACATACATATACAAGATATTGATTCACTTTGTCCCCATAGCTAATCCATATCCATTTCATGTTACAAATAAATGATCACCTTGACCCATGGTCTCTTTCTTTCCCCATCTCAAAATACAAATGCAAGATCTTGATTCACCGTGACCCCTTAGCTGTTCCGCCTCCATTCATGTTGATCTTGATCATCTTGACCCATGGTTGACCACTCCTGTGGCCTATTGCTAATAGAGCATCTGCCTCAGGTGTGGGAGGTCATGGGTTCAACCCCTGGCTGAGACATACCAAAGACTTTAAAAACTGGTACTAACAGCGGCCTCGCTCTGCACCCAGCATTAAGAGATTAGTATTAGGACTGGTCGGCCTCTTGTCAGGATAATGTGACTGGGTAGGGACATCATGCTACAAGTCTGTGGCATGATACCCCTATACTAGAAATCACTATAAACTGCCACACTGCATACATCGTAGTAATATGACTGATATTGTTTTAAAGCTACATTCAAAAATTCAATCACACACATCTGACCCATTAGCTGTTCCTTTCCCCATCTCAAAAACAAATACAAGATCTTGACCTACTAGATTCAAGATTTTGATCCAACTGGCCTCCTTAGCTGTTCCTCTCCTATCTCACAACACAAATAAAAAATCTTGACCCACCAGGACCCCATAGTTGTTCCTCCTCTATCACACATCACAAATACATTAGATCTTGACTTACCCAGACCCCTCTGCTGTTCGTTTCCAATTTCATGATAAAAATACACAATCTTGTCTCACATGGATTCCTTACCTTTCCTTTTCCATCTCAAATTAATACAAGATCTTGACCCACCTGGAACCCTTAGTTGTTCCTTCTCTATCTCGCACATGTAGTGAAATCCGTTTGGCATAAATGTCCTAGTGGTGTTACAGTGATCATCCTTCCAGAAATAGTAACCAACATCCACTTTGGAGCCATTAATAAACTCATAATCCTTCTCAAGAAATATACACTGATCATATTTCTTATTGGATGGTTCTGCTCGTACATGACGTGGCATCCAGCCTGCAAGAACAAGTCTGACTGCCTGAAAACTGACTAGGTAACAATAAAAAGCTGTATCATTACAACAACAAAAAAGTTAGGTAAAAGGTTTCACACTTAACATAATGTTGATTTAACTGGTTCTTTGTGATTTACAAAATAATTTTTGGCTTTTGGTTCTTGAGCATACAAACCTTCAACAGTATGAATATACATCAAAGCCAATATGTTGCTGTGATACAAGATGAATATGCACATATAACAGAATATGGAGATATAAAACAATGCCTTGTTTTAAAAATGTACTACTGAAAGAAAAATACATGTATGACTTCAGTTTTTATTTATATTTACCTTTTAAAATTTATTGACAGTTGCAAAAAAAAAATCATTACCTGGGAACCATTTAAAATATGGAATTGAGGTTGAAGAAGTTCTCTCAATCATCTCTGAAAACCTCTTCCTCCTATTTCCTCCCTGCATCAGCCTTACTTTTTCCTTTGATGTTCGCTTTATCCTTGTTGATCTGAAGAGGTCTCCAAAGTCAAAAGTATCAAGGTCAATATCTTCAAGGTTCAGGAAGGAAATGTCTTCATCTGCAGGTGGGCTAAGTGACCATGTCACTTTCTGCCAGACCCAGACATTGTCACTGCGCACCCCTCCAGTCAGAACAGAGCCAGAAAACTCTGAAAATAATTCACATTATGTTAGGACTGGTTGGCCTGGTGTCAGGATAATGTGACTGGGTGGGACATCATGCTATATGTCTATGGCATGATGCCCCAGTGCTGGACATCACTATAAACTGCCTCACTGCAGACAGTGTAGCGATATGATTAAAAAAATTATTAAAGCTATGTTAAAATCCTAATCAAACAAACAAACAAAATCTTTATCTCCTAGGGCATGCAGTCACTTACCTTATCTAAAAGGGCATACAGTCACTTACTCTTATCTCCAAGGGCATACAGTCACTTACCCTTATCTCCAAGGGCATACAGTCACTTACCCTTATCTCCTAGGGCATGCAGTCACTTACTCTTATCTCCTAGGGCATAGTCACTTACCCTTATCTCCTAGGGCATACAGTCACTTACCCATATTTCCTAGGGCATACAGTCACTTACCCTTATCTCCAAGGGCATACAGTCACTTACCCTTATCTCCAAGGGCATACAGTCACTTACTCTTATCTCCTAGGACATGCAAGCACTTACCCTTATCTCCTAGGGCATACATTCACTTACCCTTATCTAATAGGGCATACAGTCACTTACTCTTATCTCCTATGACATGCAAGCACTTACCCTTATCTCCTAGGGCATAGTCACTTACCCTTATCTCCTAAGGCATACAGTCACTTACCCATATTTCCTAGGGCATACAGTCACTTTCTCTTATCTCCTAGGGCATACAGTCACTTACCCTTATCTCCAAGGGCATACAATCACTTACCCTTATTTCCAAGGGCATACAGTCACTTACTCTTATCTCCTAGGACATGCAAGCACTTACCCTTATCTCTTAGGGCATAGTCACTTACCCTTATCTCCTAGGGCATACAGTCACTTACCCATATTTCCTAGGGCATACAGTCACTTTCTCTTATCTCCTAGGGCATACAGTCACTTACTCTTATCTCCTAGGACATGCAAGCACTTACCCTTATCTCCTAGGGCATTCAGTCACTTACCCTTATCTCCAAGGGCATACAGTCACTTACTCTTATCTCCTAGGACATGCAAGCACTTACCCTTATCTCCTAGGGCATACATTCACTTACCCTTATCTAATAGGGCATACAGTCACTTACTCTTATCTCCTATGACATGCAAGCACTTACCCTTATCTCCTAGGGCATGCAAGTAATTACCCTTATCTCCTAGGGCATGCAAGCACTTACCCTTATCTCCTGGGGCATGCAGTAACTTACCCTTATCTCCTAGAGCATATAATACATTGGAGATAAAGTTATTTTCTCTCTCTGTTTCGATGGTAAGAAGGTGTCCCCCATTCTCAGCACATCTGTCCACTGCCAAGTCTCTAGTATTGACTGTCTCAGAGGACAATTTGTAGCACCCAGAAGTACCTGCTATCCAGTCATCAAGGCAACCTGGTTAAGAAAGGATTATTTTTATTAAATATGGTTTCTATCAATGATTTATTAGATTTTTCTTACCATATATGAGGCAATGAGTAAACCCATATTTCTGAATAGGCTTTGTTGTTGTTGTTGATGTAAGGTTTAACACAATTTTTAAGCACACGATAGGCCATACATGGTGGCCAGTATTAATGGTGGAGGAAAAAGCCAGAAAACTCCCCAGAAAGAACCACCGATCCATGAGAAGCTACTGGCAAGCTTTCTCACATACCCACATTGACCGAATCTGAGACTCAAACCCATGCAGACAGGTGAGATGGCAGTGATCCATAACAGAGAGCGCTTTAGACAACTTGACCATTTGGGGCCCCCTCTGAATAGGCTTGATTATTTTCAGAATTTCTTTTTTGATTTATTTCGCTGATAATTTTCATATTTTTTTTATCGCTACACCTATGTATAATAAAAGTATTCTGAAGTGACAAAATGTGTTTCTGACAACACTTACATCATCTATGATCAATGATTTGCAGGCAATAATTCACATAATTAATCTATGGTTACTTTTATCTACCTATAGTTTGCACACAAAATATTGCTGATTTTTTCATGAAATACTTTTATCTAAAGATGGCTTTTAAGGCATTAGGATCAAGTTTTATATTATTAATAATAAATAATTAAACAAGACTATCCTTAATTGTACACACTTGTCACTACATCTTTAATCCTGACCCATTGATGTAGCATTATGGTTACAAATGTTGGTAATCTGTATTCAAGCTATTAAGCATACAGTCGTCATACCACTGTTTTCAACACATCTGACCCCTGCTGCCTCCTGCTGTGTACAGTCATGATGTAGCTGCCGACTACACCCACTGATTGTGGCCTCATCCCCCTGGCAGCTAACATCATCCATCAGGATGCTGTTGTTGTCCCAGATCCCTGTACCGAAACCTGCTGAGTGAACTGCCTCCTGTGCTCCACTACAATTAGGTACAGAAAGGGGAAGGTACTATAACTGTCACAATTTTTTTTCTTCATTTTTTGGAATCTTCTCTAAAATTTCAAGCTATTGACATGCAGCAACCAATTTTATATTGGCATAAAATATAATGATCTTTTAGAATAATAATATACTGTATTTTAAATTTCATATTAGTATTTGCTTGCGGACAAGCAAAATACAAGCAGAGCTGAAGCATGTTAGCACTTTTTGCAGCACTGATCTCACTGCTTAGTATATATTCACTACTACATTTCAACTACCATTCCTATTACACATATTATTGATCTAGGTACTAATTTTATTCCAACAGATTCAGGTTGAAACTTTATGAACTGTATCTCTCAATCTAACTAACTAGAGAATGTAAATGAATAAGGTAGAACATTAAGATAGACAGAGTGATAACAAATGAAAGATATATATTTATCATCATATATAATTTCAAGCTAATGAGAATCCAACCTGACAAACCCCAGCTGTCGACATGCCACATGTGCATCTTCAATATCCCAGTTATCATCACACACAATGCCCCACTTTTCTCCCACATAAACCTCAACTCGACCCTCAAAGTATTTCCATGGAAAACCATCATCTCCAGCTAGTCTAGTCAATAAGTGCAATATGTAAAAGATCAAAAGCACAAATTTAAGTAACAAACGAAATAATATATATATTTCTAAAAACCATGCCATCACTTAAAAAAAAGTAATCTTTTGTTTGGTATGTCATTGTAAATAAATTCTTCTTGAACTCTAAAACATTCTTTCATCTATAAGACTTGCATCCTCAAAGTATTTCCATGGAAAACCATCATCTCCAGCTAGTCTAGTCAATAAGTGCAATATGTAAAAGATCAAAAG
The DNA here is from genome assembly GCA_030141615.1 of Unio pictorum. NCBI lineage: Eukaryota > Metazoa > Mollusca > Bivalvia > Unionida > Unionidae > Unio > Unio pictorum. Next base: position 429,826 of record JARLTB010000008.1, on the reverse strand, counting down.
CACAAATTTAAGTAACAAACGAAATAATATATATATTTCTAAAAACCATGCCATCACTTAAAAAAAAGTAATCTTTTGTTTGGTATGTCATTGTAAATAAATTCTTCTTGAACTCTAAAACATTCTTTCATCTATAAGACTTGCATCCCCCCCCCCAATTTTTTTAAGCCTAATTTCAATTACAGCGCTAGAGACCATTGATGACTTTGATTTAGCTGATTACAACAAAAGATAAGCATAGACAAGAATAAATCTTTGCCAACAATTATTTCACCAGGCATATACTGATACAAGCTTTTGCCATGGATGAATTTCAGTATCAGATGTCCCTTGTGTATTTAACTGTAAATGTCCTGGAATTTTCAATTTTATTTAAACTAATGAACAACAAAATCATGACTGGGATTTAGATCCACTAATTGATTACTATGTTAATTATGCAGTAATTGAGAGAAAAATATAATATTGTTGCTACATGGATGCCCAATTAATTTATGACCACTGTTTTCAGACAAAAAATAAGATTAATTTAGAAAAGGTGGAATAATGTAAAACAAAAATTCTGATTTGTTAATGTACTCAAGCAGATTTAGAAGACTAAACTTTTCATGGCTGTGTTTTGTCCAGGTAAAAGTGGATCCAGGTAAGACAAAAACATATGAGTTAATAGAATTGTGTAATCAATGATCACGTAACTCACTTGACTCTTATTCTAGTCTCCAGTAGCCATTGTCAACATAAAGTGAAGATGTTGTTATAGTCTTTTATATTTACATTTGAACTTTTAGCCATTGTAACATTTAACTTTTAATTAGCACTAAATAACCATATTTGTGTGAATATTCTGTGAAACCACCTACCTAGCTATATAACTACTGACCTACCAAAACTACCTAGTGTGATGGACTATCAAAAACATAAACAATATATCAAAAATGTAATTTCTATGATATAAAAGCAGATGATAAAGGTATTTGAAGAAAAAATAAAATTCATGTTTCATATTATTTAAAAATTAAATAAAAAGATCATTGTTTGTACAATCTGTGTGAGAAGCTCTTATAATTTTAAAAAACAGATTTTACTCCAAAGTCACTGGTTTTGAGTAACATTTGAAGGAGAGCTTGATTTTGAGTTTTTGAAAATCACAGGCTTTGAGTAACCTGTGAGTGAGAGGCAGATTTTACTGGATGAAAGTCATGTGTTTTATGAGTAACCTGTGAGTGAGAGCCAGATTTTACTGGATGAAAGTCACAGGTTTTTTTGAGTATTAACCTCTGATTTAGAGTCAGATTTTACTGGATGAAAGTCACATGTTTTATGAGTAACCTGTGAGTGAGAGCCAGATTTTACTGGATAAAAGTCACATGTTTTATGAGCAACCTGTGATTTAGAGCCAGATTTTATTGGATGAATCACAGGTTTTATGAGTACCCTGTGATTTAGAGCCAGATTTTACTGGATGAAAGTCACAGGTTTTTTGAGTAACCTGTGAGTGAGTCTGATTTTACTGGAAGAAAGTAATGTGTTTTATGAGTAACCTGTGATTTAGAGCCAGATTTTATTGGATGAAAGTCACAGGTTTTATGAGTAACCTGTGAGTGAGAGCCAGATTTTACTGGATGAAAGTCACAGGTTTTTTGAGTAACCTGTGAGTGAGAGTCTGATTTTACTGGATGAAAGTCACAGGTTTTTTGAGTAACTTCTGATTTAGAGCCAGATTTTACTGGATGAAAGTCACAGGTTTTATGAGTAACGTGTGAATGAGAGCCAGATTTTACTGGATGAAAGTCAATTGTTTCTTGAGTAACCTCTGATTTAGAGCCAGATTTTACTGGATGAAAGTCATGTGTTTTATGAGTAACCTGTGATTTCGAGCCAGATTTTATTGGATGAAAGTCACAAGTTTTTCGAGTAACCTTTGAGTTAGAGTAAGCAGTACAGATAAAAGTTCGTACATCAATAGGTATCTTGATCAGCAGCTACAAGTGAGGCCTCACATGAAAAGAATGCAGCCCATTCTTCAAATTCCTAATGTCATTCCCAGGTACAACATACAGTAAATCTATCGGGGGTAGCATGTCAAAATAATATGTATTGTCATGAATCTGGGAATTTACCAGTGAATAAGGACATTTATTATTCCTACTTCCAAATGCATCAGACCTTTTGAGCAGACTAAGATGAATATGAGTCTAGCAAGGATCAATATAAATACAAATATTTAAACATGTTTATTTAAAGCATAAAATGTAGGTCAAATTGACCTTGTTTGTTTTTAAGGCTGCAGCAGTAACAAATATGCACCCAATTATCAAATATCATGTATGAACTTATATCTCAAAATTTCACAAAGTCACTAAAGTTTGAAATGAACAACAAAAACATCTAATTTTGCAGAAAGGATGCAGAACTTATCAAGATGCATCCACTCACTGAGTTTCATGATTCTATGTACGATGGTATGTAACTATATCACAATGCTAAAAACTTGTACGGTCATAACCGAAATGGAAAAACATAACCAAAGTCAGAAAATGATTAAATATAAATTTACAATGAGCATCTGTTACTACTGAGAGTACAGTAGTATCAGATGTATATCATCATGCAGGAACTGTGCCTCAAAAATTAACATTAAACATGAAATTTAACCCACATCAGGGAAGCGGAAAATATGTACATAATGACCTGCTATTGGTGCATTACCTGATGGTTCTAGACAGGATAGTATTTACTTAGAATGTAAAACATGCAGTTATGAGCTAAATGTGGAATGTTTCATGAGATGTTATAATTAGAAAAGGGATTCAAGTTGGTCCGTGATGACTTTCAAGTTTTAAAAAATCAGATATCCTTTGATGGAGGTGGGATAAAAGGAAAAAACTGACCAAAATATATTATTAAAAATGCTTCAGTTATTATTTTGAGGTTTTATATTGTTTAATTGTTGTAATGTTCTTCAAGATGCTTCTTGAGGAATATTTATATGCATCTCGTATAGTTTTTGTTCAGTTGATGTCAAAATAACAAAATGTGCTTACTCTGAATGATAAAAACAACAAGTAAGAAATATGAGACTGAGAAATCAATTGTCACATCTTAATAATGATAGAGAGAGAATCATCTCTATTCTAAACAGATAAGAAATATGAGACTGAGAAATCAATTGTCACATCTTAATAATGATAGAGAAAGAATCATCTCTATTCTAAACAGATAAGAAATATGAGACTGAGAAATCAATTGTCACATCTTAATAATGATAGAGAGAGAATCATCTCTATTCTAAACATAAGACAAAGTGATTTAAATGGAAATTTCAACCAGAAAACTATTAACAGCCTCTTAAGTGTAAAACTTAAAATTAACAAAGTGTAAAACTTAAAATTCACAAAGAATATCATCAATCGTCACCAGTCAATGATCCTGTGAAGGATACTAAAAATGATTGTGTATTTAATTAAAATTTCTTGTGGTAAACCATGATATACAGCTCTTCCTTTTCCATTTAATTGACAATACACTGACTGGTATTCTTTCAGTATTGATGTAACATTTTCCATTAGAATCTGATTATGTTCAATACTTTCTGTTTTATTATAGTATTAAAAAAATAAAAACTTTCAAAAAAGTCTTGGCTTCTCTTTTAAATCCCATCAAAACATGTCAACCTTATGTCAATAAAAATATACTAGTTTAGAAGCCAATCTACTCATCAAAAATTTGTAAATCACCTGGTCTGATGTCCTGTTTTTGTCCATGTATAATATTGTACTGGATTTAAAAACAAATGAGGACGGACATGAGCTAAATACACAAACATAACATTTGCCAGTTACCTGTAAACTATATACACAAACAACATTTGCCAGTTACCTGTAAACTAAATACACAAACATAACATTTGCCAGTTACCCGTAAACTTAAATTGTATGTCACACAACCTTCTTTTTCTTAACTGAGTGGCACTAAAAGAGATGCATACAATTTTCTAATTTGATGAATAAGACATAATAAGTACTTGAAACTGAACCCAAGTCAGTGAAGCATGAAATAAGGTAGCATGTTGTCCCACCCAGACACAGTATCCTGACACCAGGATGACCATTCCTAACAATAACCTCTTAATGCTTAGTGCCTAGCAAGGTTGTTGTTAGAACCATTTTTATAAGTGTTTTGGTATAACTCAACCAGGGTTCGAACTCACAACCTCCTGCATCTGAGGCAGACACTGTAACCACTAAGCCACTGGAGCAATCAGTCTTAAAATAAATCCTCTCCCCAAATATTTTGAATTTAGGTATAACCATACCTATTTGGTCAGGATCTCAATGCAGAAACTTACCATAAACAAGTAAAATCAGAAATGTAGGTCAGTGACATTCCTTTGTGGTAAATGTGTGGTGTTAATAGAGATGCATACATTCATCTAACAAAATTTAACCCAAAGCAATGAAGTGTGACATATAGGTCACAGTGATCTATTTTGTGATAATGATACTGGATTCATCAAGATGCATCCTCTCACCAAATTTAATGATTCTGTGTATAACAGTATTCACACAATGTGCAAGCAATCAGAGTTCTAATGTACACCTTCTATGCTTATGCACAAAATTAAACCCTCCCAAGACGGATTGTGCAACAAAACACACTCCAAACTGTTGCCTAGAACCCAGAAGAAAGATTCACTATTCAAAATCAAAACCTCAGTATGCCTCTGAAGACTTAATACAAGTTTTGTAACAAATTTTACTTTCTTTAACATCATTTTTCCCCAGTAAACCCAAACCCTTTAACCCAAATTCCATGCCAAAAAAATTGATCCCAAATTTCAATTTTATGCTTTCCAAAAACTCTAAAACCAACACTCGGTTTGACGTGGAAATATACTCTATCTGCTAAATTTCAGACATAAGCAGGAACAGATTTATTACAGTTTGACACACACACACTGCCTCAGATCAGGACTGACAAAAGGCTATTATGAACTCTTTGCATCTTACAAAAAGGGCCGGCTTGTAAGTTGAATTATTAATAACAAAAGCTTGTAGGAAAGCATTTAAGAAACACAAACCTCAGTATACTTCTCAAGACTGAATAAAAGTTTTGTAACAAATTTTTCTTTCTTTAACAAAATTTTTTCCCCAGTACACCAAAACCCTTTAACCCAAATTCCTTAACAAATTGATCCCAATATTCAAATTAAGTTTTACAAAAACTCTAAAACTAACACTCAGTTTGACGTGGAAATATACTCTATCTGCTAAATTTCAGACATAAGCAGGAACAGATTTATTACAGTTTGAGATACACACACTGTCAATGATCAGGGCTGACAAAAGGCTATTATTAACTCTTTGCACCTTACAAAAAGGGCCGGCTTGTAAAGTGAATTATTAATAACAAAAGCTTGTAGGAAAGCATTTAAGAAAGACAATATTTGTGTGGCTTATTATCAAATTTGATAGATACTATTCATTTGTATACATCATCAATACAACATTGGGAATATTTTTTTAAAATCAAAATCTCAAGAATTTTTATTAATCTGACAAGCGGCCTCACTTTTTATCCTAATTTGCCAATGGAGACAAACAAAGCTGTATTTTTTTTTACAGATTCATGAACTGGCCCTAGACCTTATATAGAAATTTAAACAACTTTGGATAAAGATAAGAATTATTTGGTTATGGGAGCATATGATATATATATTATCATATAATTGCTTACAGTATCACTTGTATTTCACATCTTCATAAACCTCAGTAAACCTAGAACTTCTCAAAACCAAACATAGTTTTTGGTCGAGGGGTTTCACTGTTTACGCTATTATATTTGTTGATGCAATATCAGCAATTCAATAGCTTCATAGAACTGAGTTAAATAAAACCCACAGAAGTTAACATTAATTTTGTGAGAAGAAGAAAACAGAATTCACTTTTTGTAATTGTAATTTGTGATTTTCATCAAATATTTATACATAATGCTACTTAAATAAGTGTTCACAAATAAAACAAACATCCTATGTTAACCATGAAGTTGACAATGAACACAAGAAGCAACCAAATCATTTTGTATTTCTTCAGTGAAAATATAGAGCAGATGTATATAATTGATATAGGTAAACTGACCTGATCAACTGACCACTGGCTGGAGGTGACAATGCATTGGTTCTGGATTCACTATCCTTATGATGCCCCTGGCCTCTGTCCTTGCCATGATTTCCTTTGTCTTTCCTTCCCGGCTTATCTCTGTTACTCTACATATTAAAATATAACTAAAATGGGGATAATTTAAAATGTACTAAAGTAAGACAGATTATCCTGTATCCTGTGCTGTACAATACATCCATGCTTAGCATAGGTCCTCCAACAATAAACTATAACACAAAATCTTTTAATTTCCTGCCTTGTGTACTGTGGTAAAAACTTGCAAGGTATTTTAATTTTTAAACCAACAGAAGAAATTATTGACATTATTAACTGAGAAAAAATAATTATATCAATAATCTGGAAATCAAAGTATTTGAAAATTCGAACAATATTTTATATGGCTGAATTGTCACTGGCTTGGTACATTACAGGATTGCAAATTTATCTCAAATGATATAACTGATTTGTCATTGACGTGCTATCATTTTAACCTTAACATGGTCAATAATAATAATAATAATAATAATAATAATAATAATAATAATAATAATAACAATACAATATCACTTACCGTCTTGCTTTCAGTAGCAAGCAAGAAAAAAAGGAACAACAAAATGAAAGCAGTGATCTTCATTTGTGTCCCAATAATCAACTAATGACAAGGAAAACTCAATAACGCATTACATCAATGGACGTGAAGAGGTCCAACTTAAACCTTTATTTAGTGGCTGAGTAGCAAACCACTCCAAGCAACACCTATATATAAACCAATTATAGAAACAATGGATTCTTTCTTTGAGTGGCATGGACATGTGATTCAACTTCTTCATAATTAAAAGGAAAGGGTTACAAAAAATTATCTCCACTATTACATTAATGCAAACAATGAAATTTACAAACTGAAGTGGTATGTCATTCAGGAGTGTTTTGGCCATGGTCCAATGTTTGGAATGATATCAAATGGTTCACATCACTGGCTAAAACACTGTCTCTCCTTGAGATTTTATAGGGGGCTAAATTTTGGGAAAATTGTTGACATAACCTGTTACATAAATACTTAGTTTAATTTGTGCACCTTAAAAGCCAAGTTTACTGCATAACATCATGTGATTAGTTGATTTTAGCATCCTGCAGCGCAGGAAAACAAAAATTTATGGTAAATTTCTGATTAGCCTCTTTGAACATATCAATCAAATTTTCTGACATGAATAGCTGATGTCCTGAATACCTCATTAAGAGAGATCATGTGATTACAACATATTTTGTGCTGGTCTCACTCCAGATAACCTATTCAAGCCTCAAGACTTCACAGAGAAGACTCAAAAATGCATATTTGTACACAGGGCTTGCCAAAGTAGTTTAAATATGGCCAATGAAAATCTCAGATACACACAATGGAGAACCTGATTGCACCTATTACAGGAAATTACATTCTTGAAAAGGCAGCTACATTGATACAGCATAATTCAGCCTTGAGCTTGTACATTTCCACATTAATGCTCCACAAGACATGCTCATTTTCGCATTATGGCCTAAAAAGTATGCACACTTTTACTGTATGGCCCAAAAGACTTTCACATTTCTACATTATGGCCCAAAATACTTTCACATTTCCATATCATAGCCCAATTAAGAGACTTGCACAATTCCACATTATGGCCTAAAAAACTTGCACATTTCTACATTATGGCCTAAAAGACTTGCACATTTCCACATTATGGAAATTAAGGTCTGCATATTTCTACATTATGGCCTAAAAGACCTTCACATTTCTACATTATGGCCTAAAAGGTCTGCACATTTCCACATAATATGACCTAAAAGTCTCATAGGTTTCAACATTTGGTCCAAAAAACTTGCATATTTCTACATGATGGCCTAATAGACCATCACATTTCTACATTATGGCCTAAAAGACTTTCACATTTCTACATTATGGCCTAAAAGGTCTGCACATTTCTACATTATGGCCTAAAAGTCTCATAGGTTTCAACAATTGGTCCAAAAGACTTGCATTTTTCTACATTATGGCCTAAAAGACTTGCACATTTCTACATTATGGCCTAAAAGACTTGCACATTTCTACATTATGGCCTAAAAGATTTGCACATTTCTACATTATGGCCCAAAAGTCTCATAGGTTTCTACATTTGGTCCAAAAGACTTGCACATTTCTACATTGCTACATTATGGCCTAAAAGACTTGTGCATTTCTATGTTATGGCCTAAAAGACTTGCACATTTCCACATTATGGAAAAAAAGGTATGTACATTTCCACATTATGGCCTAAAAGTCTCATAGGTTTCCACATTTGATCCAAAAGACTTGCACATTTCTACATTATGGCCTAAAAGACTTGCACATTTCTACATTATGGCCTAAAAGACTTGCCATACTCTAAATATCCTTTCTAATTTTGGCTTGAACATGAGTTTCATGTTGCAAAAACAAATCAGCAAAGAGTCTGGTCAACCTAAAAGAGCTTTTACATTTACTTTTGATTGATAGAGATAAAACTCAATCTCAAACTCAATATCCCATTTTTATGATTTCCAGATGGGGACATGTACAAGCCTTTTAAACTTGAAACTTTAGGTAAAAAATGTCAGCAAGTCCTAAAATCAAAATCAGAGCTAGAAAGTCTTAAAATCAATGGCATAGCTAGAAAGTCTTAAAATCAATGGCATAGCTAGAAAGTCTTAAAATCAATGGCATAGCTAGAAAGTCTTAAAATCAATGGCATAGCTAGAAAGTCTTAAAATCAATGGCATAGCTAGAAAGTCCAAAAATCAATGGCATAGCTAGAAAGTCTTAAAATCAATGGCATAGCTAGAAAGTCTTAAACTCAATGGCATAGCTAGAATACATCAAATAATCAAATTTTAGTTATGAGATATTCTTGATTTAACTGAATTAAAAATTTCAGAATGTAAACTTGAGATTTGGTTGCTCTCCTCAAACTTGCATTGATAATACAGTGACAAGCTTTATATAATTTGAAAAAAGAAGTTTAATTGGAACAAGTCAGATAAATGATTACTTAACACACTTCTACAAAACATTTAATTTTTCTCCAGCAGGCACTACAGACATTGATTATTACGCAAAAAATAAATTCTGAAAATAGCTTATGACACAATGATGACAATAAAATGCTGGTCTTTTCTCTAAATGAACTGACACTATATATATACCAGTAGCCAATATTGTGGTGCCATTATCATACATACATACATACATACATACATACATACATACATACATACATACATACATACATACATACATACATACATACATACCGTACATACATACATTAGGTAAATCAGATGCGAGAAACCACTGGAAATGAAAACACATGACACTAAATGATCACTACATGGATGAGAATAATATTGTTAACTCAGTTTGTATCTATGTACACGAATCAGCATTAACTATGGACTATAGTGTGAAATTATAAATTTGTAGCAAGTGATATATGTAGACCTCCTTGGTAATACCATAAACCTAACGTGCCACAACCATGTTAATAAAGGGACAAAACGGTGAAAAATTGATTAAGCACTGACTTCTTAACCAGGACTTTTGTCACTGAATCCTTAACTTGACCATCACAGACTATGGACTTCCATCACTGAATCCTTAACTTGACCCTCACAGACCATGGACTTCCGTCACTGAATCCTTAACTTGACACTCACAAACCCTAGATTTCTGTCACTGAATCCTTAATCTGGCCTTCTGTCACTGAATCCTTAACTTGACCCTCACACACCATGGGCTTCTGTCACTGAATCCTTAACTTGACCCTCTCAGACCATGGACTTCCATCACTGAATCCTTAAAGTTAAGGATTCAGTGACAGAAGCCTAAGAAAGGGTCAACCTCACACACCATAGGCTTCTGTCACTGAATCCTTAACTTTACCCTGAGACAGACCCTAGACTTCCGTCACTGAATCCTTAACTTGGCCCTCACAGACCCTAGACTTCCTTCACTGAATCCTTAATCTGGCCTTCTGTCACTGAATCCTTAACTTGACCCTCACACACCATGGGCTTCTGTCCTTAATCCTTAACTTGACCCTCACACACCATGGGCCTCTGTCACTGAATCCTTAACTTGACCCTCACAGACCCTGGACTTCCGTCACTGAATCCTTAATCTGACCTTCCATCACTGAATCCTTAACCTGGCCCTCACAGACCCTGGACATCAGTCACTGAATCCTTAACTTGACCCTCACACACCATAGGCTTCCGTCACTGAATCCTTAACTTGATCCTCACAGATCATGGACTTCCCTCACTGAATCCTGAACCTGGCCCTGACAGACCATGGACATCAGTCAATGAATCCTTAACTTGACCCTCACAGACCCTGGGCTTCCATCACTGAATCCTTAATCTGGCCTTCCATCACTGAATCCTTAACCTGGCCTTCACAGACCCTGGACATCAGTCACTGAATCCTTAACTTGACCCTCACACACCATGGGCTTCCGTCATTGAATCCTTAATCTGGCCTTCCGTCACTGAATCCTTAACCTGGCCCTCACAGACCCTGGACATCAGTCACTGAATCCTTAACTTGACCCTCACACACCATAGGCTTCCATCACTGAATCCTTAACTTGATCCTCACAGATCATGGACTTCCGTCATTGAATCCTGAACCTGGCCCTGACAGACCATGGACATCAGTCAATGAATCCTTAACTTGACCCTCACAGACCCTGGGCTTCCATCACTGAATCCTTAATCTGGCCTTCCATCACTGAATCCTTAACCTGGCCTTCACAGACCCTGGACATCAGTCACTGAATCCTTAACTTGACCCTCACACACCATGGCTTCCATCATTGAATCCTTAATCTGGCCTTCCATCACTGAATCCTTCACCTGGCCCTCACAGACCCTGGACATCAGTCACTGAATCCTTAACTTGACCCTCACACACCATAGGCTTCCATCACTGAATCCTTAACTTGATCCTCACAGATCATGGACTTCCGTCACTGAATCCTGAACCTGGCCCTGACATACCATGGACATCAGTCAATGAATCCTTAACTTGACCCTCAAAGACCCTGGGCTTCCATCACTGAATCCTTAATCTGGCCTTCCATCACTGAATCCTTAACCTGGCCTTCACAGACCCTGGACATCAGTCACTGAATCCTTAACTTGACCCTCACACACCATAGGCTTCTGTCACTGAATCCTTAACTCGACCCTGAGACAGACCCTAGACTTCCGTCACTGAATCCTTAACTTGGCCCTCACAGACCCTAGACTTCCTTCACTGAATCCTTAATCTGGACTTCTGTCACTGAATCCTTAACTTGACCCTCACACACCATGGGCTTCTGTCCTTAATCCTTAACTTGACCCTCACACACCATGGGCTTCTGTCACTGAATCCTTAACTTGACCCTCACAGACCCTGGACTTCCGTCACTGAATCCTTAATCTGACCTTCCATCACTGAATCCTTAACCTGGCCCTCACAGACCCTGGACATCAGTCACTGAATCCTTAACTTGACCCTCACACACCATAGGCTTCCGTCACTGAATCCATAACTTGATCCTCACAGATCATGGACTTCCGTCACTGAATCCTGAACCTGGCCCTGACAGACCATGGACATCAGTCAATGAATCCTTAACTTGACCCTCACAGACCCTGGGCTTCCATCACTGAATCCTTAATCTGGCCTTCCATCACTGAATCCTTAACCTGGCCTTCACAGACCCTGGACATCAGTCACTGAATCCTTAACTTGACCCTCACACACCATGGGCTTCTGTCATTGAATCCTTAATCTGGCCTTCCGTCACTGAATCCTTAACCTGGCCCTCACAGACCCTGGACATCAGTCACTGAATCCTTAACTTGACCCTCACACACCATAGGCTTCCATCACTGAATCCTTAACTTGATCCTCACAGATCATGGACTTCCGTCACTGAATCCTGAACCTGGCCCTGACAGACCATGGACATCAGTCAATGAATCCTTAACTTGACCCTCACAGACCCTGGGCTTCCATCACTGAATCCTTAATCTGGCCTTCCATCACTGAATCCTTAACCTGGCCTTCACAGACCCTGGACATCAGTCACTGAATCCTTAACTTGACCCTCACACACCATGGGCTTCCATCATTGAATCCTTAATCTGGCCTTCCGTGACTGAATCCTTAACCTGGCCTTCACAGACCCTGGACATCAGTCACTGAATCCTTGACTTGACCCTTACACACCATGGGCTTCCGTCACTGAATCCTTAACTTCATCCTCACAGACCATGGACTTCCATCACTGAATCCTTAATCAGACCATCACAGACCCTGGACATCAGTCACTGAATCCTTAACTTGATCCTCACAGACCCTGGACATCAGTCACTGAATCCTTAACTTGATCCTAAACACCCTGGACTTCAGTCACTAAATCCTTAACCTGGGCCCTATTTAAATCACTCTTAGCCCACATAATGTTCATGACTAATCAATTATAAGATATAATACAAGCCAAACCTTAAATTGCAAACTATTAGATGCATTTGTGGCATTTTATTTATTATTTTTGTTTTTAGAAGATTGTTTACAAATTGTAGTGAGGATAGTTTTCCACATATGTCAATGCAAGTGTCTGCTCATTTCTTGACCTGGCATTGTCCTTATATTCCTATATATATATATATATATATATATATATATATATATATATATATATATATATATATATATACTGTGATAGGTCATACAAATTAAAAATAAAATAAAAAATTGCACTTTTTTTAATGATATTATTGTAAAAGTTTAGCAAGGAATTGATGCAAATCAGATATTTTGTTTAGGTGTTTTATGTTCGTAAACCAGTCTATCAGAAGCTATTGTCACTGTCTGCCCCAGATGCTGGATTTTGCTAGCTGTGGGCATAAAAGACTATTTAACATAAACAGTGCTGTCATAAACTATAATAAATTGTTAAATTATGGTAGTAGGAATTGACACTGACTATCAAATGCATTAATTTTTTATTCACAAGAAAAAAATCATCTCTCTAGGAAAGTTTCAAGGCAACTGTCTTGAAATGTACTGGTCAGTTGTTAACTAGAGTGAATAAATGTAGTCTTACATACATTTATCCTTACCAATTTCAATTTCTGTCATTTGGCCTGGCATTTCTGCAGTGCTATGAACACTATGAAACTTGACAAAATATAAGAGTGTGCTCCGAGATTTGTGAATAATGACTACACAAGCAGCAATCATAAATGTTTACTTGGGGGGAAAATGCCAGTGCTGAAGGTGTGCAGACTTCAGGTTTTTATGGCTCAAGAGTATTTCAAAATTCTGAATAAGTGTGCTTACAAAAGTTCAGATGACTGAATGTGTTTAAAACACAATAAATAAAAGTTAAAATATTTAAATATTTTAGAATTCCCAAGAATTAAAACCTCAAAATTTGATAAAATATCCTTCAGACATGAAGCTGCCATTCTATAGAATAAGCAATCAATTTATAATTCATTGAAATCATTAATTCTATCCTGGAATGGTAAAAACTTAAACATGATATCTGCAAATAATACACACACCCTCTGCCATGATGATACTAGCGTTTCTAAAAATAAACCTCAGACACTATCCACAGACATGTTGACAGATCGATTTTAAAATATGGTTGTATTGTCTGGGATCTGTACTACATCAAAGATGTTAATAGAATCAAGAAGGTTCAACACCAGGCAACAAGTTTTATATCTGGTGACTGCAAAACCAGAGAAGTAGGATGCATCACCAAAATGTTAACTGACCTGGGTCAACCAACACTCCAAGCCAGGTAGAGCAGGATTCGTTTGACATATCTCTATGAAGTAGTTGAGGGGTTATTGCTGGCTCTCTAACCAAATATTTATTTTAAACCATTAAGACAAGTTAAAACATTATAGAAAACTAGCATCAAATAATAGATGTTCTGTAGTTGAGCCATGCAGAACAGAACCATTTAGAAATCATCTTTTTTTCTTAATAACAAGTGTGGACTGGAATCATCTGAGTGAGAGTGCAGTGTGTGCATAATCATTGGAAAGCTTCAGGATAGCTCATGAACAATACTACTAGCTTTTAGTGGCTTTCTCTTCTGGTGCAAATTTATGCCATACATTCTGGCTACCATGTACAATCTATTATGTGCTGAAGAATAGCATTAAATTGAAAATCTACAAAACACAACAGAATATGCCTTATACACTGTATTTATGAATATTCTTCCTAAACCTAATGTTCATTTTAACTTGTATTGAAGGGACACCTGCAATAATAGACAATGCACTATATTTATGAATCTGTCTGTTAATGTTCATTTAAACCTGTATATAATTGACATGTAGAGCACATAATAAAACACATGCCATGCTAATTAATAAAGCCAATATCAATAAAGGTACATGTATAGTTTTGTATTATCAACTCAGACTTGCTTAAAATAGTCAAAGCCGTTTCTGATTTAACATAATGGACAAATCGGAAACCATAAATTACAAATGTATAGGGTATACAGTTTATCCCTGTATTACTAGTAAATGACATACAAAAGTACCATTAATGGCACATTATATGTTGGCTCGATGTTTAACAGTACTCAATAAAACTGAAATCTATTTCCACAATTTATTTCTTGTTAGAGTGACCTTGACCTTAATTGTCACTGCTGCAAATCACAAGAACTGAATTCATGAATTTATCATATAAATATCGCGTATACTTTATTTTACAGGACTTAATTAGAACAAATTGTAAGTTAATTTATCTGTGACATATTCCACTCTATAATACAAGTATCTATGCATGTACGTATGTATGTGTGTGTATGTGTATATATATATATATATATATATATATATATATATATATATATATATATGTATCCAGCTGGGATTATTTATTTTTCCAAAATGCAAATCTGACTCAAGGGTGATGTCACCCCTTCAAACAGATCTGACTTGCAAAATACACCCGAACTTGTACATTTCGATCACTGAAATAATACACTTTTGCATGCTGTTTGTGCCAGAGTCAGCCTACAACAAAGAAGTTCAGGTTTGTACACATTTAATGTTTTCTCTTTGGTCAGGCAACCAGGTAACCAATCACTAAGATTATTCGGTACCCAACAGATGTTGACCTGTGACCTTGGAACTGTAGATGGAAGAAAATTCATATTACATATGCAGAAATCATATTTCTGCTTTCAGTCAATCATCCAGACCTTTTTAATTTACCCTTGAATCGATAGGCTTCTTCCTTAACCCCTGTGCAAGCATCTACAAAGTTTGGTAGCTGTAATGAGTTATTGCATGGAAACCATTTTTCTTTCAGTCAGTGATCTTGACCTTTGCATTTTTAAGCCCACATGCAAGCCATCAACAAAGTTTGGTAACTGTGTATGATGGACAACTTAAGTTAATTGTTTGAAAATAAAATTGGCATCAGATGGACAGAATAGGTTCCACTCATAAAACTGGATCAAAGTTCATAAGTGTGTTTGTGAATTAATATTTTCACATTCCGTACCATATGTTTCTAATAGGATGAGAGTGCACTCTATGGCTAGCTTCAAAATTTGTTATTAAAACAATGGTAAACAGCACAAGAAGATTACCAGCAAAGTGAGTCTTATAATGACAAAAATGATCACTTGTCCATTACAAAAAACTAATGATTTTAAATTAACTGGAATTAAAACTTAAAGTGATTTTTTTCTACATTTCTGTGCTGCTCAATCTACACTGGAAGCATAAGCCAGTGCTTAATTAGAACAAAATACTTGAGGGCAGGCCATATCTCAAGGCAGGAAATGTTAAGAGTCTAATTGACTTATGGCCTGTGGAAATCTTATGTCAAGACTGTTGGTTGGTGAACTGCTATAAATTATATTTTGAATATAGTCGTGGCTTTGATAAGATGAGTTATAAGTACAAAATGGTCTTTTATCAAAACAAAACGAATAGTAAAGTTCCTGAACACTTTCCCAGATTGCAATTCATTATATTTTTGTCTTATTTTTTATTCCTTTATTCATAGTACATCTTCTAATCCTGGTGTTATTTACTTTATTAATGCACATAGTTTTAAAAATAATTCATTGTTTATTTTTGTGCATTAAACATAACCATTCTCTTTCTTTTTATAACAAGCATTTTATCCTTCTTTGACCTAAACAATGATTTCCAATGAATATCCGATATCTTTGAAACTTGGTTAACTCATTTTGGTGTATTTTCAGAAGTATAATTCATATTTTACCACTGTAAGGGAACATGTCTAGTAATTAGTTGTATAAAAACTTATTCAGGTCTTCAGCATCACCTTCTGGCTCCTCATGAAGGCTGTATAAGTTCTGCACAGAAATCTCCTCAGCATATGTACCTTTTGGGTAAATTAAATTCCATAGCCCTTTTATTTTAAATAAAAAAATTACAATTCACACATATCTCCAAATAAAAGAAGTTTGCTGCAGTACATATAACTCATAAAAGTTAAATTATCAAACAAAAGATTGAGGTGTAACACTCTAAGCAAAGTCTCTTATAATACAAAGTAGCAGAACATTATGACTGTTGCTATGAAAATCCCATTCAGCACCATTCATCTGAACAAGATGTTAATGTGAGATTAATGTTCCAAGCTGGCTTTTATTTCTCTCACAAAAGGGATGCTGATGCTAACTGTGGTTACAGTACCATTAAAATTCTACTCAGGTCAATAATTAACAAAATATCGATATAAGGTAAAAAGATATACAGCATGGAAGACCAGCAGGGGACATACATATAAGGAAATCAAACTGATAATACTGCTTGTCTGTGTGTAGGTGCAGACAATGCAGCAGTGCCCACTCAGCCTAATAAAACTAGATCTGACACTTTTTTTTTTAAGCAGAAACCATATCATATTGGATTTTAAGATTTAACAGACCATAAGCTTTTTTAACAAGCTGCATTCTCAGATAGATTATCCTGTTGACTTAACTTTAATGATTATAGTCAGGCTACAAAAAGCACAAATGTCAAAGCAACACATCATTATTGGTCTCATGCTATAATTTGATTTGCAAACCATCCTGAGCAAGCTTAATATATTTGTAAACAATAATAAACAGGGTTTCTGTACTTTATACTAGAATTTTAAGGCACCAAAAGTTTGTTCTCAACAAAAGTCAGACTGTCTGAAATATTAATAAGAACTTACCAGCAAGAATTCTAGCCGATATAATTATTTGTTCTTGGCCACTGTCAATAATCCTAATTAAAGACAAGATAAAGGGAGTCATATTAAAATCCAACAAGGTTTTAGTAACAGTGAAAGGTGTACATTAATCAGGTCAACATACTGGGAATGGCATATTACAGCAGTGGGAGGAATTTGTAAGCTAAAAATTCAAGATGAGCTAAGTGAGAAACCAACATATTCGATTGATTGACACAGGCCAATTTTATAGCTCAAAGTCCACTTGGTACTGAACATGATAATGATAAAAGACTATAATCTTCACAGGTCAAGTAGGCGAATAGAAAATGCAAGTGAGGATATTACACTGCAAACATCAGCAGATTAGCACTGGTGCATTGAACACACACACACACACACACACACACACACACACACACACACACACACACATATTATTATTATTATGGATGCACAGGTAAGTAATAATGTAAAGTTCATCTCTCAATTTCTTTATTAAAAAAAACCCCACTCCATATGGTTCTCGTTAATAAGGACTGAAACATCTCTGTCAGATAAGACATGGAGCAGTAAATTGTTGTTTCATAGTCAATTTGACTGTCCATAAGAGTAATATTATAAAAGCTGATGCAACAGTTACTTAGAGTAACTCACAGATCAAACAGTTGCTTTGTTATGAGCCAAGGATAGAGACAATCTTTGCAATGAATAGCCATGAGTTAATTTATAATCATTTGCTGTATCAGTTTCAATGCTACAAAATTATCATTCTAATGCAATGTGATGCTGACAAAGCAAGGTCTCATGTAGATGATGATAGCAAAGTACCAGCACTTTTGGCATAGTAGAACAACCCCAACATCAAAATCGTAACGGGTGAAGGGCTGATTTATCGGCCTAAGTGAGGTTGTACCAGTGTGCATGATACCAGCACCTTTGGCATAGTAGAGTGAGATTGTACTAGTGTGCATAATACCAGCACCTTTGGCATAGTAGAGTGAGGTTGTACCAGTGTGCATGATACAGAGTTGAATCAAAATTGTTCTCCAGATGCACATGAGCACTCAACCAAATTAATCAAATTTTCTGAAGCATGGATATATCTAAATGGTAATGGAGTTGACTTAACATGAGAGAAGCTGAACTCCGTGATGGACAAAGAGGTAATATAAATTTGTTCTATTTATGAAGCTAAAGTGTTCCTCATATTACACCTATATAGTTTCACAAACTGTGCCTACAGTTAATGCTGCAGAGTTAGCATATGATTTTAGCAATGATCCAATTATAATATCCTCCTTGGCGGTATCTGTTCTCATCTATACTTCAAATATGGTATCTTACTTGATCTTCTTTTGCAGGAATATTTACTATTTTTGTAAGTCTTTGGTATTACTCTGCTAGGGTTTGAACCCATAAACTCCCATTTCCGAGGTGAATGCTCTAACCATTTAGGCCACCTAAGTGATCCAAATATTCATACTGAATTTGAATAAATGTGCATACATGACCACAATGACACACAATTATGCCCTGAGAATAACTTAACATTGTTGTTTTTTTTAAAAAGCTGTAAATTTAGGTAAAATACAGAATAAACAAAACAAACATGGTCTGTGAAATGGTGCCCCTACCCACCAACAGGCTTGATGCCCCTGGCAGTTACCTGTACTACCTGCCATTCATGATAACCCTGAACCCACCTTCACTACCATTACTGCACAGAAAACAGATTCAGATGTTATTTATTTTTAGAAGTACTGCTGCAGTAGAATTATTGCATATAAGTAACTGTTGCACATTAATGTGAGGCAACGCTACATACTAACTATGAAGCATGCAGGATATACTGTGTAATACGGCCTTCTACAAACTTCTCAACAGGCCTTAATACAGCACACAGGCTCATCCACATGTCCATGGCTATGTGCAATAATAAAACTAAATCCACATGGTTTCTGATCTAATATCATTATAGTGTTTTTGATATTGTCTGGAATTTTACCTGGTATGTTGAGAGCTTTGTAGTCTTCACAGACAACAATGGGGCCATCATCTGCCTAGTAGGTAGTTTGTAAATCTCAGAGGTTTTCGCCTTTGGCTGGTAGTGCAGTCTTTGAGCATTTTGCAAATGTTGAGATAGTCATCAACATGGTTTATTTGTTTTTTAAGAGGAGAAAACACATGGAGGCTGTAAAAGCTGTCATATTCTTTTTGTGTTTCTGAATACTAATACACATAAATTATTGATCCAGGCTTAGAGGTACTTTTCCTCATCATTAACCACTTCACTCAGTGACAAAAGCCCAATCTTGTGTTTACTTTGGAAACTCTTATCAGGTACAGGCATTCGCTCCAGCCAAAAACAGTAATGGTCACAGATGGTTTAAGTATCTCAAACAGTAATATCTGAATGGGAAATCCAGCATGTAGTTTGCTGAAGAAGTGGATAAACATATTTTAGGTTCTAGTTATTTTAATGGCTATTTTCTTGGTGTATAAAATCATAGTGATAATTTCATTGTCTGTTGGGGACTTATGACATGTAATTTTTTACTCAACAAAAAACCGGAATATTTTTTTTTACATATTTCTAACAAACTTTATCTTTCTTGAGGGCTTGAAGGAGCATAAGGATGACAGATATGAAAGAACTTGCTTGCTTATTCTCCTGTATTGTAGCTATCTTACCCAATGTTTGAAACTTATGACCATACAGACATTTTTTAACCAAAACCTTACCAATGCTTATGAATGGGGACGCTGGTGGAATGACTGATAACACAAGTCTTGACTATGCTAATGGTTGTGATGCAAAACTGGAAAAGTGACCGAGTTTGATATTGAAGGAAATTTTACATTGCTGATGATGAGAAGGAAAGGAATCCCATGTACAAAATCAATAAAATAAATAAAAATGCACCATTTTAACACCATACGATTCTTTAAATATGCATTTCATTACATAAAAATACATAAATCTATCACATTTCTTGCATAAAATGCTGCCACAGGTTTCATAACACACAACCGAGCAACATGTATGATAATAACATTCTACTGTCTGACCACCTCATTCCTCTGGTAACAAATCTGTGTAAAATAAAACAACAATCATTGCGTGAAAACAATAGACATGGCCTCTCCATTCAGCTTTCAAACATTTACTCCAAAAAGCCACACAATTCAATGTGTGACCTCGACCTTGGATCATTCTATACTCATTTCTTTCCTGTAAATCTGTTTCAAAATCATAAACACATGAGGAATGAAACTTAGAACAGATAACTTTCTGTAGCATCAAAGGTTATGGCTCTTTAGCTTTCGAGCTTGTCATATGGCTTTCATCAGAGGAAGACTTCTAGACTGGAGTCGCAGGATCAACTAAATGCTGACCATGTGCTAAAACCCTTCTGTACAATGGTGGAAATTCCAATCTGGAATCACAGTTCAACACATGCTCCCCTACATGATTTCAATAGCTTCTCTTATTTTACATCTCATCTGCCAATTACTCTAATGTTATCCCAAGAAAAAGTATGCCATGATTCTTTGCAACATTCAACAACTGCTTTCAGGGATTCTGTCAGTGTACAAGCACTCTTTAATTCTTGTTTCAAGGCTTCTAGGTTTCCCAAATGTAGTCTTTTCCACAATTAACACACTTGAGTTTATAGGTGACTGAGAACTTATTCCAAGGAGTTTGGTCTTTTAGATGTATCAAGATTGAGAAAATGGTGTTATAGGGTTTGTGAATCACATTAGCTCCATGCTTTTAGAAGAAATTTTGGAATCTTTTGGAGAGTCCATCAACATGGTAATGTGATAGTTATACATTTATCTATTTTCTCCTTCAGATGTTCCTCCTTCTCTGTTCTTTATCTGGCAACAGAAACATCCAGCCTTTGTGACCACTGGCACTCAAAGCTATTGTAATATGACTGACCTCTAACATATGGTTTTCTTCAACACTAACAATACTGTTCAGCTGAGGCAGCAGTTTTCACCACTGATCTCTTATCTTCAAGACAGCGGCTGGAATTGAAGTTACGATATTGGTAAATTTTGTTTCCCCCATCATCTAAAATATGAAAGCAACTATCAAAAAATGGCAACTTCACATCCTCTTTCACTTCACAACTAGATATTTTCATCAGGTGTCCATGCAACTTTGGTACGTTCTCACCCGTGAGGTAAATATGATTGTACAAATCTTCATTGATCTAGTACTAATTGTTCCCCCATGTCTTTAGGCCTTGTCAATAGGTATGCTGATAAACAAAAATCACTGAAAAGAAACCGTTGAAGATAAAAGGTGACTGTACTCATAATAACTTACTTTTTCACATCTACATCAGTAGTGCTATCTTAAATTCCATGGAAAACATCTTTGCTGATGACAATTCATCCACGGCAATAATAGATAGATTTATAAGATATATAAAAAATTAAGAATGACTGTCCCTGTTATCTTCACCTCCCTGGCTTCAAATCTTTAGAGATGATCTCCATATCAAATAATGTATTTCTGGAAAAAGTCTGGAAAAAGTCTAAACATTTTTCCATTGATGGAAACAGAAGATACTATTACAACCAACACAAACTAACCAAAATAGTGATGCCAAAACAGATCCATAAATGGACAGGCAAACATTGTGATTGTTATGTTTCACCTCTTGTGAGGTAAATCACTGGTGATTCAAAATATAAAAATCTCATTGAATTCTAAAATAACAATGTCAGGATTTCACTAATGATGAGCTATCCTGCTTTTGAAAACTGGTGGTCCTTCTGACTGATAGAAGGTCCTGCTTGTTTACCGTCATAGTTACTGAAAAAAATGTGTAATCTATACAATAAAAAAATACACATACAAGGTTGTTATTTTATTACAGTTTACATTAAATTCATCAACAGTTTATATGCTTTGTTTAGCAATGCTGACAAATCTTGTGTGTGGTATTTATCATCATCAGCATAATCATCATCGCCATCAGCAATCACTGAAAGATTTGGCTAATGTAGTTATGTGAGAAAACTTGCCAGTAGCTTCTCGTGGGTCATGGTTCTTTCCGGGGGTTTTCCAGGGTTTTTCCTCCAACAATAATACTGGTTGCCATGTATAGCCTATCATGTGTTGAAAAATGGCATTAAACCCTACAACAACAACAACAACATGTTCCCGATCATATCATACACAGAACAAACTTAGCATGACATCTTATTCTTCTACTTGTTGTAAGTTAGCTATAAAAATTCCAGCTTCCAGGTATCTTGGAAATTTTATTCTCTTTTGGCTTTATTATACACACATATTTAAAGTTTCTTGTCTTTTGGTTTTATGGGGATTTTGGGGGCAAGGGGCGACAGAGAGACATTAACAAGAAATCAAGAATCTCCAGTTTTCAAACATGTGAAACATCATAACAAAAAGTAAATCGCCTAAATGCTTGATGCACTTACATGATTAACAAAAAAGCATCCAAACGACAATTTATGGAAAGAAACCCCAAACAATAATAATTTGGTTTAAATGGGCATAGACATGATCTTTGCTTTGTTATAACTTCATTTCACTTTTGATTTTTGCCGTGTTTGACATGTTTATAATTAAAAGGAGGATTTATGCAACTAATAGCATGGGATAGATATAATTTTAATATCCACAAATCAAGTGCCATTGAACCAACAGACCTGCATTAGTGTCAAACCCTGCTATGTAGGTGTGAATACGTATATGCTTTGGATTTTTAACGTAGCTTTAACAATTTTTTAGTCATATCACTATCTGCAGTGTAACCAAATTGTTATGCTTATGTCGACGCGATAAAATATAAATGTACATATCGACAGAAGCACTTGGTCACAGCTTGAACAAATCCTTTGTTTTCTAATCATTTATGTTGACAAGCTGCCAGTTCAGACTAATACTTTGTATAACAATTAGTTGATCTTACCGCCAGGCTATAATTTTCCCGGGTAATCATTCATGTCGACCAGCTGCCAGTTCCGACCCATGCTGTTTAACAATTAATTGATATTGCCGCCAATTTTAATTTTCCAGCCTAATCATTTATGTCAGCAAGAGGCCAGTTACAATTTGGACTTTATTCAACAATTAGTTGATCTTGCCACCAGGCTTTAATGTCGTGGTGGGATAAAAAATAAAAATAAAATAATCGGGCGTTTGTTTGGTCCCATTAAGTTGGCCTCTCGTGGCGACTTATAAAAGCAATGAAATCTGCTTGATGCTTGGATTTTCCAAAGTGATTTTTGATTAAAACAAATTTATTGTCTGTGAAAGTTTTTATTTAAGATGGCAACTAACAGCAGTATAAAACACAGATTAAATTCACAGTCTCTGGAAATGAAATATCTGGCTTATATGGAAGTTGAGGGCGGAGCATTACACAAAGATGTCTGTGAAAATTTTTCACTTAAACATAACACCCTATCAGGATGGATCAAACAAACTTGTTGACCAGTTTTCATTTCCTCATTCCCTTGGTAGCCTCAATAAGATGGGAACAGACTGACCAAAATCTAGGCCGATTTAGGTACATGTACTTGAAGCATGTAAATAACATGTAACTAGACAGACATGTGCTAATGCCGACATTGAATATTGTCATGCTTTTCATATCAGGATTTGATCGATGCAATATTTTATTGTGGATTTTATTACACAAAGGGAACCAAAATGTAATTTGTCAATATACAAGTGTATTTCACTCTGGTTTGTCTTCATGTACTCAAAATTTCCATTGTTTTTTCAATCAAAGAGTAAATACTACTCACTTATGACAGGTCACCCCTTACTGAAGAATTTAACTTGTATTTTTTACAGACCCCCCCCCCTCCAACACTTATTTCAACATCTGCCAATCTCGACAATTTACTAATTTAATTTATTAAATTTCCCTGAGGTGACAAAATCTTTTATAAATCCATTTATCCTAACAAATGATGGGTGAGTAAGGATGAACAACTTGTTTATTTTAAACCACAAAAAATTAGAGTCATGCTATGATTATTTGTCCAATTAAACTGTTTGACCCTGTTCTCCTATTTAATCAAGGATTGCTACAAGCTACCTGTAAAAATGTGTATATAGTAATCACATTCGCTTATTCTGTAAGCGTAATTATCTTGTAAGTGATGAAAAGAAAAGAAAATTTGATTTGTCCAATGATTTAAATTCTAGATGTATTTCTCTGAATAATCAGTATCACAAAACGAGAATGAAATAACTCACATTTTGTTTAATTTTCTACAGCATAATTTAAAGTTCATTATTTCCATCTTAAAGTATCACAGGTTATCACTATGACTGTCCTGTATGAAACTGCCAAAATCAGTGAAATCAGAATATTATGTACCTGTATTATTGTTTATCTTCATATCATTTCTGGACACAACATACGTTTTTACCTGGTAGTCCAAGGCAATGAATGAAGCACAATTTCATGTCCACAGTGAAGAAGGGGAGATAATCCAACATTTTTCTAAAATAAGCTGAATTTATTTGGTTTCTGTTACTTTTTTTCTGTTTTTCCAAATATCTAATCTTTGCATGTTTTATGAGATCCAAATATGGGGTCTTACTCTCGTGTGGAAATGAAGGAATCCCAAGTTTTTTCTTGAATTTAGGACTCATAAAGAGCAGGTTCTGTACTAGTCCAATTCCACCAGACACCACCCAGTAGTATGGCACACACTTGAGAAAAAAAATTTAAATAATTTCTAATTATTTACTGTAATGATAAACTCATTCTGCAATGCAAATTTGTTATATGCTACCTGTACTTGAAATGAAAACAACCATTTTTGAAATTTTCGCTACTACTCTTGCTCATATCTGAAATAACTATTTTCTTTTCAGTATCTTGACAAACCCACATATATGGTATTGAAAGGAAAGAATCAAACCTCGAGCCTTAAGGTGACGCCAAATTTTCTATAAAAAAATTCAATGTTACGAGTGGAGTCTAGAACCATCAGACCAATTTCAGTTTTGATCCATGAAGTGCTTCTAAAGTTATTAAGTGGAAATAAATTTACATACAGGATATCAATAAATATGGACAGGATGGATGAACAAGGGTAATACTATATTCTCACCAAGAACATATTTTAAGAACATAATGAAAAACAAAAGTATGGCATGTCTCATAATTGTCTTCCAATTTGTTCTGCAGGTGCGAAGAAACCAGCTATATCAAAGTGTGGGAACCAAGTTTTCTCAATCATGTCTGTTTTTAGCAATTTTCACGGAAACAGAAGTAATTACGTCATCAAGGTGCAGTGATGATGAAAATTTTAAATGTTAAAAGTGAGAAAATGTATGGGCTTTTTAAGAACCATATTTTATGTTAATATATATATATATATATATATATATGTATGTATGTATGTATGTATGTATGTATGTATGTATGTATGTATGTATGTATGTATGTATGTATGTAGGTTTTAGAAACTAAACTACATACATTTTTTTGAGGGGTCCTGAGTGGCCGAGTGGTCTAAAGCGCTTTCCGTTATGGATCACTGCCTCTGTCTGCGTGGGTTCAAGTCTAAGATTTGGCTAATGTAGTTATGTGAGAAAGCTTGCCAGTAGGTTCTTGTGGGTCAGTGGTTCTTTCCGGGGGTTTTCCCAGGTTCTTCCTCCACCAATAATACTGGCTGCCATGTATAGCATCTTTTTATTCGAGAAAGCAGAGTACAGTCGACTCCAGTTAACTGCACACCCTGGGGCCCATCATGAGACTGTGCAGTAAACCGGAGTGTGCAGTTAACCGAAGTAAGGTACAGTACAGTTTTAAATCAGCACGGCATGAGTATATGTGAAGAACAAATATAAACAATGATTATAATCCACTCTTTCAACTTTTACTTAAATGTTAAGCTTGTTTTCCTTCCTCCGAACACAACTTCACTGATTCAACCAATGGATCAAGGAATTATAGCGAATTTCAAGAAATTCTATAGATCGCTAGTTATTCGAAAACTGATGTCAGACACAGATGGGTCATCTCCCGCAGAAAAAGTGTTCAGCTCCAAAGTCGTCTGCATCCTGTTTTTTTGCCGTGTTGTCGATTAAATTGAATTCCGTTGTGCATTTTCCATCTTTCCAACCATCCATTTGTTGGTTTGAAATCATTCAAACCCGAACGGTTTAGAGCAATGTTTCCCATGCTGTACATGTACTATGATTTTTCCCATGCTATTGCTCTCTAGTGGACGCGGATATACATGTATATACCACCTAAGGCGTCCTTTACATGTTAATCATTTACAAAGTCACATTTACCGGCTTATTTGTTGGCTTGTTTGAAGCACTACAACAGTGGACTGGCAATAACTGATCATGACTATACATTGTGCAGTTAACCGGAGTAAAATTGTAATGAATAATGTGCCACTGGCAGAAATTTATCGTGATATTATCCGGAGTGTGTATTTAAGTGAAGTGCAGTTATCCGAAGTTTGTTCCTATTGAAAAGCATGGGAAAAAATGGGACCGACGTGACTACGTGCAGTTATCTGGAGTGTGCAATTAACCGATGCACAGTTAAGTGGAGTTGACTATATTATGTATGGGTGAAATGATACACCTGTGCCACGTATCAATACAATTAACAATACACAGCCTGCAATATGATACATATAGAATACATATGAATTTGATGGTGTTTCAATCTTTTAAAGGTAGGTGGTGCCCTTTCATGTATATTGATATTCTGGTCATATTTCTAGCATACAAACTACAGAAAGAAATATAGTTATTATATATTTATATGCAACTTTCACTGATGACAAGATAACAACAATACTTTCAAACAGACTAAAAATTGGTTGCAGAGAGTTTTATCCAATGTTTTAGGCCAATTAATAGTGGCTCCATATAACTCCCTTTGTTTTGTACAACATGAATGATTTGAAAACATCTCAGTACCAATTTCATGTTTTAGTTAAGCTTGGAAGACATTACAATGTTATCATCAAAACAGAAGAAATAATGCGATTTCCCGATGCCAAAAAACATCATCTAGAACAAAGCCGGGCATGGGAATAAGTTTGAATAACAACAAAATCTATCACATTTTAATTCCTGCATATAACAAAGACCGCTGCAGCCACATGTACTGGTATTTATTAATGAAGAAGGGAAACTATTGACTACACCCAGTCCTATTCTACGACTTGTTTTCGACTTACATAGGTGATAAATTTGAGCAGTTTGAAATCTACCCTATCATTCAATGAGAATTTCATTTTTTCATCAACACCTTCATTCACTGGTTAAATATCTGCATAAAAAAAGAGAAATTCCAAATTTGTTCCCAATGTACAATTTAAGTAGAGATGATAAGAGGCTTTATAATCTTAAGGGAGAAAATGGAGGGGGAGGAAGAAATGGTCATAGGTCAATATTTATCTAAACTTCAATATCTGTCTCTCTTTCTCCCTGCTCCACTTTCTTATCTTTATATCAATATTGTTCTTTGCTCGTTTCTAAAGGAGCACATACATAACTAGCTTTGCCAGCTTGAATATGTTGGGAAATTGATCTATGACTGTTATGCACAATTTTCCATGAGCTCACAGAATATTTTTTTATACAGCTCCTCCAAAAGTTGTTAGATCAATTGTTTACTGACTACCATGCCAAATTTCTTAACAGTTCCATATTATTGTACAATGGTATTTAGTCCATTTATGCCTATGCAGATGTATTTTTAAAAAAATTCTTTACTTCTATATTGCATTTTTTTAACCCTTAATTTATTCTATTTATTGTAAACCTGATATGGATACGTGTATATGGTTTTGTAGCACATGATCCGCAGATGAAATTGATTCAGTATTCTGCTCTTTGAACATTTAAATTCAAAATACCACTGACAAGGTCATGCTGTTTATTTTTTGTCAATCACTGGTATCTCCATTCATTAACACTTTCCCAGTTCCAATTATTTGATATACATGTACTTCATAACTTTAAAAAGTATTGTCATCATCACTATCATCAGCATGTATTTGCAACCAAATTGTAATCAACCACATGGGGAATTAGACAGATTGGGTTTTCTAGGTAAAACGTATTTTAAACAAGCATTTGTAAATCCTTCTTCATGAATGGTTCAAACTATGCCATAATGCTTATTCCTGGGCATGTTGTGCTAATCAAATTTAGTTTCACAACCATTTATGTTGTGCCTGAAGAAACCAGATGTGGAACAGTTGCTACCCAAAAAACAGATATCACGACAAGAACAGTAAAACAAAAATTTGCAAGAATTTTCACATTTCACTGTTCTTGACGTGTGTTAATTCATACAGATTTTGCACAATTTATGCAATTGCACACCTTGACATCATATTGCTTAAGAACTTGACATATCTAATGTCTTTTCCCATGAAGTGTCTCTCTTGTTCCTCCAGTACTTTTGATTTCAAAGTAATTTACTTTTCACTGTACAACACGATGGTAGTGTAGCTTTCAAATCAACCAAAGGAGTCAAGATACAATTCAAAAGCAGAAAATTCATGGTTATCATATGATTAGTAAAGTACTTCAGTATACATGTGGAACACATATGGAATGTAAAGTATATGCTGAACATACTTCTGGGTTAAGATAATTAGCGTCAAAATGGGGGGGGGGAGATCCCAACCCTATAATCATGCATATTTTTAATAAGTACAGTGTATGTGAAAACGAACCCACAAAGCACACTTACATTTGCTCCTGAGTTAATTCTTACCATCAAGAACCTACCCATAAGTCTCAAATTTGGGGTTTGAAGTCCAAATATAGAATTACAGTGATGTTTTTAAAGACACATACAGAAGTACAGTGACATCTGTTTATACACATACAAAAATACAGGGACATATTTTTTATATACACAATATATACAGAAATGTTTTTATACACACATACAGAAATACAAGGAAGTTTTTTTAATACACACATGCAGAATTACATGGATGTTTTTATACACACATACAGAAATTCAGGGATTTTTTAAAATACACATACATAAGTACAGGGATGTTTGTTGATATGCATAAAAAATACAGGGACATTTTTTATATACACAGTATATACAGAAATACAGGGATGTTTTTATACACACATACAGAAATACAAGTATTTTATACACATATGCAGAATTACATGGATGTTTTTATACACATTGAAATGCAGGGATGTTTTGTATACACACAAACAGAAATACAGTGATGTTTTATAGACATAGAGAAATACAGGGATGTTTTTATACACACAGAAATACGGGTCTGTTTTCTATCCACACATACAGAAATACACGAATGTTTTATATACAGACATACAAATTTAGTTTCATTATCCAATACCAACCTGTATGAAAAAGAGCTTTGGTTTATTAACCAAATCATGACAATTTGCAAACATTCTGGTATAGATAAACTCTTAATCACTACCATAAATGACATGCTGAATTGTAATCTCCTCTTAGTGGCAATGTTCTTTTTCCTCACCATGTGTGCTGATCACGCAAATGAAACAGATTCAGCATGTGATATTTTGGAAGCTAAAAAAAGTGAAAAACAATAATTAATTCATCTAAATTTAACTTTTTTACATTTCCGTCTTCATCATATTTAAAGCACGCAATTTTCATGAATCAAAAAATGCTAAAACATTAGTAACTTGAGATGTGAAGGTAACATTATGTTTAACTAAAACATCTAGAATAAAGTACACTTCAGCCAAAATGACTTCCAGTTCAATTTCAGAAACATAATTTCCACCCAACCCTGCACTCAAGGTAAATAATGTCTTGCTAGATACTTTAACTTAACAGTTTTCCCACTCATTATGAGCAATATTCAAAATAAACAGGATATACCTAATAAATGCAACTGACACATTTTTGTTCCAAGTATGGCAAATATCTGAATATTGTTTTACACATTTATGAGGTATTGGACTGTTAGAGAAGGATTTTCATCTTCACCCTCAAGTATTTTTATTTGTTACATTTTCAAGCCATTGTTATACAGTAAAAACAAAAGTTTAACCATGCAGGCATTTTGCATAAACAACATGGGCAGACTGAAGCATCTGAAGAACCCTTCTAAAACTTAGTCTGGTTCCCTGACCACATTCACTGAATCTAATATGAAAAACTGCATCTGGACCAAACATTGCAAAGTCAATAGTCAGATCTGAACACAATGATCATATTTCCATATTTTTTGCTACTGTTTCTCAAGCCTATTAATTGAATCATTTTAGTAAGCCATAAAGCAAAGTTGTAATGACTGGTACGTTTACATGTCTCAAAAATATCTTAATTATCTTCTCACATTAACAAATATATTATCA
Organism: Unio pictorum; assembly: GCA_030141615.1. Classification (NCBI taxonomy): domain Eukaryota; kingdom Metazoa; phylum Mollusca; class Bivalvia; order Unionida; family Unionidae; genus Unio; species Unio pictorum. The sequence goes on along the minus strand of JARLTB010000008.1, from coordinate 399,018 downwards.
CCTGGTCATTAAGTTTTCAAGGGATCCTATATAATTTATGTGATGTTCATTACTGAAGTTATCAGGAACTGAATGAAGACTATGGGGCACCAATTTAAACTTTATATTTGGTTTTAAAAAACAAATATATAATATGAAGCAATATATTGAATAATTTTAAATAAATTTATACAAGTTACCTAAAAGGTGAATAAGATTACCTTTCCCCAGTTTTTGAATCATTTTATCCCTAGTGAGATCTTTATATGCTTTCACTCTGAAGTCCAATTTTTTAAACAGTGTCTTCATGTTGATCAGGTCTTTATCTGCTCCATGGCGTACTCCTAAATAGTCAAATGTTTTATTGACAATGACCACTGCAAGTCCACGGTGCTTATGCTTTAAGTTGTAGATGTGTTCAGTCATTCTTCAGTACTGTACTTCTTTTTAGTGTTTGGATCAGAATAACACAACTTACAATTATAGAAGTTACAAACTGGTTACAGTCTGTTTGTATCACAATAACACAACCTACAATTATAGAAGAAGTTACAAACTGGTTACAGTCTACCGGTATTTGTATCAGAATAACACAACCTACAATATAAGTTACAAACTGGTTACAGTCTGTTTGTATCAGAATAACACAACCTACAATTATAGAAGTTACAAACTGGTTACAGTCTGTTTGTATCACAATAACACAACCTACAATTATAGAAGTTACAAACTGGTTACAGTCTACCGGTATTTGTATCAGAATAACACAACCTACAATATAAGTTACAAACTGGTTACAGTCTGTTTGTATCAGAATAACACAACCTACAATTATAGAAGTTACAAACTGGTTACCGTAGTCTGTTTGTATCACAATAACACAACCTACAATTATAGAAGAAGTTACAAACTGGTTACAGTCTGTTTGTATCAGAATAACACAACCTACAATATAAGTTACAAACTGGTTATAGTCTGTTTGTATCAAAATAACACAACCTACAATTATAGAAGAAGTTACAAACTGGTAACAGTCTGTTTGTATCAGAATAACACAACCTACAATATAAGTTACAAACTGGTTACAGTCTGTTTGTAAAAGAATAACATAATCTGCTACAGATGAAGTTACAATCTGGTTACAGTCAGAAGTTACCAAATTGACAGCTAATAATACAATACAAAAACACTTTTAATAATACAGTGAAACCTGTTCACATTATTATGGCTAAGAGTGTTCATGGGACCACAAAATTGTGTCACAGGTGTCCTATATATGTAAATGAAATTAATAAGCAGAATTAGCCTGTGGAAAGCTAAAAAGAATTAAATGAAGAATGTGGTTAGAATACATGAACAATGAAACTAAAAATACAGGGTTAATCCATTTGAAGATGTATTTTTAGATACAACTGAAGTTTAATGACAGGGAATAATCTTTGGAAAGATATCTTTTATATCAAGTGAAATTAATAGCAGGGATTAATCTATGAAAAGCTGTCTTTTATATAAAAATGAAATTAACAAGTGATTACGATAATAATAATAATAATAATAATAACAATAACATTTTTATATATGTATATGCAAAGATCAGCAATTTTACACAATAAAACAACACATTAATACAACAATTTGCTCCAACAGTAAATTATCAATGAATTATGGTAACATCTAGCATACAAAGTGAGACTCTTCTGTCAAGAATCTGTTACTTGATTTTATTTCAAAATGAATGTACAATCTCTTCATAAGCAACATGCAATGGCTGTTAACATAAATGTAATTTTTCATAAGCATTCCTCATGCATTATTCATAAACATTCCTCATGCATTATTCATAAGCATTCCTCATGCACTATTCATAAGTATTCCTCATGCATTATTCATAAACATTCCTCATGCATTATTCATAAGCATTCCTCATGCACTATTCATAAGTATTCCTCATGCATTATTCATAAACATTCCTCATGCATTATTCATAAGCATTCCTCATGCACTATTCATAAGTATTCCTCATGCATTAGTCATAAACATTCCTCATGCACTATTATGTCCATCATAACTCACTGAAAATCTAAATCCTGCCTGTAGCAGACATTTAACCCCATCAGTGCAAAACATGACAAACGTATTCATAGAAGAGCACAATGGAGTTTGAAAAGCTACATCTATATTTATTGAACATAGTGCCTCATCTGCTTGTGAATGCATGTCTGTAAAATTCATGTTCCTGACTTTCAAAAGCTTTAATACATAACTTTTTTGATAATACATGTACTGTCATTGGAATATAGACTAACATTCCTCGTGCTTGTGCAGATGTCATGGATTATGCAAGTGAAATTAATGAGTGATTTGAAAAGTTTTTTTTCTTTATAAAGGAGTTCCCTCACATGGAAGTGTCTGCTAAGACAGATTTCATTTGTTTGGAATTGAGATAAGTTATTTGGACTGTTTCCGATAATTAGACATATTTAATATCAAGTGACGGAGTTGGGTTGATCAGCGAGATTATAGAAAGTACAATAAATAGATTGTTATAAACAACACAAGATTTAACAAACAGATCTTTTTAATGTACAAAATACCACAAATATTAAATTGGATGTTTTTTAAATGGCATTTCAAACATATTACACACTATATTATGAAAATTGAAAAGGAGATTGGAGCTAAATTTATTATTAGAGACACATCAACGCAACCATTAAATATTATGTTATATTAGTCAACATTAACAATGTCATACTAGTTAATGAATCATATTCATGTTACATTTGTTATGTAAATTTAATTTATTTGTTTGTCAGTATTATTTTTTAAAATTTAATTAGATGTTATTGTAATGTAACATTGTTTGCTGGACTTGACATTGTTCAAAATTGAAATCATTTCTGCTTGACCTGATTGACGTTTCAATTTGTTTTATATATTTCATTTATATCAACAACTAAATTAGTTTCATTATACTCTATGAGTATGAGCTTATTAATCAAATTACTATTCAGGTAAACATGTACTGTGGTAAGTATATTGATCAGGTTCAGGGTATTTGGAGATTCCCATGTGAAATTAATAGTTTATTGTGTTGTAAGTAAACAAGGCTCATTAAGATCATTCCAGAAAGTTTTTTCCATGCAGAGAACAATATTTTCTTGTGACTGAGAATTTTACGAGTAATGCTTTAACATCTAGTACTATAAGTTATATATGTTGCGACCAGTTTGAGCTGAATTTTATTTTCTTAAAATTATTGAATTCAACTGCTCTGACAAAATTCTTGGATAAAGACATTAATTGGAATTTACACTGAAGTCAAACCTGGAATAATATTTCTGTGATTCAACAAGAGATTGTTGACACATTGGCACATTGCTGACCAGAACAGACATGTCACTGCCGTCAATTTTTTATTTCATTGGGACTTGAACTCAGTTTTATTCAGGACTTTTTATTTTTTGGACTTGTGTTTTTAATTCTCGGATCACTGTTTGATTTATTTCGCAATACTGAGAGAGAGAGAGAGAGAGAGAGAGAGAGAGAGAGAGAGAGAGAGAGTAATGACTAACGTCAGCAAAAGCCTTATTTCCTTGCATGTGTCTCGTTGCCGAGGCTACTAAGTTATATGAGTTTAACTTATACAGAAGCCAATGATGGTCAGAGTGGCTGAAACCCTGATATTTGTGCTTTGACATTAAGGCCTTCACACCAGATGGTATCTCCAGTGGCAAACTTAATGCAAAGATAGTTGTAAAGCCAATGGCTGAATGATTACCATTCATTTTGTACCTGTATTGCTCCATTTTCATAGATTAAGTGCAATGCCCACCATCTGTTGCCATGGCACCCATGGAGGTGAATGAAGTAAATTCCAGTACACAAAGTATAAAAGTTACCTTCTTTTCCTGTGTGAACATCCGCATTCTCCCACACACTTACAACTAATATTAGACTTCCAAATCAACAAAAAATAAGATTATTTAGGTGGCACTCTACAGTTTCATAGTTTGCATAAGATAAGAATTTTAAAGAAAAAGAATTTCCCTGACTTTCCTCACTGGCTTTTTAGAGACATTGTATATTTTAGGCATATTTCAAAGAATCTTTAATTCCCTATACTTTGATGTGCGATTGATTGGTGCAATATAGGTATACAGTTTGGCCTTACTACAAATGTGCACCTTTCAAAAACGTGCTAGCTCAACTTGGTCATTTTCACTTCCTGAACTTCAGAGTTAAAATGTATAAAAGAGCTGATATAATTTTTATTTTGTACATTTTATATATTTGGTAATTTATTCATTGCACTTTCAGAACTGGTATTGTCTAGTCTGGCAAAATTAATTTTCCCTATTTGCTGCTGCTATGGATAGGGTACTGTAGACTGGTTCAGGCTGATTTTTGGGGCAAAATGGAGCATTCATTTTCATTAGCAGTACTGTAGACTGGTTCAGGTTGATTTTTGGTGCAAAATGGAGCATTCATTTTCATTAGCAGTGTGCTTAGTTTAGGTACAATATATAGAAGTACAATATCCAAAGAAATGTCAGCCACTCTGACATTACATTTAAGTAGTATAGAGGTATGCCAATATTCTCACCACTGTTTATGTTTTAAATGCAAACAACTTCACTTTAAATACATCACCCTCTCTCAAAAGGACATACAATTTGGAGAGTCTCCCCTTAACAAAGCTATAGCTGTTCATGACTTGTACTTTCCAATTTAAAATCATAATGCTTGTACTGATGCTTCTGAAATTTGCCTGGTTCTAAGGGATTAAATAATCAGTAACTGTTCAGGATAAGAATTTGTAAGAATGTTGTAAGATGGACCACAGGGGCTCGTTACAAAGCAAATTAGGAGTATCAGTCCATGAATCAGGGTCTAACCTGTAACAATATAACACAAATGAAGACACCAGTCTGCACCCCTTGGTTGTTCCAACACTTCTAGTTTATTTGAACACAACCTGAAATAGTTAAAATGACTAATATAAGCAGACTTTTAAAAACACAACTAATCCTAGCAGTCTATTACACTGTCCACCATACTCCATGATTAATATTAGCTTATGACCAAGTGGTCCAATTCACAAATCACTATAATAATTGAGTCTTTCATTAAACCAACCACAATGGGCATAACCCTATAATAGGGGTGGAAGTGACCAAGTCTGATAGATTAGATAAGAGAGATGCTGCTTTAAGATGAGGACCATACCTATTACAGTAAGGAGGAAGGAAATGCCGAAGCTTGTGATGGAGTGAAAGAACTGCATCTTAAAGTGGGTTGTCCTGTCATGTTGCTTGTCAATATATCTGATGAACTTGTAAATGGGCTTACAGGGGAAGTCATGTAAACCAATAGCACAAACATTTCTGTTTATTTCCGTGTACTTAAACGACAGGTACTTGTGACACAGTATGCTTTTTCTAAGTACAGTGTAAAATTACAGAAAGATGTAGGTACACCTTGGCAGATACCATTAAAGCTGGCTTTTGCACTAACTCTCCACAAGGCACAGGGACTTAACGTTGGAAAGAGTTTCAGTTGACTGCCAGAATATGTCTCAATATGGCCAACATGTTGTTGCATTAAGCAGAGTTACAAGGAAAAAAAGATTGCAGGTTCTAAACTTTTCAACGAATCTTGTCAAGCTACCACCACCTATTTGCTAATTTTTATGCAAAAACAAAACTACTGGAACAAGCTGACTTATCATGTTGTGTGCAATCCCATCACACTTCTAATATATTACCCGTCGGAGTTTCACATTTAGAAATAGAAACAGACACCTGTGATGAAATGTTGAGTGACAATGACATTCATTTTCTAGAAGAGGTAAAAAGAATGGAGCAGAGCATCAGCAACATAGTAGAGTTTCTGCTGCCCCAAGGAGTTGATGTTCACAATTTGGTACAGGGCCTTCTACACAACTGTGAAGAAACTTCCATCAAACTAATGAATATACAGTAGTTGCATACCTTGACAAACACATGAAGGAAACACGCCAGTTTGTGGACTATCTTTGGAGCAAGATATGGCCACTAAAAGGAGAAGTATTTTGTTTCAACACCATCAGTAGCTAACAAGGATTGTACTGAATTATTTATAAGGAGTGTAAAAAGGTGCTTACAGGTGAGGAGTACGAATGGAAAGTCAACCATTTGGAAAAATTCCATCATCTGGCCATTATAATGTCATGTTTAGACTGTCATACTCTGTTCACAGAGAAATCCTAAACATTGAGACAAAGCCAATTAGGCAACATGCAAAAGAACAAGCAGAACAAGGTAGAGGAAGAGAGTATGATGAATCATCAGGTGAAAGAGGAAAAATACGATAAGATACATCTCAGGTTGGTGACTGCACAACCTCAAGAAATGAAGAATGAAGAGAAAATAGTGCAAAATATGTACAATCCCATGATTGCATGAAAACTGAAGACCTTAATGCAATACCAGATGAATGGTTTTGTCCCACATGCACAATACAGCAGGAATCAGAATAATATCTGTACAGATGCTACAGATCCATCCTTGGCATCTCTTACATAGACCACATCACAAATGAAGTGCATAACACCATCAGGCACAAACTAGGCCATTATGAAGATCTCACCACTGTCAAAAAGAGAAAGCTGAAATGGTATGACCATGGTATGACCATGTCACTAGAGCCAACAGTCTATGCAAAACGGTACTGCAGGGCAGTGTCCAGGGTGGCAGAAGGAGAGATAGAGAAAAAAAGTGGACTGACAACATCACAGAATGGACCTCAAAAGTTTTGCGGAGACACAGGCTTTGTCACATGATTGAGACAAGTGGATGGAACTGATCAGATGTTCAGCACCAAAATTGCCTCAATGACCACACTAGGTCAAGAGACTGATAATGATGACACCTGTAAGCACTATTACATTCCTTATAGCCAATGTTCCATGCCTAAATAGTTCGAATGTGAATTTCAATGATGTCATGAGTATGAAATGATACAAGCGGAAAATAACTTTACCAGTATAGTGCAATATTGGTTGATTTGTGGATTAAGTGCACATATTTTCCAAATATATATGTTTGTTGATGGCGTAAAAGTATATTTTGAATATGAGGTAGTTAACAGATGGCTGTAGTATTTCTTGAATAATTTTCATTCGACTGTGCTGAAGGATGGATTACATGTTTTGTGTGTATTTGAACTTGTTCGTCAAATCAGAATCTAGTAAAAAGTAGTTTTATTCATCGTCAACAGTATCAATATGTGACAGGTGAAAAATTTCACTTGCAAAGACACTACAAGAAACAAAGTACTGTATACATTTGAAGACACTTTTGCACAGTATACATCTATATTATATACGTGAATGGCAAAGCAGCAAATACTTTCCACCATTTATACAAATTGTTTGGCTCCATAAGTGAATCTAACAACATTTGATTTGGAGAAATATTTACAAGGAACAAGTATTCGGTGCTGTTAGGTTCCAGTGTTAAATATCATATACTTTATTTAGCATGCTATCTTCAAAAGATTTTGACTTTTATGCAACAATTAGGACAAAATGACATTTAGTTTGCAAACGCCGACCCAATGTGTTGGCATATGAGAACATTTACAGCCTTGCGAACACACCCCATCATTAGGCCTGGTGAGACAGTCCTAATGTTAATAGGCCTAGGTTTATTGCAACAGATTGATGTGTGGGGTTGGTGTTATTGGTATAACGGTACCAATTGTGCAAGTCCATGTGGGTGGAGCTTAAGGTGTAGGGAAGATTGCAATCAGAAAAAAACAACAACACTAGCTATGATTGGTGGATTATGTAAGAGTTGTACTTTCTGTTAGGCTTAAAAAAAAGTTTAGTCTCTTGGCAACATGTGAATTTATGCTAATTCCTAAATAGATCAAATTTTGTATTTTTTATGATTTTTTCAAAATGTAATACACATGACTGAAAATATGTACATGTATGTTGTGACTAGATAACTCATACCCCTGTCTAGTTCAAGCAGAGTTATCTCTCTAAAATGCAATGGAGTACATGGTTTTGTGTTTTTATATATATATATATATATATATATATATATATATATATATATATATATATATATATATATATATATATATATTATTGATAAGGGTATTTCATTTTGTCAGACATTTCGCCGTACTTTATTGATAAAACGTCAGACTCCTGTGATCAAACCAATAATAGCAGGCCCAAAAATAATATGAATTATATTCCGAACATTGTCACTCGTGTAAAAATTATTAAAAATGCTTGAACATTTTGATAATTAGCATTATCTACACTACTAAGATTATTTTACCATGGCACAATATAATTTTTCATTTCTTTCTATGCTTTCGTTTGCTTGTATTTGGAATCACACCACAATTAATACTTCCAGTTCAGTACCCCGAATGTAGTTCCAGTCTATTTTTAGAACATTTTTTCCTCTCTCATTTTGGTGGTGGTAGAAGAGTTATATTGATGCATATTTGGTATGGATTTAAAGGTAATAATTGTTCATTCTTAAGAATATGAGCAGAGAGAGTGGTTGTCAGTGTGTAATTTGGCGACAGTGCACATGGAGTAATAAGGCCTTGGTGATGATCCGGAAGTGAAATATGTGGTCTGTGTACATGCTGTTCTGTTTACAGTGCAGCAGCTCAAAAAAAATACCGATCAACCCTTGACAAGAATTTCACCGTGAAGTCATCTTTGGAGGTATTTTAGATTAACATATGATTTGTATTGATTGTCACACTGTGGAAAGGTCAGTACTGAGAAATATATGTAGAGAAGATATAGTAAAATTAATTGTGATCTATGTCCATTTAGCGCTGTATCGAGGTTATTCTGATCTTACCTTTCAGTTAATGGTGAAATCCAAGGCTATCCAAATGCAAACACGGTGCTGCCAGACCGGTCTCTCTAAACACCCAAGACACCCCAGGACATCACAGTATTACTTATATTTGCACCAAATTTTGCAAAAGTGTACCAAGAAGCGGGGAAAATAAAGAAAACACATACGGACATTGTTACTATCAATGATTGATAGTATTGGTTGATGGCCCTATTTCCAATAATCTACGGAAACTAACTCTTGTTTGGAAAATATAAACACAATTTTCTCATTAAATGGCAATGCACCATACTTTACTCATTTAATTTGTTATAAACTGTTTATATAATTTTTTTTCTTGAAATCGTGCATCAAAATTATTGACAGACGTTTAGAATACATGAACTATAGTGTTTTATCCAACACGGGAGTGATTTCCCTTGATTTTATGTAACCCCGATTCGCTCTACAATTCCCTTGATTTTACATGAATGACATGTTTGATATATCTAATGTAATTTATCTATCAACCCTACACCAAGTTGTTGCTCTTCTTATGCTGTATAATGAAAAATAAAATGTATTCATTATATTAACTTACTAAAACGTATTTACTGAAATAAATACAATTAGTGGTCTTCTAGACCATTTAACTTGGTCTCTAAGCCTTTTGTTATTTTGTCTTGACGGCACAAGCCGTCAAGTCAAAATAAAAAATAAAGGCTTAGAGACCAACTTGCTGGTATAGTGGTCTTCTACATGTTACATTCTTTATGTCGATATATTAATTACCCTATCTCAAATGGCTGCGAATCGAGAGGACATACCAAAACTATGACACATGTTGAGTAAAGATTATGCCGTTACAAAGTGATGCAGATGTCGTAGTTCCTAAAGTCTGAATCCAATTTATAAAGGGTATTTTTCAATATTAGTACCATCACTATTCATTTCAAAAGAGGTATTTACTTTTAAATACAACTAAAAATTTGTCTCCCCTCCACAGCTTTGCCACCTTATGTATCAGACTGAATAAAAGACGAAATACAAACAATGAAACACACATGCCTTTTTTACTTTAGAAGTTATTAATGTTTTCGCAAGCATAGTAAGAGCAGGTGAATTTTCATCGTTTTACATTTATTTAATATATCAAGGTTGTAAACAAGATATGAGCTATAGCATTTACATGTATTTTTACCAAAATAACATTCCAGTGTTTCAATATAGAAAATATGAAGTTAACTATTTCATTATCAACACTATCAAACAATAATGCATATAATTTGATTACTGAGTTCTCAAGCAAAACTTATTTTCTTCGCATTATATTTACTAAACAAATTGCATAAAGAGTTATTGACGAGTAAAAGGAAAGTATAACATATCAAACAGTTATTGATAAGTAAAACGATGTAACGTATCAAATAGTTTTCGGAAACAATACAAAAGACCAACCGATATGTATAGACACACACTTCTTACATAACATACAAGAGCTTTCTGGAGCATATTGAACATTTTGACGTCCCATATATGTGCAACAAAAGTTTTTCCTCAGAGATCAGCACAAAAACTTAAACTACAACGAAGGATTAAATCACTTGGCATAGGTAACTTTAATAAATTTTTATTTAGTCCTGTTGTAAAATGTATCTGTATATCATATATACTATATGCATGACATTATGAATTTAAGTTCTATATTTTCTCAATAATGCGTGTAGGAAGCATCAATTTGTGCACAACTTAACAAGAACGGATGTATCAATGTTTATGTATTGTTTTCTATAGTGTGCTTGTTCAATATTTAGCTTATTATTATTTTTTTTTGTGGGGGGGGGGAGTGAGCACCAGACATATTCCTTACTTGACCAAAAGAAAGCGTTTTCATGTATTTTTTTAATATTTTATTGCGTTTCTCCCGATTCGAATTAGGTCTACTCTCTATTATTTACTTTATAACCTAAATAAATTCCAATTTGAATACCTTGTATGTATGTGTTATTTCAGAAATACTATGCAAAAGTCACCCACAAAAAGCCCAAAAGGCTGAATCAAAACGTATACCTCAACCCGTAAAGTGCGCTCTTACGACCAGCCTTGGTTGCTAACTGTTTTCTTGTAGCCTTTTTGTTGATTCCCGTCAACTCTTTCCAGCATGTTAGCTAGTTTGAGTTTTGGGTAAACACCCTTGTTATTCTAAATCTGTTGAGCTATGTTATCCCAAAAGACAAATGGATCGCACCAACTACCCTCAGCCAGAGCTGGTATTGGGTATTGAACTAACTGCCAGAGCTTGCAGCAAGTTCTGGTTTCCTTCTCCATATGTCTTGAACAAATTTTGTACTCCCTCCCCTCAGGACTAATTAGTCCCCGGAGGGGAGGGTTCTTTTCCATTAGTCCCTATTTGGTTTTAGTTGTTTTCCTTATATTAGGTTTTTAAAGTGTAATTCTGGGTTTTGTATTGAAAGGTTTGTTGTTATTTTAAAGGCCAAAATAGTTCAATATTTTAATAGTTGAATGCATTTTGTTTTTATTATGTGTGCTTAATGGTTCTGTTTCTTTTAATTGCAGTTTAATTATTTTTATGCCGTGGCATGTTTTTATTTTGACCAAATTTCTAGTTAGGTCAACTTCCATCATTTTCATAGGAAATTTTTCCCATGATTATAGAGACTTCATTGGGACCCATACAGTTCCATCTCTATTTCTCAGTACTCTGATTTCTCAATACTCTAGATTTCAGTTGAAATTATTCATAAAATGCTTTATGCTTGCCTATTGTGTTTTGTTTGTTTGCAGTTAAGTTATTTCTATGCCATGGCATAGTGTTGTTTTTGACCAAAGTTCTAGTTAAGACAGCTTCCATCTTTTTCTTAGTAAACATTTTCCATGATCGTAGAGACTTCACTGGGCACCAGTCACATCCAATCCATCTCTATTTCTCCATACTCAGATTTTTGAATACTCTAGATTTAAATCCAGAGTTCTAGTTTAGTCAAATTTCCATCTTTTTCCTAGGAAATGTTTTCCACTTAAAATACTTATGTTAGGTTGCTGAAGTGTATTTGTAAATATTTTATTAACGTTGTATTTTAAATTTTAAGGCCAAATTGTTGGTTATTTCAATTGTTAAGTGTATTAATTTGTAGTTAAGTTATTTCTATGCTGTGGCGTAGTGTTGTTTTGACTTGTAGCAAATTCTGCTATGAAATCAAGTTTGTCACAGAATTAAAAAAAAAAACAACTTTTGTTATGCCCGAGAAATATTTGACTGTTTGTGTTGTGCATGCGTACAACACTATCTAGTATGAACAGGTGAACCAATGCCAGATATGGAGGGTCTTTTTGCGAAGTTGTCGGGCAACCGATGGATATCCAAATTAGATCTGTCCAAGGGATAGTGGCAGGTTGCCATTGTTCAGGAGTCCCGTGCATTGACAGCATTTGTGACCCAGAAAGGACTATATTAGTTCAAGGTAATGCCATTCAGGTTAGTAGGGGCCAGTGCCACCTGTTGTCATTTGATGCGCAAGTTGCTAAAAGGTTTAGCAAACGTTGATAGCTTTGTAGACGACATATTCGTGTACACGAATACTTGAGTGAGCACGTGTCCGTCTTGGGGGAACTCTTTGATAGACTCCGCAGAGCGAACCTCACAGTGAGACCAACTAAATGCAGTAATGGCTATACAGATTTAGATTGTTTGGGTCATAGGGTCAGTGGTTCAGGTCAGTTAAAACCTAACCCCAAGCAAGTGGAAGCGATTAGAAACGCACCGAAGCCAGACAACAAAATGCAAGTTCGTTCATTTCTAGGTCTATTAGGATTTTATAGAAAGTTTATACCAAACGTTGCAGCCATAACTAGCCCCCTCTCTGATTTGACAAAGAAAGGGAAACCTAACAAAGTAGAATGAGGGCCGCCACAAGATAGAGCTTTTTGCGTGCTGAAAGAGAAATTAATCAGTGCACCTATATTAAAATTGCCAGATGTTAGCAAACCCCTTTTTTTAAGGACAGACACATCGGAAACTGGGTTGGGAGCAGTTTTACTGCAAGAGCAAGATAACAATAAGTTACCCGTAGCTTACTCAAGTAGAAAATTACTATCCAGGGAGAAAAACTATTTCCGTTATTGAGAAAGAGTGTTTGACCATAGTGTGGGGAATTGGGAAGTATCATGCGTATCTTATTGGGAGAGATTTCGTTCTCGAGACTGATCACCAACCCCTATTGTATTTAAATAAGGCCAAGGTCACTAACGCTCAATTGATGGGTTGGGCGCTGACACTACAACCATATCGCTTCCGTGTAGAGGCAATAAGAGGAGCTGAAAATATTGGGGGAGACTACTTGAGTAGGGCACAAGTAGGGTATCAATTTTTACCCAGTTTAGAAAATCCAAATTGCAGTATAACCAGTGTAAATAATGTAACGTATCTTTAGTAGTTATTTTTATTTTATTCTGTGAAAGTTATTTTTATAACAATGCATACATTTTTTCTCTGATGGGGGAGGTATTGTCACAGAATTTTCAAAAATAATAACTTTTGTTATGCCTGAGAAATATTTATGTTGTGCATGCGTACAACGCTATCTAGGATGAACAGGTGTTTTTCCAGACAAGCGACAGAACCAACATATGTCTCGCCGCCGTAAATTACTTGCGACTACAGACATCATAATCATGATATGTACGGTATTTTACCCTGAATATTACTCAACTGTCCTATGAATTTAAGCAAGATTAAGGTATAACCGACAGTGGTCACTTTGGATCTGGTGAAGAGAGCACGTATTTTCATGTGATATTTCTATAAGCAATAGAGTGTTAAATTTATATTTTAGTTTTATGTCCTTAAGGGTTGTTAGTTTGTGGACAGTGGAGGTTCTGGGGGCGCGGACTGACCCCGACCCACTGAGTCACACCGTGTGGGGGAAGGAGGGATGGCTGTCCGTAACCGTCAGGGCGACGGGAAGGTCGGAGGAGGATCCTCAGAAAAGGATGCCACCTATAGACCAGGACAGGCCTCACCCACGAAAACCGGACTTGCAGGTAGGCGAGTGTCACCGACGTGTTTCAACTGCCAATGCCCGGGGCACGTTGCCAGGGACTGTCCCAAGGGCAGGCAGATCCAGGTGAATGCTGTCGCTAGAAAGGAGTGCGTGCCGAGGGCAAGCTGTAAATCAGCAAACTTTGCGTCTGCAACTGTCAACGGAGATGTTACCATCATCTTGTTTGAGACAGGGTGTAGTGCTACAGCGCTTGTCGACAAGAAATATGTCAAGCCTGAGGATTACACATTGGAGGTAATTGAAGTCCAGTACGCGAACAGCTGTCATTGACCTCGGCTCGCCGTAAGTGAAGGGGAAAATTGAAGCTGCATGCTTGGCTGGACTGTCATTTGACGTCATATTAGGATGTCATTATGTGTTGCCCCAACCAAACCCCAAGACCTGTATACCGATGACAGTGAGTGCTGCGGAAACCAGGCCCAAGAGTCGACAGACGAAACTGACTCTGATTGAAGTTACGTTGACACTGGACAGTAATGTACTTCCGGACGAATTGAGGAAGTTTCAGCAGGAGAATGCAACTCTGTCGCGGTTGCGCAAATACGCTGAAGAGGGAACTAAGAAAGATACTCCGAATGGCGCGGTGAAGTTTGCGTACAAGAAAATGATCTAGAATCGATACGACAGGATAGGCAGTGAAGACTTTAAGCAAGTTGTCGTGCCGATAAAAAAGGTAAGCGAAGTGTTAAAACTCGCACACAAAAGTCTCATGGGAGGACACATGGGAATTGCCAAGACGCGTGACCATCTTGTCAAAGAATTTTACTGGCCAGGGGTCCAGAGAGATATCAAGTGGTTCTGTCCCTCCTGTCAAAAGTGTCAGAGAATGGCACCAAAAACGAAGCATGCGATACAGGACAAGGAACAGTACAGTAAGAAGAGCATGAAGGGATGCTTTTCCCTGTTGTGTATAGCAGTCGGAAATTGTCTGCTGCTGAGAAGAACTACTCCGTATCGGAGAGGGAATGCTTCGGAATCGTATTCGGAATATCACGGTTCGAACGGTACTTGTACGAGCGCAAGTTTATATTGGAAACCGACCACCAACCCCTCGCCTATCTGGCACAAGTGAAATTGTTGAATGGACGCTTGATGCGATTGTCACTGTTCTTGCAGCAGTACCAGATGAATATCAGATACGTGAAAGGTACAGAGAACGTAGGCGCTGATTTCATGAGTAGGAGCGTAGGAGCACAGATCACTCTGTAAATAATGATATGCCGGGTGTATATTCTTGTCCGTAGTCAAAGTGTGGCATCGCTACAATTTTTTATATTTTTTTGCGTTTGTAATGTACATTTGCATTTGGATAAATGTGGGGAATAAAATTCCGATTTTATTCTCAAATTTAAATATATCATCTTGAGAATCAAAAGTTAGTAGTGTTTCAACTGTTTGGCATGACAAGCAAATAATAACCTATTCTGTGACGATTCATAATGGCGGATTTATTTGAGGAATAATCAGAAAGCTTCAATGTACCCAATGCAGTGGTCCGAGTCTCAGGGAGAAAAAGAAAAGACTTTTTGGGGACCAGCGGGAAGTACCCAATGCAGTGGCTTGAGTCTCTGGGAGACAAAGACAAGATAGAAGGAAGTTTCAGAGACCAGTGGGAATTACCCCAACTGTGGCCTGAGTCTTTGGGAGACAAAAGAGAGAAGGAAAGACAGAGGGAGAAGTAGAAGGGATAACGTAGGAAGACAAAGGAAGAGAAGAACATACAGATGAGTAGGACTCAGGACAGAAGCAAAAATTTAACACCAATTCAAAGGATGAACTAGCCCGTCACATGGTGGAGTGATATGAAATTAGCTGAATTGTATTTGAGAGATTACTGTTTGAATTATATTAAATTGCTGTTTTTTAAATTTCAATTTGTATATTCATTAATTTAAACATAGGCACCGCTGAGTGGGGGCTCAGAGCTTTGCATCTCTCTGTCACTACTTCAGTTTCTGACATAAACGAGCCACGGTGGGTATTCTATATTAACTTAAATAAGTTGGAAGCACCCCACCCCAAAAAGGGAAGCACATAGACCCTTTACATGGGCTATCTCGACCGGGGTATGAATTAGACAAACGTTTTCTTTTGGATCTAAAGTTATTTATTAGGAAGTAGTAAAGAGTGTGAGATTTTCCATCCTGTGTATTTGAGTTTGTTGATTTTTCAGCTTGTGTATGTTTCATGATTGGTTATTGTTAAATAATACTGCGGTGATAATGTTTGGTGATCACGTTCAACCACCACCGTTTGTTTGATTGTCTCCACATGAATGGCTTTCAAAGTTTGCAGATTATTATTAGGAGATTACTGATGATCAAAGAGCACTTTTTCCAAAATTAAGAGAGTTTAAGAAATCAGTTAGGTTACAGTCGAATAAAATTGAGTGCGAAATAATGCGTGCACTAATTTTAGAAACTTATATACATTATTTTGGGGATAAATGGAGAGGAAACGATTTTATAATGGCAACTAGAATGATAGTTTGTAGTACACTTCAGCAGAAATCATATCAGTTACAACGAGAAAAGTTTTCAGGTACCGTTGTGTTATCGACCAGCAGATACATGACGGCAAAATATCGATGTTGATATACCAGGATGATCAGCAAAACATACTTTTTGTTAAATGATATTGATTTGGTTGATGTTAGTGTTGTTGAAGATGCGCTGAGTATGGATAAAACTCTGTGGACGCTAAAATACGCAATGACAATCCACTCATCCCAAGGATTAACTATATCTGATACAGTTGTTTGGATCATTGATGCTCGTATAAAATGGTCAAACTTGGTATATCTCGCAGTGTCACGAATTAAGAAAATACCTCAGCTGCGGAGGGTTATTGTAAATTTTACTGGGACCAACAATTAAAATGTTAGCGATGATATAGTAAGAAAACAACTCGCTGGTTATAAAGGAAGTGACAAAAATAATCGTGACTTTGATATTGATGCTGAATTTATCATGATCTTAAAACAACATAATAATCATGGTGCGAGCTGTAACACAGTAATGTTGTGGCAGTATTCAAATAATGATCCATAACAATTTACCATAGATAGAAAAGAGCGTAGACTTAGTTATACACGAGAAAATGTGAGGGTGACCTGTATTGAGTTGTATTGAGTGTAATCGACGTTGAGGTGCTAGTTAAGTGATCGCGTTGGTAATTGTGTGTCTTAGGGAATTACTTGTAATTGTTCACGTACATATCCTCGTTAAGGAGCAATTGAATTTAATCTGTATATTGTGGGCCTACCAGTGGATGTAACTACGCTGAAATTGTATGTGTCATAATACTCCAGATAGGATCGCTCTTTTCTTTTTTACCCCCTTCAAAATCACCTGGTTAATATAAATACCTTATAGTAACACTACCTAATACTGACCGTTTTGAAAAATCATGTCGTGGTACAGGTATATATTTTTTGTGATTGCATTGGTAGGTTTCATAGAAGTTGTTCGAGTAATTGTATTATTTAATGCAGCTATCACACTTGGTTGTTTTGCAACACATTTATGAGATCATATATTTTTCTGAATTATTTCCTTTGTGTCTTGATATCCAAATAACCGCTCAGCATGAAATCGATTAAATTGTTCACCGATTGCCTGATCACAGTATATTCGTCGTATATTATCATTGTTTTGTCATTAGTGATGATATTGCACCCTTACATTCTTTGCCAGGATCAACCTAAAGCATGTATTTGTTTCTAGCAAAGAGGCAATTCTTTTATTGGGAAAAGTGCTGTAGCTATGTTGTGTCCAGCAGAGCAATTCATTCCGCTCCCAGTTTCATGTTTCAGTAACACCCATAATTTAAAGACTGGATGTCAAAGAGATTTAGAAAAATGGGAATACGCCGAATAGTTATGGACTTTTGTGAATTTTGAACCTTTCATTTATACTATGTGTCTTCTTTTAGGTACGTCGGGTGTTGGGAAAACCTTGCTTTTAAAAATGCTGCAATAAGTTTGCGGCAAGCAAGCGAGCAAGACATATCATGGAAGAATGTATGGCAGCGATTAGACTAATCCCCCCTCAGGCACTCAACGCTATTATGGGCGTTTTGCTTAAACTATCTACAGGCTGGAGCTTTAGAATGGCTGAGAAAAGAACTATGCTACTCTTAGTTTGGGGACAAGAACAAATACAAGACACGGGGAATCTGAGATACAGAAGAAATAGGGGTAGAGGACGGCAGTGGAGAAAGACCCACCCAGATCAAACTGAACCCCACCACCACCAGTCATCGAACTGCTGGCCTCTCAACCCACCCCACCCCCCACCCCCGGGAGTTCTTGTATCGGAGGCTCTCAGTGACACATTGGCAGATTTTGCCAGTAAGCTTCAGTTACTTCTAGCAACAATGATGGATTAGGGTTCCATGCCACAGCCTACGATTGAAGCTACACCCCCACCCCCACCAAGAAAGGTGAAGAAAAAAACCACCACCACCAAAAGGGAAGGAAAATCCGCTTACACCTACCCTTAAGCTGACTCCAAGCGTGGCAGTCGACTTGGAGGATGATTTTGAGGTTTCGTTGTCTTCAGAAGAGTTCGCTCAACTGAAGAAAACAGTTAGAATGCCGAAGAAGACTAAAGCGGAACTCATGGAGAAACTTTGAAACGAACTGGGACTAAAACAGGCTGTTAAGGAAAAAAAGAAGGTCGGACGATTCATAAGTGCCATAACATATACTGGATTCCGGTCCTTGCAAACGACACCACCAAGAACAGCTCAATTGAATTAAGAATTATTCATACTGACGCAATACTACTACGAAATCTTCAAACAGTGACCACTAACCCATCTGTTTGATGCGGCGCAGCACAGTCATCCTACACGGGATATACTTCCCCAGAGTTATTAGGGCTGAAGAAAGGACTGCGGCGCAGGTAGTACAGATGGAAGAAAGACGAGGGAGTTTTGCCAATACTGCCATACAGCCCTTCTAATGGCTATTGCTATTTATTTAATTGAGCTCTCATTTGGTACGAGAACTCTATTTGACCAAGCTCTTTTATGAAACCAGACTTGATCGATTTTGAACACCATTCAAAATTCACAAACCATTTTACCTAACAGTGACCAAACTTATATATGTCGCTTAGATATATTAAAGTTTAAATTTGTTAGGGATTTATATTATGTACGCTCTGTACTAGTAATAATGATATGATAGGAGATAGGAAAATTTTACGACTTTATTGATTTGACTTAATTGCACAGGTGGCTTACACAATATTGCTATTTTTACTGTCTGGACTTGATTTGAAATAAGTACGGCTAGGGCGTTTCAAGGATATCGACATCCTTGGGCTGGCTTTTCAAGATCTTTTTCTTCTTTGCCACCACCAGAAACTCTCATCATGACAATATGTGAAAACTATTTTTCACTTGTCATTATTTTGTGCCATTGCACATCTAGTAGCTCAATTCCGATTGGTTGATAGGGTTGAGTGTGTGTTGGGTCTATTCCCACTCATCCATAGCCTGATATTCATGTCGATAGTCCCTCAATACGGACTCGGCATGATGACCGAATTAAATAGCACTCTATGAGCGCATAAATGTCCGGGGGGATGTGGCACCAATCCTTCCCCTTTCGGATTCATTAAATATTTGGTTTTACTGGATAAAACAGTGTTTTAATGTGCCCTCGTGTACGAAACACTATAATTCAAATTTCATTTGCAAACTGCAATCAATACGTATCTATTTTAGGCTTGCGTTGTTTCGTCTGTAACAAACAATGTGTTCCAGTTTTCAATAATGTGAAGCAGCAGGGAAGGCGAACCCTACAAATTTATAGAGCCATTATTTTGTCAAAATAACCATTCTATGTAATTCATCAATTTATTTTCACACACGGTGAAAAAAACTACCTCCAACTGTTGAGTATATCCTCATGGAAATACTTAGAATTTCGCGATTAATTAACTATATATTTTATAATATGGATAATGGCAAATGTCGGAGAATCTTATTATACTAGGTTGGTCAGACAGGGATTGGCTGCAATTATAAAGTTTATTCCGGTACGAGATAAACTTAAAGAAAAACTTCAACGGAGACAGGATTCTTATGTTGATTTTGTCACCGATACTGAACAGTTATTTAAACCTGTTGCTACAGCCACTGAAAAAGCTACTACGGCTACTGAACGAGCTATATTTGGAGATATTACCGATGACGAAGATAGAAAAAAGGTATTCTTCTGCTGTTAAAACAGATTGCTCAGCTAAACCACAACCTCAAGTTGTTGAAGAACAGGAAATCGCCGTTCGTGAAACTCAAAAAAGTTTTTCTTTTAAGGATAAATTTACCAAGAATGCTAAAAAATTAATCAAACAAATTCAACTATTAAAACCTAAAGATTATCACGCTTTTTTATTTTGATTTTGCTGCTAAAAAAAAAGATTTTTTAAAAGAAGAATATGAAGAAAAAATACAACGTGATGAATGTGTTGATTGGTTATATAAATGGAACAAGGGGATTGGTCGTATAAATAAAAAGGGAATTGGGGTATATAAATTATGGAGATGGGATTACTGATTGTGATGTACAACAAAAAGAAAAACAACAAAGACAAAAAGAAGAACGACAAAGACAAATAGAAGAACGACAAATACAAAGGAAAGAACGTCAAAAACCAGCACAGAAACAAAAACAAAACAACAAGAAGATCCTCAATCATTGTATATATCATATGATCGAGAAGAAGATAATGATGATACACAAGGTGTAACTGGTGTAATTAAAACAAATGGTAAGGGTTTTACAGGAAGTGATTTAGGTGTTTGTCCAGATAATGTCATCAGTGATGTTTCCAGATTGGAAGTTCTTATCGGGGCTAAATGAGCTAGAAATAATTCTCCTGAAATTATTAATGAGGCCGCTAATATCTATCAGCGATAATTTAAAGGTGGTGTGAGAGATATTAGTTTATATCGAGCTCTCATCAATGAAATCATAGACGATTATTACAGCGATTAAATGTTTTAGATAAACGGACATCATATAAGATGATTATACATAAACAACGACGGTAACGGCTCAGTTATAAATTCAAGATTACCTGTATATAAGGTATACTACGGAGATAGACTCGGTAACATTATCAGTAGTTTATTTACTAGAATCGCTCCTAAGGCGATAACACTGGCCAAACAATTATCGATGAAAGCAATTTGGTTTTTTTCTTGATAAAGCTACTAGTGCTGTTGGTGATCTCGCCGGAAAAGCTTTTTCTATGGTCAAAGATGGATTAATGAGATTAATACATAAACCCCGACCGGTCCAACCTGTAAAATTACCGGTTACTGAAATTATGGCAGCAAGTGTTGGTAAGGGTAAATAATCAACTCGCGAAAAAGAAACTATCCGAGGTAGGTGGAGTATCTGAGAAACAACAACAGAGAAATATTACCGAGAGTATGATAGCGAGTAGTGGTCTTCGTTTTAGACAATGATCAATTATTATAAAATGTTTGAAGAGATATCTGATCATGCGTTTGATATAGGTGCACTGGTACCGAGAAATACATCTCTACGCGATTTTCAAACTTATTCATACGAAGCAAAGATTCCAAACGCGTTGGATAGAATTGAACTTCAAGTTCAGGATACTAGTAAATATTTTCTCCCCTTCGCGGGATACATTGAGGTTGAAGGTCGACTTTTAAAAGCCGATAATACCAATTACGGAGATAATGATCGAGTTGCATTTGTCAATAATGGTATAATGGCGTTGTTTAAGAGTGCCATATATATTATCGATGGAAGAGAAATTGAGGCAATTCACGAGAATGTTGACATCACAACTACTATCCTAGGTTTAGCAACATATTCAGATGATTATGCAAGAACAGTTGGGCCGTCTATGATGTTTGTAAAAGATACAACGGATCATCCAGATTATAGAACTTTACTCATGGGTCGAGTGAGAAATGCTGCTGGGGTCGCAGAAATGGATGCTGTTGTATCACAAAAATAACAAGTATAACTTGGGATTTGCAGCTCGTAACGCCATGTTAAATAATAATGGGGAGTTTTCCCGTCCGATTCCCTTATCTCACATATTTGGATTTTGCCCTGATGTTAAAAAAGTTATATTCGGTGCAAAACATACGATTGTATTGAATAGAAAAGGTGATGATGACGACGCAATATGGAGAGATCCAGGAATTGATCCTGGCCAGGTAGTTTTGTCAGAATTATCATTTTGGAAATCAACAATGACTCCTTCGATTGTTCACGAACAAACATTGGTCTCTTTTATGGAAACAGGTTGTAAATCACTGTTAATCATGGCAATTGGTGACGACGATTAGTACCTCTGATAGCGCCGTGGGTTTGTTTACAAGGCAAATAGCTTCACAACACGGATTATTTATTTTGACTCGTATGGGCTAGCTCCACCGAGGGAGTTTCTCAAATATATATCCGTGTTAAAGATCCCTGTTTGATATTCAACGTTACCCACACATATATTAACCGATACTCCGATATGTGACCGAGAAGTTATTAATGTGTTAACCGCGATCTTAAAATCAACCCAACCACCTCATAAAACCGTGCATGAATACACCAGCGATAACTCTTTTCTTTCGTATAATGGTAAATACTTGGGGAAGATCTCTCTCACGTGGACGAACATCCAAAGGATTTCACTCGAAGAAGTAAAAAAATTCTATCGTAAGCG
Source organism: Unio pictorum (assembly GCA_030141615.1). NCBI lineage: Eukaryota > Metazoa > Mollusca > Bivalvia > Unionida > Unionidae > Unio > Unio pictorum. The sequence continues at coordinate 376,380 of JARLTB010000008.1, read as the reverse complement.
TTATCGGAAACATTAAATATCGTAGACGTATCACTGGATGACGGAACCAGTAGACATGTATCGCCGAATAACGTGGATATATCATCGGTGATAGCCATAAACCTTTTTTGTGATATCATCGATGGAAGCTACCACTTGGATGCAACGTTCTCCCTTCAAGTAACTCCTGGAAGTTTAATCGTGCAAACACCGATCAATCCTATGTATTTGGCATGTAATAAACCTTGGATAACAAGAATAAACTTTAAACTCATCGATCTAAATTATAACGTGATCGATTTATGAGATGAAGAATTACAAATTACCCTTGATGTAAAATCTTGAGATTTTCATCATAGACTTTCATCTTGATATTTTCATCTAAGATTGCCATCTTAAGATTTTCATTTTAATTGAAGATCATCATAATAATAATAACAATAATTGAAATAATAATAATAATAATAATAATAATAATAATAAATAATAATAATATCAATAATAATGTATCAGCATGCACTATTATTCATCTATGATAAGGATCGCCTTGAGGCCACGCTTAGAAAATCATACAAGGAAACCATCGTGGGAAATTTTGAACTCGTAGATGAATTCGGCAGCGACAACTTCGACGTCATTGTATAACTCGACTACGTTGCAATCGTGATCAGATAGTAAATTCTGCTCACTTATGCATATCTCCTATATCAAAAAATTCCTTGGAAGAAAAACTAATGATTAAATTCCGAAGGATTTTCAATTATCATTAAAATCGTAGATTTAAAAAAAAATGATTGAAAATTAATTTGAAAATAAAATCTTTAAATAAATTCGAAGATGAAGTCTTGAAAATAAATTTTCAATGAAAAGAATCCAACAGAAATATAAAAAGCCACTATTACTGGCTGTCATTATTACCATCGTTTTTTATTTTAATGATTTTTGTTATCATTTCTATGTTATAATTTCAGTTATATTTTTTGGGTAAAAATTTTTCAACATATACATATATATAAATATATATATATACATACATACATACCAACGAGGAGAATATAAGTATCATCAACGAGTTACAAAAAACCAACCAGGAATACGTAACCGAGATAAAATAACAACAATACAATAATAAAATATTAACCGAACATCATAAAATACTTATCAACGAAAATAGAAAATTAGGCTCGGAGATAAAACAACTAAACGGCGATATAGAAATGAATAAAACGTTCAGGGATGGTAACAAAGATACGAAGAACCTTGATTGACATTTCAACGTTGCAAGGGCACATATTCGACATTAATATCTTTCATTGAAATTCAAAGAATTTCCAAATACTTCTTTTCGAATACTTTCGCGTTGGAGTCTATGAGAGATTCTTCGTTGAATACATCTCCGACCCGTTTAAGAATTTTTCTTATAATCGCAGATACCGCAATGAAATTTTCTTCCTCGGGGGTATTTTCATATATGATTCGATTTCGTTCCCTGCAGATAATTTCGATTTTCAATTCGGCGATATTTTCATCATTCATTATATATATATATATATATATATATATATATATATATATATATATATATATATATATATATATATATATATATATATATATATATGTTTTGTTTAAATCGTCGATTATTTTCCTGACAACGATATACAACGGTGTCAAAATATAATCAATGTCGCTGTTAAACATATGTGTTGCGGTTTCTTCCTGTGAAAGTAATTCCTTGTTTAATACCTCGCGGTCTATTGTATTAATCCGTCGACGGTAAATAAATTTTTGATGTGAAATTTCATCATCAAAACGCTTAGATATCATCGCGGTAATACCGTTATCGGCGATGATATCAAGTTGACGTTTGATCACGCGTTCATGTTCCTCCGACGATAAATCATCTAAGTGTTCGTGAATTTCTTGACCGCCTTCCGCGATAATACTTTTTAATTGTTGTAAAATATTTCGTTTGACTTGGCTCGACTAAAATATTATTCTTGTATGTTAAATGAAACTATTTTTTTTGTGGTCTAAATTATAACTTTTGTGTAGTAAAAAAATCATGCAAATTTGAATGATACTCTAACGTTTCATATTTTTCTAGTATGTTGATTTGATTACATCATTGGCGGCGTGTAATACACATCAACGGTCAACACCGAAATATTTTACAGCTGAGTTGCGCTGATGGAAATTCAATAATTGTACTGTCGATGAACGCGGTCACGGGTCTCGGTTAATTATTTTAATTTTTTCATCATCTGAGTTAAACAATTTTCACGTTGAGTTACAACACGTAAATTATCAACGCTGTTGCCAAGTTTATTTCGATTAATGTGATCAATGACTAATCCGTTACCGATTTCCCCGTTAAAACATTCAACGATTAATCTGCGTTTGTAATAACCTTTCATTTTTTTCCCTATATTTATAAAAACCATCATATACCCTGTATTACTATCTTTACCAAGTGATACTTTTCGTTTACGATGTCGGACGGTTCCATCACGTGAAGCTACTAAATTAACATAGATAGGATGCGAAACGAACTCGTTGTGACTCATTTATCTTATTTACATTTATTTGTCTAAATTATTATTTCTGTTAACGTAATCATGTGGAGTTCGTATAATCTTAGTTTTAAGGTTATGTGGAGTAACTCTGTCATAATATCGTTTAAGCTGTCTATAGTTTTTACCGCTGCAACTAGCACACAATTCTGTTTTACCTCTTACTCCAACACCACATAGGATACAAGGTTTTGATCCCAAGCTTCTTCGTCGTATACTTTGCATATGATTCCCACAAAACTATTTTCTACATAATTTACCGCAACGAGTGGTTGCTCCAACTGGTAACCAATTGCAATTGTTCATTATATATTTAAATATTTTATTTAGATATTTGTTTCAATTATAATAATCATAAAAATATCGGATATTACTGAAATAATAAACTATCCACCACGAAGAGTATTTGACTTAGAGAATAAAAGCACCTCCGTGGATGTCAAAGATTAGAAACAGTATCAAACACGCATAAAACAATTTCGAAACGATGGCGCACCTTATACTTATTCCACGTATTGATCTTCTCGTTTCGATTATACTATGACCGACGCGGGAAATATAGCAGATATTATAATCGAGCGTATCCTGTAACTGTGTTGACCTATGGAGATTACCCAATCAATACCCCCGACATTAAAAACTTTCCCGGATGAAAGTTTGAAGTCGGTTAAATTGTGTAGCTGAACGAGTTATAGAACATTTGACAAATACTAAACGAGGAAATGGGTTAACCTAGTTGAGAAAATCCAAGATAGCCAAATGGGCTGAATCGGTTAAACAAACTGGAGCGTCAATAAACGATGTTTCCGAGTCGAAGAGATTAAAATTCCCGATAACTGTAGAAACTATCGCAGGAGAAATTTTATATACACAAAAATATTTTAAGAAATGGTGCTCCGATTTAAATCCTCGATCATAATTCTCATGCGTGGAGTATACTTCAGTACGAGTATTTCCTTCGTCGAGAACAATAACATATTACTCTGGGGATAATTTTGATTGTATCTACGAGATCAACAAAATCGACCCTGTATCAGTATGGCTATTTAAAAGCGATGAAGAAGAGGGATACGATCAGTTTGTAAGAACAAACGGAGAGTTATATCGAACGGAAGAACTTCACAACGAGATGAATAACCTTGCTTCGAAATATACAGACGTCTTAACAAAAATAGCAAAAAATTGTTTTACAGTTCCATCGGTCGCAGCTCATTTTTACAGAGAGCAAAAACTCGTGAAAACCAACCAGACATGAATTTCTTAGTGATATACAAGCTAGTTGTATCGAATATGGGCACGGTGGATTATGGAACACAAAATATAACAGCCAAGATATGATTTATGTTGATATGGCGGCGTGTTTCCCGGGAAGTTTTCTTGGGCGTGGGGAATGCAACAAATACTTTGCACCATTCGGTCATCCCACAGACGAAGTGCCCCGAGTTGCAATTAATGGGGTTTTACCTGATTTTGATCTAATGGGGTTTGCTCGTGTAACATTTAAATTCGCCGAGAATCTTCATCCGATATTTTATGTCTGGGCTGGAAAAAAAAATTTCAACGTAGAGATGAGCTCCGATAGTATTATTGCGATTTATGTTGAATAAAAAAAATGTTAACGTCGTTAACTGTTTCCACCGCGATAATATCATATCGGGCGCAGACCTCTCTTTGGTTACCAACCCCCGAAAAATGCGATGATTGGGACACGAATCAATGATGAGAGCGCACGGCAAAAGATCTCGGAAGAGGAATAATTGGAAAGTTTACTCAGGGTGGACAATGTAATCATAAACGACGATGCACACGATTGGTCTTTGATGACGCTGATTTGGATTTTATAATCGGGGGATACAACAAAAAAATGAGATATTCACCTCAAGGAAAACAGTTTATTTGTCCAATAAAGAAAAAATAGGAACCATTGTTGAATACTTCGAGGTGGAATCACCTCAGTATACTCATTTAAGATTATCGATGCTCGGTTATGTTTCAATAAATTTATTTTCGATGATAAACAGATTCTCTGACATCGCTGTTAGATTCTCAACTGATTCGTTCTTTTTCAATAGCAAACACCGGAAAAACGTTGAGGAGTTTACTACGTGGGAAGCTGATTAGGGAACTTGGAGACTAAAACAGGAAACATTGCATGGATACTGCGAATCACCTCATTTTCCCATCGAGGATAATTACTCCGAGGATATGATAACGGAAATATCATCGTATCCATCTGTGTATGATCCGATAACTAGATATAAAAAGTTTATTTGAACGGTCCAGGAGGATGTGGTAAGACAACACGAGTAATCGATTTATTTGGGAAAGAATCTGACATGATCGTGTTGACTCCAACTCATCGTCTTGCCCGTGAGATGATATCCAGAGGGGTAAACACCTGGATTTATTATAGCTTCTTTCGATATAATGGCACTGATTGGACACCCGATCGAATGGGAATAAAACATATCCCTGGGTTAATTATGTGGGATGAAATGTGTACGTACGGTATCATTAAAGCTGCTAAAACATTCTTGGAGTGGTTGCTAAATGAAAACACCACTGTGATAATCTGCGGTGATTACTGTCAGCCACCACCGAATCTCCTCATTGTTGGTGGAAAGCAGCTGTAGACTACTACGAAGAAATTGACACCGATCATCGATCACTCGACGCTGAATTAACCGAGTTAAATCTGCGATACAATTACAATCGAATAAAATTCAATGTGAAGTAAACACGTAGAACAATTCCTAAAACTTCGATTAGTGATTTCTGGAAAATGTGGAAACCAACAGATTTAGTTGTCGCGAACAGAAAAAAGATCAGAGATTTACTTCAAGTGAAATTATTTGACACACACAAAGAAGAATTCCCAACATTGCAAGTTCCGTTCTGCTATAGACCCAAGGGTACACGACGACAAAACAAGAAATCTGACAAACAAGAACTTGTGTTAAATGATATTGTGCTGGTTGATACCAATGTTGTCGAAGACACGTTGCGCGCCGATAAATTTCCGTGGGTGTAAGGATAGGTGATGACGATACAGTCATCAAAGGGATTAACTTTTACTCGTACGACTGTTTGGATCATCAATGACTTCATCGAGTGGTCAAATTTAGTTTATTTTGCAGTACCATGAGTACGAAGAATAAATCAACTTCGAAGAGTTGTTATCGGCACCAATAATATCAGTTAAGACCACGAGGAGGTAATTGAGTAACAAATGGGGTAACTTATAATTGTTCACGAGTAAATCCGCGTTGTGAAGCGGTTGAATCTAATCTATATATTGCCGGTGTGTTTTTTAGATGTGACCACGCTGAATATTTTATGTGATGTGATACTCCATATAGGATCAGTTGATCTCTTTTTACATCCTTCAAGTTCACCAGGCTCATACAAATATCTCATGGTGACATTGCGAGGTAATATCGGCCCTGAAAAATCACGACGGGGTAAGTTTATGTTTTTTTGTTTTGTTATTGCGATAACCGGTTTCATATTAATCATTCGAGTAATATCGTTGTTGAGAGCGGTAATTACCCCTGGTAATCTCTTGACCCATTCACGTGATCGTTTATCCTCGATGAATTCCTTAGCGTATTGATAATGAAATCATTTGTCTGCAAGTGTTCTGTTAAACCGCTCAACAATTGCTTGATCGCGGTGTATTGCAGTGTACCCTAGTCGTAACGTGGAATTATGTTGCTTCATTGTTGATGATACATCACCTTGAAATTCCTTGCCAGGATCAACTTGGAGGAGATTTGGTTTGTATGGACCAAAGGCCTTGTAGCTAAATTAAACTATTACGGTATTACAGGTCGAATATTTAATTTTATACAAAATTTCTTAACGGACCGCAAAATTATAACCAGGGTAGAGGCAACTTACACTGAAGAACAAACCCTTGAAAATGGAACTCCACAAGGAAGTGGTCTCAGCCGCACCCTATTTAACCTTATGATAAATAACCTTGATTTAAATCTGGCAACACCCCAAATTGGATTATCCCAATTTGCGGATGATAGTGGACTATGGAGAGCAGGCAACCCCTCCAACCACCAACACATGGCTGAAATACAAAACAGCCTTAACAAAATCGGAAAATGGGTTGACAAGTGGGGATTCAAATTTTCGCACCAAAAAACGGTAGCTGTACTGTTCTCTCCTCATAGGCATTTCAAAGTCCTAAACTTAATATACAAAAATCATGAAATTAAATTCGTATAAGTAGCCAAATTTATGGGTATGTACTTTGATTAACATCTAAAATGGGCTCACCATATCGACGACTTAGTTAAAAGATGTAATCAAGACCTAAATCTGTTAAGAAGCCTCCAAGGAACGCAGTGGGGACCCAATCAAAAAACAATTTTGACTTTATACAGGGCATTAATAAGATCAAAAACTAGACTATGGATGCCAAGTTTATACCACGGCTTCCATCAGTCAAATCAACAAATTAAATAAAATACAGAGGAAAGCCCTACTCGTAGCTACTGGTGCACTACCATCCACGTCCACAGCCGAGTTGCAGGTCTTGACTGGGGAACCGCCATTACACTTAAGGAGGCAGCAACTTATATTGAGATATGCAACTCAACTGTCGACACATGATAAAACGCACCCCACCCTGGTGGCTATTAATAAATGTAACACCCCCTTTCTAAAAACCCTAAAAAACAAAAAATCTTTTGGAAAAATAGTACATGAATTAAAACATCAAATACCAGTAGATATATTCCAAGTAGAAACTAATCAAATAACTGAAAAAGAACATAGGAATAATGTACCAATAAAAGTAAATACCTCCCTTGTAGGAAAAGGTAACAAAGAAAATCAACAACAGTACCTAACAAAACTAGCATTGGAAACTATTGACAACCGGTATCAAAATTATACACAAATCTATCCGGATGGCTCCAGAATTACAAATCCTTTCAAAACAGCTGCAGCCTGGGTCATACCAGAACATAATATCCAAATGGGCAGTCGTCTTCCAGACCACTGTTCCATTTATACAGCTGAATTCTGGGCCATCCTTGAATCTTTAAAATGGATACATGATAACAAACCAAACAAGACTTTGATTATTAGTGACTCGCTTAGCGTCCTTACTTCCATTAAAAATAATAACACTAAATCTAGGAAAAATTTCCTTGCACAAATTAATCAAATCATGAAATTAATCGACTCTCAAAAACTAACCGTCGAGTTTTTATGGATTCCACCCCACATAGACATAAAAGGGAATGAATTAGCAGACCAACTGGCTAAAAATAAACTCTCCGAACCAAATTACATGCCGCTCAAGTATAGTCAGACTGAAATCTACAGTCTGATCTATTCAATGATCAATCGAACATGGCAAAGGGATTGGGAACTAAACAAACAAGGGAGAACTTTACATAACATCATTAAGGAAGTTGATAGAAACATCTTAACGCCTATGTGCAGCAGTTTTGAACAAACTAAAATAAACAGAATAATTATAGGAAAAACAAAACTGGCCAACAGCTTTGGTAAATACATAGGACCTTTCCCACACAGCATCAATTGCTTCAGCAGTAAACTACCTGAAGACTTACACCACATATTTAATAACTGTACAAAGAACCAAAAGGAAAGAAAAATATTTAGATCTAAATAGCTAAACATCTCTGCACCAAATACATACCCGGAAGTAATTCAATTAAATAACACTATCCCTCAAAAAACAATTCAAAATATAATATAATTACTTAGAACATCAGGGATTATCGATAAAATATAAGATTAAAAAATTAAATTACACCAGGACCAAATAACACAATAATCCTGGTTCTTAACCTTATAATTTCAAATAATCACATCCACACGGAAAGGGAATGTACAGGATCAGAAGGGACTCCGTTACTCCGTAAGGGGAGCCCACCTGCACTACGTTGGGTGAAACGTACCACGGATGATACCTGTGCTAACCAAACCTAACAGGATGCTGTAACGTTAATGAAATTACCAGGCAGAAAGATAAACATTGAAATATCCAAAATAACAACGTATAGAACAATATAAAATTAACAAACAAGTGTCTAGGAAACCACCTCTCTTCTGTCTGCTCTTACAACTCTCCCTATATACAGCCTCATTGACAGCATTTATACAACTAAACTATGATTACAATTCAGATTAGAATCCCAAAAATCCGGGATATCCTTATGGTCTAAACGTGACCATTTAAAAGAGTCTCTCGCTTTATGGCCTCAAATAGATATTATTATGTAGTCTCAACATCCAAAGACTATCAGGCCCGGCGACAGAATGTTGCAAATAAAGTTATTTACTCTAAGTCAGATCCTTAAATTATTAACATTATAAGGTAGTCAATACCCAGACTATCAGGCCCCACAGCACAAGGCTGCATTATAAACTAAGCCATAAGAACTAAGGCCTATAACATGATTTAGATGGTCAAACCTGACCATCTAGCAAGACAGCTCACGCTGCAATAAAAATTCACACAATTACCTTAATTACTCTAAAAACTATATGTTTACGTTGAATAACTACCAACGCGAGAATAGGCTGTCATATGAAGTTGTATAATCTACTTTAATAACAGCACAAAGTATTCCAAATTGTTAAGGAAGAACACAGAATGGACACGACGGGTGGAGGCAACATCAAGATGGAAGAACAACAACAAAAGCAAGACACCCAAGAAAAACACAGGGATTCACCAGAAGAAAGAGGGAACTACGGTTACACCCTGTAACACTCCATCAAAAAGCCCTTTTAAGGGCTATTTATACGTACAGAGTTTCCTGTTGGCTCAGACAATCTCGTGCTTCAAAATCAAACTTGATCATTTTTGGCTCTCTACCATCAAAATTAGCATCCCATTTAACCTGACATTGACCAACCTACCCATGTCACTTGACATACCTAGTTTACAAAATTTATAGGGAACACACCAAATGTACACTCTGTACTAGACAAAAATTAGAATGTTAGGATGATTAGGAAAAAATATAATTTGAAAGATTGACTTGATTGCACAGGTGGCTTACACAATATCGGTATAGGGTGTCCACTAGCAACAACTGGACTCGATTTGATAAAGCAAGGGCGTGCCAGTTCACAGATCCTTTTCCTCGGCCAGACATCAACACCAGCAAAAGACTAGACGTGAAAACCATTTTTCACTAATCATTTCGTGCCATTGCACCTCTAGCACTGCAACTTACGATAGGTTGATTGGATTGAGTGCGTGGCTGTTCTATTCCCACTCCCCTAGGTCTCTCATTCATGTGGATAGCCCTTTCTAGGGGCGCGACATGACGACCAAATTAAATAGCATACTTTGTATGCATAAATGCCTGTGGGTATGTGGCACCATTCCTTCCCAACGGGAAAATCTAAATCACTACCATACTAATTGGTAGTGTAAAATAGTGAACATTTGACCCTTTGTGGCCGGTTTCACATAAAATCTTAAATACTACTACTATCGTAGTTTTGATCATCGAGTCCGATGTCGAGTCGGGTTCCCGGTCCACAATAACTATACCCTGGAAGGTGTTTTTCTCCTCGGTATTTCACCCACGGAGCTCCTGAGAGTTTTGTTAACTTGGCGGCGATATCACCTCCGTTTGTTTCTACTAACAAATCGGAATTTTTTTTATACCGCACTGTGCACACTTGCCGGTGATCGCATCTCTAATATTTTTTAGTCACGATAGGAACTAAATCAATCATTGATGTACGCGATCTACATTTCACACAATATAAATCCATAATATGTTTACGTTATATCTAATGGAAATTACTGATTTTTCCGCGTTAAAGAAACAAGAGCGTATCAACCATCATGCAATGTATGGGCAGCCGTCGCCGCCAAAATTACATTAATCAAATGATCTGGTATGAAATCAAATGATTTAACCTAGCAAATGAAATGATCAATCCAGATTCCAAATGATGTGGTGTCACATGAAATGATTTAACGAACAAAACCGAATGATGCTTGTAAGTTTCAAATGACGTGGTATTAACTGAAATGATCAAGTGTGAAATAAAATAATTTAACCAAACAAACGGAATGATCAATTCAGATTCCAAATGATGTTGTGCGATATGAAATGATGTAGCATGAAATGAAATGATTGAACCCCAAAAATGAAATAATGAATTTAGATTTCAAATGATGTGGCGTTAAATGAAATGATCTGGTATTAAATAAAATGATTTAAAGAACAAAACGGAATGATGATATATGCTTCCAAATGACGTGCTATTAGATAAAATGATGTAGTGAAACATGAAATGATTTAACTCAACAAATGAAATCATGAATTTAAATTCCAAATCATCTGGTATTAAATAAAATGATTTAAAGAACAAAACGAATTAATGAAATCTGGTTCCAAACGATATATTATTAAATGAAAGTACGTAGTATGAAATAAAATGATTTAACTCAACAAATGAAATGACTAATTCTGCTTCCAAATGACGTAGTATTAAATGAAATTATGTAGTCTTGAATTAAATGATTTAACCCCAAAAATGAAATGATGTATTCAGATTCCAAATGATCTGGCATTAGTTGAAATGGTCTGAAGAGCAGAATGGAATGATCAGCTCATATTGCAAATGATGTGGTATTAAATGAAACGTATTGAAAGCAAACCATCTGATCAAACTACGAATCAACTAGCGTAAATCCAAACAATCACAGGGGGGCGCTGTTATCTATGACGTATGATGTCAGCACCCCGAAACAGAATCGACGGTCGTATTTACAGCATTCAACTGAGATTTTTGCATAGGACAGTTGCAGAGCAAAGCAAAGGCAAGTATTTCTTTTCGTATTTTATAAACAAGAGCCACGTTTTCCAATCAGCATAAAGTGATTTTATCCACATTAATGAATGTGCGTGTATTTTTTTCTTTCTTCAAGTTCTGCGCGAGTTTCTTCTGCTTCAACAAAGCGAGATCTATCAACTAAAGAGATTAAATCTTGATTTTATTTGATCATTATTAATTAACATGTTTAATGACCTTACACACTAAGCCAAAAATGTGTTTCCCGTCACTTTTGGTATATTTTACATTACCGTCCCTACGTGCATACTCGTTATTCGTCCAAGGTTTATTTATTTATTTATTTAGTTATTTTATAACTTTTCAGTAGTGAATAATTTTAAGATAAACTAATAACAGCGTTGTCTCCAAAATTTTATAATCCTGTAAGTTTTACAGGCTTCCAGATATCAAGAAACTCTGTATATATGATGCTTTATTTCTTATATATTGGTCACTATAAATGCGGATGTACTTTAGGAATGACATTGTGTTTTTTTGTGTGTGGCTATAATTTAAATGTATTACCAGTAAACGGTAATATATGGCTATATGTATATTAGAAGTAACACTGAAGAAACTATGAGCATTAAAATATTAAAATATTAAATTGAAATAAATAATTTTAAATATAAAAAGAAAAGTTTTTGAAATGATATGAACATGGAAGTTTATAACAGTTGATGATTAAAATTTACACGAACCTTGTGCATGCAACATTCGTGCAACAATGTTTATCAATTTGCATACTATTTAAAAAATTATTCCTTTTTAGTTTCTATTTCTGTACACATTTCATCTTTTTTTCATAAGCCAAACTTTTAGTCTTTTATCTTCTAATATATATAAAACCTAGTACCAAAATAATAACTTTGTATTTTATAAAAATATCTAGTTTGAATAAATTATTAATGTCAGTTAGTTTCATAATTCCATTCCAATTTCCATCTGCACATTATTTCTGGTGCGTCTACTTTTTAATAAAAACGAAGATGGAACCTTCATGATAATATATGGTTCTGTAAAGTTCCTTGAAATATTGTGAAAAGAGAAAATATTTCACAAAAATCATAGAAACATTATCCTGGGATAATTCAGAAAGAAGAAAAGAAATAGATTCCATTGCTCCTGTCTTTCTTTCGATATATGTTTCAACACTACAAAGACTTCCATATTTGTAAAGTTGTATATGGTGAGCCCTTAGAAAGACAAACGGTCCACATCTCCATATAGATCAAACAAATCAACATGGGACGTGTATCAACAATTAGCATCTCTTGATATTTTAAGTTTGGGTCTATATGAAGTGTTACAACTTTATGGTGTTAAACTAAGTAAGAGAAACAAGCGAAACCGTATAGTTTAAGAAAATCGAACTTTCTGCATCATTATCAGATTTATTATGTCCAGTAACTTCTTCTTCTTATTCTTCTTCTTCTTCTTCTTCTTCTTCTTCTTCTTCTTCTTCTTCTTATTATTATTATTATTATTGCTGTTGTTGTTGTTGAACATGATATTTGTGCTCCTGGTGTCTTTAATTTATTCTCTTGATATTGTTTTATTGTGGTGCTGTACACACCTACATTCCTACAAGCACTTAGAATTTCGCATTTTCTCACATGACATGAGGCGCCACCAGTTATTGGTCAAAGTGGTGCTAAACAGTGATGGTGATTGTAATGTTTTGTTATTGACGAATAACTACAGTAGCGATCTATAACTTTTCTCATAGGTTTTATTAAATAAAATTTATATAAATGTCAGCAGTATCACATGCGCAGGCGCGCACTGAGAAAATGTATCATGAAAAGGAGAGCAATATATGCATTCCAATCAATATGTATGTACAGCAAGTATGACTTAGAACGCGATGAAAATAATGATAGTGTATGGCATGAAATTAATATTACGTATAAATATGAGTGACAACATCATACGTGGTAATTTTTCTGAAAGAAATGTGTACACAGTATACAGACTTAGTTTCTAATGATTCGACGCCAAACTATATAAACAATATGTTCAGTAAAAGGACAAATAATGTCAATACAGTTTCTGGTCCATCGATAATATGTTCTATACCAAATTATAACTTTCTTCTTTCTAAGCCCGAAATGCAATTGTAAAAAAAATAGTTTGGGTCCAGTCATTTGGAACTGGCTACCTATAGATGTTAAAGAAGAACCATCAGAGCATTCCTTTCATCACAGGCATTTGCAATGGCTAGAATCTAAATAATGCATATAACCGGTTATGGTCAGCTATCCCATGTGTGTGTGTGTGTGTGTGTGTGTGTGTGTCCGTGCGTGTGTCTTTTGAATGAAAAGCTTTAAATCATGCATGTGGTGTACACAATGCTTTATGTGCTATATCAACACTTAATTGTTCCTGTGTATATAATTATTTATACCTTTTCTTTATGATGTTTGTTTCTCAACTGTATTATATATATTTGCCTCTACATACATATGTATATAATAAAGTGCCACAAATGAAGTTAGTTTCGGTACTAACTGTGTTACCATCATCACATAATATTATTATTATTATTATTATTATTATTATTATTATTATTATTATTATTATTATCAATAATAATAATATTATTATTATTATTACAAAATGCAAAGAGAAATTAACATTGAACCAAAGGTGGAAAACAGAGAAATGCGTGAAATTAATATGTAAAACTCAGGCGTGGATATGAGTTACGCGATCAGTGAAGTATGCATTAATAATAATAATAATAATAATAATAATAATAATAATAATAATAATAATTTATCAGGATAACACATTTGATCATGGCTGACCCATCTGCCGTGTGGTCCTCAGTTTTGTAATCGGCTAGGTTACAATTTTGTAACAAAAATATTTTATTTTTTTTAAAATAAGAAAGAAAAAAAATACACAAAATAAAAATATAAGATCATGCACATAACCAGGTATCTTCGCACACTCATTATGACTATGTGTGACTATACTGGGAAACATACAACTATGAACAATATTCAATACACAGGTACATACATCTCAGCATAAGTCTCTCTCTCTCTCTCTCTCTCTCTCTCTCTCTCTCTCTCTCTCTCTCTCTCTCTCTCTCTCTCTCTCTCTCTCTATATATATATATATATATATATATATATATATATATATATATATATATATATATATATATATATATATATATATATATATATATATATATCAATGATAGATATCATTATAAAGTTTTCTATTCAGAGTTTTTAGTATGTCATTCCAGCTGGTCTAGAAAGAATTTCTTTAATGATATTTTAAAAGAAGCAAGGGAAGTTGAATTACGTATACTCGTTGATAAGGAATTCCATACAGTAGGTGCTGATACAAAATTGAGCTTTTGTAAAGATTAAAGATTGGTTTTCAACCGAGAATCTGGAGATCGTTGTTATTCGTCGATCGGAGATTACACTCAGTATTCGATGATCTTAGTTCAGTTATGTATGAGATATAATCTGGAGAAAGACCGTTTAAAATACTTGTATTTCATCATTCCTTTAAAATAAAGACTTCGTTTTTGTATAGGTAGCCATTTCATACACGAAAACAAAACATTTGAGGGAGTCATAACAGAAAGTTTCAGTATTATTTGGGCTGTCCTTTTTTGGAGTCTATCAATTCTGGACTGATTATAATTTGATGTGTTCCCCGATATGGTACAGCCGTAATCTATAAGTGTTAGTATATAACTCGAAATATAAATTTCAAGTGATTGTGGCGATAGAAATTTCGATAGCAATTTTAACAGTTATTCTGTTGACTATCATTGCACATAGGTTATCGATATGCGCATTCCAGCTGAGGTGTTGATCAACGTAGACACCAAGAAGTTTCTGATTTTTGACTATAGATACGTCTAAGCCATTTTGAGCTTGAATTAAATCCATGTTTTTCCAATTGTCATACATTTCATTTTAGAGATGTTAATATGCATTTAGTTTTGATGACACCAAACTGATATATTGTTGGGGTCGATTTGAAGATTATTTTTAATGGAGTCTAGAGATTTACCAGATAAATGCAATGTCGAATCATTGAATGAACGATGGGATATAGAATATGAGGGCGATTATTAACTGGGAAGGTAAGGTACAGTGTGTAAGAGGTAAAGTATGTGGTGGGGAATTATGATTTTGTTTAGGTTGCTATCAAATACTAGCTCGAAGTTATATATGAAACAGAATATTCCAGTGAGCACCATTTATCAACGAAGGGTTAACCACACTCAGTCGGTAAAAGACTGCTTTTATTCTGCATACTAACCTGGATGGTACAAAGGATAACAGTGCCTTACTGGATATTATCTTCCTTGTGATAATATGAACTAATACGTTTAATCTATACGGCGTATTTGTATTAAACGCATACTAATTATTTATTAATTACAAGACACCAGTAAAGCTGCGGATACATGATTGCCATCAAACTATTTTTCTCATTGATCTTAAACCCTGTGAGGGTATAACATCAACCAGCTGTTGATGTTATTCAGTTCTAGACCAGTGTAGCATGTCTCATTAATTTCTTTGTCAAGAACAGTTGAGTGATATTTAAAGCTAATTAGAATTAGGCTAACACTGTGTTGTGGTATTGCGTTGAAACATAAGATGAGACGTCGTGTTCTAACTATCAATAACTTTAATATTCTTTTTTTTTTTTTTGGGGGGGGGGGCACCCCTCCCCCTATTAAAAAAACTAGAAAAACTATGTTTATGTATGTGTGTGTTCCACCTGATGTGTTGTTTTGTGTTTTTAGACTTTTTTTCAACTTTACTCTAACCTTAATTTTTTCCAATCGGGATTATATACTAATAGAGGGATATTTTAGTCCCTAATGTTTCTATGGAGGGGTGTCCCGGGCTTTGAGGCTCATCATGGGTCTCCTGCCTCCTTTAAAATTTCAGAATTAACCCTGGCTAGGGGTTCCCTATATCCTTTGTGTGCTATTTGTGTTGTGTTATTTGTATGTGCTATATGCACACACACACACACACACACACACACACACACACACACACACACACACACACACACACACACACACACACACACACACACACACACACATATATATATATATATATATATATATATATATATATATATATATATATATATATATATATATATATATATATATATATATATATATATATATATATATATATATATACATTGTGTCTTGTTAGGATAGCCGTCCTAGATCAAATTTCGTAGTTGTATAATTTTCTCTATTTTTTAAAAAACAGACCCCTAAACTGTCTTTGTTTCTTATATATTTAAAATTTAAAACATTTTCATCCTTTTGAATTTGGTACAAAACATGGTGTAATTAAGTTTCATTTTAAATGGTTGCTACCAACCTTATTGTTTTAGAGTTGTACTATTATGTTCCATGTTTTGTAATCTTCCTTATTTATCCAATAGGACTACTTTGATCTAAACTAGATCTGTACATTTTTTAATTTTATTTGTAGGTCACCAGTATCCTCTTGAGGGTCCTGTTTCCCTTCTATCTAACGTTTTTTTTTCTATAACAATTACCTGTCCGCATGCTCTCATATTCCTAACTATGTACTCTGCTATTTCATCCCGTAGTTTAGTGTTATAAATCCCATCAAAATAAAAAATTTGATTGTTATTGTAGTGCTGTGTATTTTTAATTTTTCCAATGATTTCAATTATTTTTGTTTTATTTTTTTCACAATTAGTGATAGTATGAATTTTTTTAAAAGGTAGATTTTTACACAATGGACATTTTGGCGATACTCTGACCATATGCTGTCGCACTCCGAGGTCTCCTGTCAACCACGCATCATGCGTGTATTTGAACAGGATACTTTTCATTTTAAGTGATTTAAGTCTGACCCAGTTTCCCAAGGCCCTATCCCAATCTACGGTAATGTGTTTCTGTTCTATGTTATCCATTTGTATGTTAATTTTGTGTCAATTTCCCATCATTCTTTTGCGTCCCTATATTTTAGTAACAATTATTTTATGGATCTTAATTTCCTTGGCACCTCTATTAACGTATTTAGTTTATTGTTTCTGTATATGTCTGTTCTCTGCTTCATGGAGAACCCGTAGAAATATATATAGAGACCTTGCCAAGCTATTTTTTTTGGCTCTCCTTAAACCTGTTTAAAATGTTGGTGTATTTAATCAGGGTTGAATGGGGGAGGCCTATGCCTCCCCTCTTCTCTTCCCTGTATATTATTTCTTTGTTTATGTAGTGCATTTTAAAAGCCCATAAATATTTGATAATTCCGTTATCTATGTTTTTAAGCGTTGCGTTTGATATGTCTAACGATTTTAATTTATAATTAAGGTGCACATACATATAGTTTTTTGCTACCTGTGCCCGTTCCAAAAGGCATAGTGGCGTGAGTGCCCAGATTTTTATATTATCTTGTATTTTCTCCCTGATTTCTTTGAGATTTTGTTCGTTCTCACTTTCCCCAAAATTTACTCCTAATGTTTTAACTCTGTCTTTAATTAAGGGAAGCCCATGTCGCTTACCTCTCCAGTAACCTAACAAAAATATTTTTTTTCCGGGGTTTATTTTAGAACCCGACACCTTACCAAATTGGTTAAATTCCTTGAACAATTCATCATAGGAATTTTTTTCTTGTACAAAGTTAGTGCAATCATCAGCAAGTTGTAGCATTTTTACCTCCTCTTTAATATTTGGAACCCTGGTTCCTTTAATCCTTTGGTTTTTCCTAATTTTAATACTAAGTAATTCTATTGATATTACATATAATAGCTTAGATAGTGGGCATCCCTGCCTCACTGATCTTTTAATTTCAAATTTTTCCGTTCTTGTTCCATTTACCTGAAAATTGTTTCCAAAACCAAATTTCTCTAGTGTCTTGTATAGATAGTTTTGTTCTAATCTGTTAAAGACTTTTCCTGGTGTATTAGTACCATAGCACTATTCAGACCTTTAATATGTATGTACTCTATTATGGTTTTGATGGTACCAGTGGATATATGACTCATGCACAGAGGGTTTTGATTGGTCAGCTACCATGTATAATGTTACATCTCTCTTCTTACAAAGAAGAAGGTTTTAATACACTTTAATAAACTGTCTAAATTAATCATGAGCCATTATACCTAACATATCAAAATCAAGAGCGTCTTTGACAGCAAATATTACAATGATCAACGAATAAATTTCTGCAACAGACTGAGAATGCATTTTACATTTTTTAAAAATTCTTGCTGCTTGCTTGATTGCTATTTAATGCACACAACTGGTCCTTATCTTGAATCACCGTTTGTCTATCAACAAAACGATATTTAATGTATACAATTGGTCATTATCTTGAATCACCGTCTGTGTTTATCAACAAAACGATACACCGTGACACACTAATGACGGTTCTCTCGGCTCAGTCTCTTTATCTGAGAGTATCTGATTTCACAATGTACATGTATAACTTTGGGTAGAAACAAAACCACATTTAACCCCTAGAAGCTGGCTCACTAACACGCTCTAGGTAGACCGAATTCCAACTGTTGGTATTCAGTTTACAAAAATAATAAGAACTGTAACGAATATTAAACCCACAATAAATAATCACTACAAAACTTTAAACTAAAATGTCTCTTAAGACAAAAGTAAAACTTATATGTCACGTGATGAAATCTAGCTAATGGAATTTCATTCACACGATATGAGAAGTATAAATAACACGTGACTGAACTACTACAAATTGATATAAAAGTTAATATTCACATAATAAATAAACTTACATATATAGTGCTCTTGCTGCCACCTACAGTCTACAAACAAGCAGCAGTGGAAAATTTCTCATATATTTCTTCTTCTGTCTATCTCTTGCCTCTAATGCTACGGCATATAGAGGCCATTAAACACGTAGAGCTAAGGCCTTATAAAGTTAACAACCCATATGTACTTGAATGGTTTACTTTAAACTATTATCAAATTTCATTTTATAACTAAAACTTTATTTCAAGTAACCTAACTGAAAGATGTAGGACTGATCAATTTGCCTGAACAGAACTTAACATCCTTGAAATATATTGTGTATTTATACTCTCTCCATTACTTTGATTTATGCTTCTACAGCAATATATATATAAAGAATTTTTGGAGTGGTTATTTTACAACTTCTCCGGAATTTCACAAACCAGTCTAATCTAGACTAATTTGGTTAACATGATAACAACTGCAATGGACATGGATAACCGATTGGACAACGTTAAAACACAACGATACTAGACATAAGTATCCACAGCATATCAAGAGAAATCTTAGAAAACAATTACAAATAAAATATATAAATAAAATGCACCTTTAGATCTTTAATCTTGTATCCTTAAATTTTCAAAATTTCACGATAAAATTTTACATAGTTGATAACTTTATAATATGATTTAGATAGTGCTGTCCATACAAAAACATCTTACACCATACAATTTAAAAATACAAAATACACACCCAATGGACAAATGACTCAGTCAACTGGGTAATAAATAATAAATCCTATCCTAAAAAGGAGAGGAAATTGGCCCTGGAACTTAATAGTTCTATGGGAAAAGAGTACGATCCTAAATTCAGGAAACAGATTGTTAAGAAATCAATATTCTCCTCAGCTCTAGTGGAGATTATATGTCACAAGATAGATCTTACTTGAGATGGAGAGTATTATCAGTCTGAAATCATTAGTGGGTACATTAAAACTTAATACATTTGACGAACAAAACAAAGATTAACCGTCATCAAAATTTTTATTTGAAATAAATAAAAATAACAGACATATACACCATATCTACACTCATGGGTGGACAGGGAGTACAAACACAATATCATAGACACTATTGGCTAACCGACGGTGTTCCTCGATCAACTCGAACCAGCTATGTGCTGGGGAGAGTACCGAGGATCAACACCCCCCCCCCCCCCCGATTTCACAACTGTTTCTTATCAGAGATATGTACTGGTTTAAAGAACTTATATTACACTGACTCGACTATCGTTGGTTTTATTAGCCTTCCAGAACGTGTGTAATATCCGAGTTTCTCTCAATCTTGTGGGATTGTTGCATCAGGCTCAGGCGTACTTTAACTGAAATATTGAGATTCCATTGACTGTAAAATTGTCATACTGGCATTCGCGGGAAATGTTACAGCTGTATACAGTGTGTTTTCATTCTGAGAGCAGGGCGCATTTATATTACAATGCAGGGGGTGTGTTTTGTTAGTTTTCATGAGCTGACGTTTATTTCGACGATAAATGGTACCATCTTTGGTGCGAACTGAGTATGACCTTTCGTTGTGTCTTCTTGTTCCCAGTTTTGTAAGGATCGTCTGTTTTTTTTCAGTATTCTTGTAATTATTTGTATATGTGTTGTATACATACATACATACATACATACATACATACATACATACATACATACATACATACATACATACATACATACATACATACATACATACATACATACATACATATTCAATTACAAGGAAAAATTTGCCATTATTTAATAAGAAAAATATAATTAACAGGGCTAGGAATTAAACATTCATTACTAAGTGAAGAATAATATTCACGACTTTCGTATGTATGCGATTTACTGTATGCAGTTGACCAACAATCTTTCTTATGCAGTTTAAAATCCTTCGTGTCCACGTCGAATTGTACAAAATTTCAGCATCAAGACTCCACTAACATGTTTTATAAGAAGAATCTTAGTAAAACAAACCAAAAGTCGCCGAGTCCTTTGCTCTCTTCATTGTATCAGACAACACTACAACTTATCCGCATCTTTACATTAATCCTTAGATTTAGACAGGATTTACACAAAATAGTTCATATGTACCTTTGTGTAACTGTCTTCAGGAGCTTTGTTCACTATGTAAAGCATTTATATACTGGTCTCCTCAATCGTCGAAAGTCAATGCCATTATGTTCACTACAGTAACTCAAGAGTTACCTACAGATTAACCACTTCCAAGACCTCACGTTTCTAGCCATGAGCACTCCAATTTTGACACTTTGTCAACCCTATTCTACCTATTTATTATCCGATTTGAAGAAAAAAAATCACTAATTAAAGTCGAATATAAAATGAACTTGAATTTTTACAGGGTTGAGTCCAACATACAATATTACATTACAATTGTATAAAGTGTAATACAGTTTTTAAAACAAAACTACAAGCAAACAATGCAAATTTAAACATACAAACATTCATACACTCACACACACACGCACGCACGCATGTGCGCGCGTATTCCTCATTGTGACAACCAATTCATTGATATTACAGAACAGAAAACGATTGATACAAGCAGCTTGCACGCAAGTACTGTTTATGGCGATGTTTGTATTCACCGCACTGTGAACGGCATTCAGTATGCACATTCAAAACTTGAATTACACTCGAATTCACTCCGATTAGTCTATATCTTTGGCCTTGGGATAAAACATTTATGAATAGTTGGTATCCATTTCACTATACTGCAAGTTTTCTTTTTAAAATTTTCATTTCGTATTATAGGGAAACTAATCGGTTGTTAAATTTTACAAAATCTGCTGGTTTTCGCGTTATTCCATATATATATATATATATATATATATATATATATATATATATATATATATATATATATATATTGTATTGTTTTTTATAGGTGGTAGAAGAGGAACGGAGAAAGCCAAAGTTACATTGGAGAAAATATTACAGTTTGTGACGGCATCTGCAGAGATACCAGTTTTAGGATACTACATGCCATTAAAGATTGAATTTTTTGATGATGGAAGTATGCTTCCTAGAAGTTCAACTTGTATAAATGTCCTTTATTTACCTTTGGGACATTTACCTGATGATACTGCATTATTTTCCTTTTTTGACTATGCACTTTTGAACGAATACTTCGGAAAAATGTAATCTGACATTTTTCACCTCAGTCAAAATCTGCTTGGAGATAGGAAATGAAAAAAAAAGCAATTTCTGACTGAATATACATTTTACAATTACGTCGATAATAATTTTTAATAACGCGCTTTTTCTAATGAAGTTGTTCGTTATTTTTTATACATACAATTTTTTTTTCATACTGTTCAACTTGTAAAAGATCGTTCCATCTGGTTTCAACAACCATCACATGTGTACGCGAAAAATCTGTAACACGTCAATGCTTTTATTTTCTTCATGAGTCTAATGCCCATTTAAGGTAGTTTATGTTACATACACAATAACATTTATAACAGTGTTCGATTGATCAAATGAAGCGAGTTCACACGACATACGACAGGGGTCACTAAATTTGAATACAACAAATACTTCCACAAGTCAAGTTATCAAAACACGGTCGGCACTTAATTAATTTCTCGGAGAAACGCGCGCGGACATATCTGTTAAGAAAGATCGACGCATTTTACGTTTAATTACAAGAGGACACATTACATGTATACTGATTACTCTAAAAAGAAACTTAAAGATATAACTAGAACACAAATTTCAGTTGATAAATAAATTATTTACTTTGTATTTATATATTAAAGAACTGCCTCCACTATTGTAAGTGATATTTCCATTGATTGAAATTAACTTAGACAAAAATGAGGATACATATATAATCAATCATGGAGGATTACAATAATATACACCAAACAGAACGGAAAGTTCTATCCCTGAATTACACAGAAGAATGCTCGATAATGCTGACAGAATCTGTATAAATACGAATAAATAATATCATACAGGTAAGATGAGTACTCTGCGGAGATTTCAGATGAATTAAATCTAAAGCATGTTCTATTACTGCTTATTGGATTGTCATAATTTAAACAAATATCAACAATATTAAATAAGATTTTGGTATAGTCGGACATAATTATTAAGAGTAGATTTGATACTACGATTTCAGTTGATGAAGTCTTGCGCAAATTATTACTTTATTAATTTAAACATAGAGCTGTATTACATCACAGTCTATTGAATAAGGAACACAAATTATGTTATTAATACATTTGTAATCTTTCAAATAGGGAGTTAAGATGAATTTAATTTAAAATAGAGGAATGAAAGAAAGTTGTAACAGACGTTTAAAATACTGCTTTGAGCAATTGCAGAAAGTTAAATCACCCCATATAATCACTGGAAATGTAGTAGAATACATGAATTATCGACTTCAAACTTCCAAAACCTCGTCTACAGAATCTAAAGCATGCAAATATGGTTCAATGTCAGAAAGGTTAGCTACGTTAATTCCACGCATTTTGGCATTGAAAGAATGCAACTGTTCTTCATTAAGTAGCTATATTGATGGCACGTCGATATTGTCTTCAACGCTTGGCTCAGGTAACGGTGCATCTGGATCCATTCCATACTCTGGTGGAGCGTCCTAAATGAAGAAACAAAAACTATTTTGTCTGCAATGTATTCATTCATTTTCTTATAATAAAAAAAACAATTCAAAGACACAATTAAGTTTGGCTATTAAGAAATTAATTCGTTTAAGAGAATGAGCTACGGTGTCTCAGTTATAACTTCCAAATATCACCAACAAATGTTAGGCTAAGAGAATAGCATATACTGTCTTGCAGAACCGACAAAAACGAATTTTTAATTTGATATCTGCATGGTAAACTCGTGAAAGTTTTCCGTGCTAAAAGAAATTGTTCCTCGATATTGGACAAATTTGAAATTTAATAGGATAAATGTATGCAAGATCGTCTGTTTGTTGAATCTGATTAACTTCGGACCAATACTTTCAAGACAGTCAAATGCCTTAAAGCTTTACATGCAAATCGAACTGCACTTGGTAGTCTATGACAATCACCGACAGTTAAACGATATCGTCACAGTTTAAGAAAGCACTGATCATGTTTTAAAGGAGACCAGAAAGCAATGGAAATGCAGAATAATAAAAACAACACAATAGAAGGAAACCTTATTCTGAAGTATCATATGTGACCACAATGCCAATATTTAAGAATTGGCATATGTTCTATGAGCTTAATTTCCGCGATCTTGTGTGCAAAATTTCCGCACCTATTCGGTTAATCTCGTGATGTGACGTCATAGCGACTCTTAGCAGCCCGACTGGCGATTTTGTATTGCTTACGGGTGTAAATAGCACATTAAAAAAAGGCTGTGGACAACACTTTTTTTCTCTTTTCGAAACGATAAAGGCATAAAGAATGTAGGGATACATTATTACAAGCGAGTCTATTTCAATGCAACACAATACAACACTCCGTGCTCATTACATTTCACAAAGGAATGTTACTAGAGGGATCCGGAAAAATAGCAGCTTTATACTAAAAGTTAAAACTGTTCCAGACATACCAATGGATATTTTAAATCATGGGAAAAGTGTTAAACGTATATGTTACGAAAATAGACAGAAGGCCGAGTAAATGACCACAAAATGCAACAGTCAATTCCAGATATTTTATCTTCACCATCATTGCTAATAAAAAAAAATATAACATCCAGTCACCTATCATGATGATGAAATGAGTAAATGTATTTTCAAGATCACAATCTAAATCATATCACCACTGTCCAATGTGAAATTGAGATCTGACTTTAATCAAATGGAAACTTTGTTTAAAAAAATAAGATTCTTAACCCCTGACACGGTCTTGTTTCGAGAAAACATAATTTTCAGTAATCTTTAAAAAATTAAAAATATTATTTAAAACCAAATTCTTTCAGCCCATGCCTGTTACACGTATAATGTATGAAAGGTAATCTGTAATGATTGGAATTGATATAAACAAATATCCCTTTGGCAGTTTAAATATCAGTGATTAAACGAAAAGAGGTCATATAAAAATCATGCACTATCATTTTGTTGGCGTTTCGAATCAAACGGGACTTTTGTTAAGTAACATAGTCGCCATATTGGCGTAGGCAAGTCTGTTTTTAAGCAACAGGGGTAATGTAGTTCGCATATCTCGGAAGAAGATTCAACTTTTAAAAGTGCAAACCAAATCTGGTTTCCTCATGTTTGTCTCGCTTGCCATTTTTTATTTACATTTGAGGAATGTCTAGTATTGCGTAACGGGACAACGTGATCTGTTGACTCATAAATATCAGAAAAACTCGGCAATTTACGGAATCGTGGTATCTTCAGCCCATGATATTGAATTTATAAACAGTACAGTCTAATTAAAATTTGTCAAGAATTACATACATAAAAGGAATTTTTTTTATTTCTGGTCTCCTTTAATATGTTTAAATACAATTCTTGTTGCAAATAAAAATGAGTTTTGAACACACGTCAGTTATTGTATAATTATCTTTTAGTCGGCGATTGGGCTATGTTGGGCAAAGTCGCTGTATGGAAAGATGACCAGGAGTCATTACAAAGCTAGAGTCGGTAATTGATCTTTAGAAACAGTTGCGGAAAAACAAAGCCCCATCCACAATAAAAATGTCAAACCTTACATATCAATATTCAAATCAATGAACATATATTACAACTATTTTACTGTACACAGAGAAGTCATTTAGTTGAAGAAAAAGAACTCTTACCTGAACGAGGAAAGTTGTTGATTATTGAATGCACCATCGATATTAACTCATTTTCACTTATATCACTGAATCGTATCCCATGAGTCAAACGGAAATTTGCTAGTCTCCGCTCTACAGTCCTCCTGCTTACCCCAAGCAAACTTGCCATATCTCCTGTTGTAAAGTAATTTTCTGTAGAAAAATTAATACAGACGTTATTGCAAATAATTGTCCAAAGCACGAGAAAGATTTTCCATTGAAAGGTTTATGTTATGTGGATATGATAGAGAGAATATAAATCGGTTAGTAAGGTCTAAACACAACATTTCAGCGTATATAAAACATTAACAATCACTATATACACATTTTAATTATATGTGTATGATAATACAAAATTTGCACCAGGAAAACGTTGGAGCCCAAGTGCGATCACGACAGTTCAAAATCATCTGAGTTCGTGGGCAAACGTTTGTACACATCATAAGGTATATAGTATAGTTATTATTACACGTTGAACACTTAGCCATTTAACTTGTATTCCAAATATCCAACGAATTACGTTTCAAACAGGAAAATAAAATAATAATTGTCAAACTGCGCGTGTAATTCTGATGCATGAAAGCAGTTGACGTAAATAAAATGCATGAGGTCGAAGCACGATGAGATGGCCCAATCACGTGTGACGTTTTATTAAGTGATGCAAATACCATATGAATATAAACTGTCAGACATTTTTTAAAATAATGTTTTACAGCATTTGCTAATAAAAATATTATTTAATTAAAACGAAAATAACAGCAATGGTTATTTTTAGACGCATAGGATATATGTTTTTAATAATATCCTATATTTTTTTTAATATACTTTCCACTTGATAAAATTTAGCGTTATGAAATAATTCCATTAATTTTGAAAAAATGCACTACATGAAAGAATCATGCAAACAAACCAAAGAAAACACAATTTTTCTTATAATGTACGGTAAAAGTATAGATTGTAGAATATCATTTTAAATCTTTGACAGTACTATATATTAAATTTCAATACATGGTTCTTGAAGGACTAAAATATTGGTACATGTTCCCATTTACTTGCAAACCTCCCAACACACACACACACACACACACACACACACACAGACACACACGCACACCGATGTTAAAACGAAAAGGCATCAACATGAAGCAAAGCAAAACATTAACAAAACTTAGTCATTTTATTCATAATGTCTAACCTGTCACCTTAGAGTGCCATGCACTATCATTTTGTTGGCGTTTCGAATCAAACGGGACTTTTGTAAGTAACATAGTCGCCATATTAGCATAGGCAAGTCTGTTTTTAAGCAACAGGGGTAATGTAGTTCACCGTCTTTAATAATTTCAGTAATTCCGGAAATTTTTGGTGTTACATGTCTCTTACATGTGTATACAAGAGTTGTCCTTTTAATTTGCTCAATTTGGTCACTAAATATTAAACATGTACATTTTTAATTATACTAAAGAAAGAATGTCATGTCTTACAATATTGAAAACTATCAACGCTTTAAAATGATATTTGCTTGCATACGGAAGCAGTATCAAATATTGAACATGAACATCAGAGAAATAAAGAAGTTGGAAGCAGTACACACTGAATATGTGTTAGGGGATAACAATGGAGCATGTACATATAATACAGTAGAACATGTCTTGAAAGACCAACTCTTTTACTCCAAAGTTTTGGTCTCTCAAGACAGGTGGTCTCTCATAACAGGTCACGATGTTATATAATCAATAAATTTGTGCACTGAGATTGTGGTCTCTCAAGACAGGTGGTTTCACATAGCAGTGGTCTTTCAAGACAGGTTTTACTGTATACAGCATGTTAGTGTGTCAGTTGAGTAAAGAAATTACCAATGAAAAATTGTAGTTGTTCCTTTCTTATGTCATAAAGAGGTCTGCCCCTATGCCCAGTATAGACTTGCGAGGCTCTGTAATGGTGGTCTTCGCTGACTGGCATAGAATTAATATCGGTTTTGTCAAGGATACTACGAGCTTGTCCAAGTAGCTCAATCACTTCCACAGGCACTGATACATCCTGCAGGGAGTCCTCCATTAAAATCTCAATTCTACGTACCTGAGTCCTTATAATGTTCGCTGCTTCCATCCTATTTGACATACGCTCTTTACATTTTCTCAATTCTTCCATGATAAAGTTTACTAACGACGCCAATCCTGTTGAGCCAGAATTCATTTTTGTGGTAACATATCATCAGAGTGAAATGGAATTCAAAACGTACCCCATTATCAAGAATGGCAAAACTGTCTTTAGAGTCGATTGCGTTCATTTGTCATTGCAGGCAATGGAATTGTGTTGATTTGAAGAGGCAATGAACTGGAAGTGATACAATGTTTATTTAAATAGTGATAAAATCACACTTTCATCGCAAGTAATGAAGCTATTACATGTGTAATACATGTGTTACATTGTTTTTCCTGGAACAACGAGTGAATAATTGTGAGAAATGCTAAATATTACAGTGTTATTCCAATTCAACATTAATCACGTTCAGGGCTGGACCTGCTATAGGGGCTCAGGGGTCCCCCCCCCCTTTAAAAAAAATACTCTGCTTTTGATAAAAGGTGCAAAGGGGGTTCCGAATTTTTTAATTTTTTTAAAATATTTTTTTTAGTGTTTTTAAAACATTGCAGTTTTTAGTCACTTTTGTTAGATCCCTTTTTCAAGGTTAAGATAGCACCAGATTACACCATTTTGCATCCTTGAAAAAAAAAATTCGGGGGGGGGGGGGGGGGCATGCATCCGGAACACCCTAGAAGGCTTGGCGCTTCGCGCCTTCGCTTAACCCAATAACAAGTTTGCCCCCTCTCCCCCGGAAAAGCTTAGGTCCGGCCCTGACGTTCGTATGTTATTTTTAAAATATCACTTTTAAATCACGAGATTGCTGAAAACATAACTCCAGACTATGTGGAATGCTATCTATGCTATTAGACTGACAGCAATTGAAATTATAAGTACGAAATAAAAATGCTACATCCTGCAGACGATTATACGAACTTTATTAAAGACCAAATTTCCTTTAAACATCTAGTGAAGGAATTTGACAAATTTGGGAAGACCTCTGGGTAAAAATTAAATCATGAAAAAACTTTAATACTGAAAATAGGGAGCTGGAGAGGAAATCAATCAGGATTACCACCACAGTTTAAAAAAAAGAAAGAGTGAATGCATTGTGCATTTATTTTTGGATAAGAGAAGAACAAGAAAACTATAAAAATATGAAACAGAAATTATAAACGAATGTGAACACCTGGGCACTTACGCCATTATGTGTAATGGAACGGGCCCAAGTGTCCAAAACGTACATGTACGCGTATATAAATGTTAGTACCAAGTCTATTGACATG
The DNA here is from genome assembly GCA_030141615.1 of Unio pictorum. Lineage (NCBI taxonomy): Eukaryota > Metazoa > Mollusca > Bivalvia > Unionida > Unionidae > Unio > Unio pictorum. The sequence continues at coordinate 347,028 of JARLTB010000008.1, read as the reverse complement.
GAAAATAAAAATTTAGAAAGAACTAGATAAGGAGATTATTAATTACATATGTGATTATAAGACACGCTACGTCAAGAGGGAAACTTTATATGGAGCACAAGAGAGGAGGACAAGCACTCTCCAACCCCATTTTTGGATTAAGACTGCAAATATTATAAATAGATTTAAAAAGATTAAAGCAATAGCAACATCAAATTTGGGAGAGAATATACATCTACTGGTTTGGGTTCACAAGGAGAAACGGATTGGGGGGGGGGGGGGGAGAAATACCAAGAAAATTGAGACATATCAAAGAAATACTAACCAAATATAGGGATATAAAAAGTTTATGGGACCAGGAGGAAAAACTAACATATAGATACAGTAAGAGAGGGAGAAAAAAAACAACACTAAATGTAAAGTAGAACAGGAAAACATAGAGATTAACTGGAAAAGAGCATGGGGCACTGGACCAAAATTACGCTCCATAAAAATACAAAGCCTCTGCTTGAAATACATGCACAATGCCTGGTTGATAGGAGAGGTAGCAGTGAGACGTGACATGGTCAGAGTATCGACAAAATGTCATATGTGTAAAATAAGCCACTTTTAGTAAACTACACACAATGATACAGTGCGAGAGCAGGAAAACATGTAAATTGAAAGTGATATAAGAAATAAGCAAAGGAAGGAGATATTAAAAATCAAATATAAAAAGACTGCAATAAATAAAAAAAATTATACAAAATTACAGAGTACATAGTAGACACCATGATGTCCTGTGGGCAAATAATTGTGATAAAGAGGTAAACAGAAGTATAAGGGGAAAAAAAAGAGTGATTAATTTTTTTCTATCTTTTTTTGTTGTTGTTTTTCTTCTTTTTTCTTTCTTTTATATAGACAAAATATACCTGGGGAAAATAAAGACTATGACATCATGGGGCTAAATCACATGTCGCAACGGGAAGTGGACAGGCACGTGAAAGAGTTTTGAAAAAATACCCCATGTAGAACTTAAACAGACTAAGTACAGATAAAAAAAAACCACACAAACAGGGGCTAATTCATAGGTTAATATTTTACTAACTCTTTATCAATCTTAAAACCATACAGCTTCCGTACTGTATGGTTTGACCAACCCACAGATGGAAAATAAACAATTTTGGATTCTTTCTAATAAAATATTTAGATAAATTAATAAAAAGGAGGCCTAACCCGACTCAGGAGAAACATAATGAAAATATAGAGGTGTGGACCTTGAATCGAGCGTAACCTACCTGTTGATACTCCTAGAACTACCACGAGAAACGACACATATTAGCACGAGAATAAAACAATATATAAAAAAAATTCCCAAGAAGAAAAAAAGAGGAAAATAAAATAGTACACCTTTTTATCGTCAGAATTCAGAAAACCAAAAAAATTTAATCGAATATAACATAATACTATATATATCGGGTCCTAAATCCAAATTAGTAGAAAAGAAATACAATTGGGAAAAATAACACTGAATCTAAAATTTATGTCTCAAACATATATATCAAATAGCATGCACACAATATAGCACCACTACATATAACAGATACTGAGACCTAGGCGACCTCTAGCAAAGGAAACAAAAATACATAGGAAATAACTTCGAGCAAGGCGAAGAAGAAAAAAACAGGCTCTGACGAACAACCTTTTTACATAACACTAAGGAAACATAAATACCCCATCAAAAATTCTAAGACTATACACAGTACAGCACAATAAGGGTGTACACACATTACAGCACAATAAGGTGTACATACAGTACAGCACAACAAGAAAATAATTGAAAATCGATTTCAGCCAGAGAGATTGACCGTTACTCTAAAACAAAGTGAAGGAGAAACTGGACCGAAATCCCACCAGCTGATGACAAATAGAAGACAGCAGGCGGTGATTAAATTACCAAGCAAGACCGAAAAGCAAGACCGAAAAGCGTGCCCGCATCAACCTACAAACTAATGAGAAACGGTTAACGCAGAAGAGACTAACATAAGGACACATACGATTGATTCATATTAAATACCACAGGGGAGAATTAGCAGTAAATGACCAGGAAATAGAGCCAAATAAAAAAAATTCTTAAACATAGGGCAAATCAAGAGCTAATGAAACTTAGCCAACAATTTTCCTTATTAGGCCTACAAAGAAACAAACCAAAAAGTCATTGTCTCCGGAAGGTCATCTTAGGTTGCTAGTAAAATTACACCAGAGATTCTTTTGATCTGCATATTTTCCATCATGTCCATATGTTGGAAAAAAAAATTCAATCCCATCCCAGGGCAAAAGCAACCGAAGCTTGCTATCTAAATAGAACCCGCATGAGTTGATGTAATTAATAACGTCATCATGGTCACTTTGGCTCATGCATAACTACATACCAAACAAAATATTTGAAAAATGAAAATTCAGGAGCAGGACTCGAAAGTGAGAGTCTTGAAACTGTAATACAATAAAATAAAATAAAGGGAAAAATATATAAATAAAAAAATAAAACAATTTGTGACATAATAGTAAACGGAAGCATGACTCTACAGTGAACAAGCTAATCAGAAATGGAACGCCAAAGAATTCTGCAACCGTCCAGTTGAGAACTAATGACAATAAATAAACAAAAATGACATATCTTAACGATAGATTGATGACAATAACCACTTTAACAAACCTTTTTTCCATCACGTCTGCTTGATGGAAAATTTCAATCCCTTTTCGGGGAGAAAGCAACGAAAGTTTTTTATATATAATACAACACACATATGACGATTTATTTATGTTGATGTATTACCCTAAGGGTATCACTCACAAATCGGTGATGCTGTTTTATTTTTTTTTAAAATTTGATATAATCCAGTATCCATCGCCTTTCGTTGTTATTTTCATACATCAGTACTCATTAGCTAAATTTTGGGTTCATTCAAGCATGATATGTGCTTCTTCTTCGCCATAAAACACATTAAATAAAAAACATATTGCTGAAATACAAAATAGCCTAGATAACATAGGTAATTGAGCTGATAAATGGGGATTTAAATTTTCACATAAAAAAACAGTAGCTGTTTTATTTACCCCTATTAAATATAAAAATAAACATAATATAACATACCCAAAACTCACTTTACAAAATCAAGAAATAAAAATTGTAAAAGTAGTTAAATTTTTAGGAATGTACTTTGATCAGCACATGAAATGGTCATATCATATTAAAGATTTAGTTAAAAGATGTAATTTGGATCTTAATTTAATTAAGAGTGTGCAGGGCACCCATTGGGGTGCATGCCAAAAAACAATTATGATTCTTTATAGATCACTTATCAGATCTAAAATTGAATATGGATGTCAGATTTATGCTACGGCATCATCTACACTATTAAATAAAATCATATCTGTACAGAGGAAAGCTCTTCTTATAGCAACTGGAGCATTACCATCTACATCCACAGAGGAGTTGCAAGTATTGTCAGGTGAACCCCCAATAAATTTGAGAAGACAAGAGATCATGTTAAGATATGTTGCTCGTTTGTCAGCTCATAAAGAAACCCATCCCACACTACAAATTATTAAAAAATGTAACAAACCACTAATTAACAAAGGTAAATACTCTAATTCATGTGGTAAACAAATAAATAATATAAAACTAAACTCCCTGTGGATATATTTCAAGTACAAAAAATTATAACCCCAATTATAATACCTTGGAGATTTAATCATATATCTATAGATTTATCTCTACTAAATCAAGGCAATAAAATACAAAACTCACATTTTATAAAAATGATTATAAATGAAAAGTTAAATAATAAATATAAAAATCATTTAAAAATTTATACTGATGGATCCAAAACAACTGATCCTGCAAGAACAGCAGCAGCATGGGTTATACCTAAATTACAAATAAATGAAGGTAGACGTTTACCAGATTACTGTTCTATATATAGTGTTGAATTCTGGGCTATATTACAAGCTCTCATGTGGATTCAACAAAACAAACCATCAAAAACTCTCATAATAAGTGACTCACTCAGTGTTTTAAAAACTATTAACAATAATAATTCTAATAGTAGGAAAAACTTTTTATATCAATTACAATATCAAATAACTAAATTTAAAACGCAAAACATTATAGTAGACTTTTTATGGATACCTTCACACATAGGTGTAAAGGGCAATGAATTAGCTGATAAGTTGGCTAATAATAAACTAAATGAATTACATTATGACCCACTGCAGTATAGCCATACCGAAATGTACGGACTAATATACAAAATGACAAATACCATCTGGCAAAATAATTGGAGTTCATCCATTAAAGGGAGACTATTACATAATATTATTAACAAGGTTTAAAGAACATCAATAATATTAGGTAATACCAGGAGGGAACAAATTAAAATGAATAGGATATTGATAGGAAAAACAAAGTTGGCTAACAGCTTTGGTAAATACATAGGAATATTTCCACATAACATAAACTGTTTTAAATGCAAACAACCAGAAGATTTAGATCATATATTTAATAAATGTACAAATAATCTTATTCATAGAAATAAACTTAAAAATAAATTAAAATTAGAGAAATCAATGAATTTATATCCAAAAATGCTTAATCTAAGTCAATCTAATATACAAATAATTGCAAAGAATATCATTGATTTTCTTATTAATTCAAATTTAATTGATAAAATATAAATTCAACATAGGATACAAAATATTAAAAATAGACATTGTGAATTGGACTGGTTGATGGGTCTGTAGAGGGGAGTGAATGTGGGTTCGTGTAACTAGGAAATTCTTAATGGATTTCGCGCAAATGCGATTTTACACTCACTCATATTCACGACCCTGGCAGACAACATCATCCATAAGGTCAAAATTTACATGTTTTAACTACATTATATAACATTTTATATAAGATTGCTTAAGTAAAAATTAATTATAGGTTTTTTATTATTATTAATATTAAAATAATTCTATTGGCAATAAAACAACTATATAAAAATAGTTAAATTAGCTTATGATATCTAAAAATAGTTAAATTAGCCTGTGACTCTGCTGAGGTGCTGGTATGATGGGGTGTAGATATATGAATCTTGAATTTATACGCAAACTTGCGAATTTACACTCACTCATAGTCATGTACTCGCAGAGATCATCGCTATATAGGTTTAATATTCAGTTTGTAAGTTTAGACTGAAAAATTTCCAAACGAACAATACCTACTGTCAGAATAAAAGCTGATGGCACTCAATATTCAAAATTTCATAAACATTAAGCTGGACTTCAGTGAAAGTGAATATTCTTGGACAATATTGAGGAAATGGAACAGCTGAGCTATCACTGACAACAAAGGAAACGTGGGAACCAGTCTACAAAACAGCCCTTATCAGGGCTAATAGTGTTATGTTATGTTAATGTTGAATTGATATTGACGTTAATGTTTATGTTCATCTTGTTTAATATTAATGTAATGATATTGATGTTGTTATTAAATAATGATGTTCATGTTGCTTATTAATACTAACAATGTTAATATTCATGTTAATGTTCATACTAATAAGTTCATGGTTTTAATGTTCATGTTAAATTTGTACTAATATTAATGATAATTGTTATTTGTTGTGTATGTTTCGTCTGGTATTGTTACTATCCTTTGTGACTTCTGGGAATAGGGGAAGGCTAGTGAAACAGTGGGGACACAGGCTCTTTTCTATATAGAGATCGCCTGGATTGGTGTACGCACATGTATACAGCCTGGTATTCCTCTGTGCCTGCGTATAAGTATATAATTAGATATACCTCTGTACTTAATCCAATCAGTCTCTCTGGGAAGCTGGTATTGACCCATTTCTCTCTTTTACTTCTAAAACCTTATGTTCTCTACCTTGTAGCTCTTGGGAATAGGGGAGGACTAGTGAAACAGTAGGGACACAGGCTCTTTTCTGATTAGAAATCGCCTGGATTGGTGTACGCACATGTATACAGCCTGGTATATCTCTGTGCCTAATCCGGTCAGTCTCTCTGGAAAGCTGGTGTTGAACCATTCCTTCTTTTATTTCTAAATCTTTATGTTCTTGTATATGTTATTAATTTAATTGTATAATAGGGGACTCATTTGGTTAAGAGTAACCCTTTTCGAACAACTTTCTGTGGCCCTAAAAAGAAAATTAGATCTTATTGGTATTGCCTCCAATAAAATTATAAGACCAAACTTACCTATCATTGACTACACTATTATATGTCGTTCAGACATTTAATTTCTAAAAATTTTTAGGGACTTATTTTATGTACGCTTATGTACTAGAAATTTTAGAATAATAGGATGATAAATAACAATTCTTCAACTCATATATTTGATTAATTGCACAGGTGGTTAACACAATATTGGATGCTAAGCTGTCCATTAGTATAACTGGACTGAATTTGAAACAAGTATGACCCGTTCGTTTCAGGTGTGGACTGCGTTTGTGGCCTTGCTGTCTCTCTTGGTGTGCTCTTGTGTGTGCTGCTGTGTCGCCGGACTCCTGGACCTGGGCCCTTGCCTCCTTTTCCGATTTTGACTCAAATTGATTACTAGCGAAATGAGAAAACGTTTTCCCTCGCTACCAACACTATTGTTTCTGATTGGTTGATATTGATAGAGGTGGGTGTGTGTAGGTACCCTTTCTACCCCCACCTCATAGGCTACCATTTCTCCTGACAGTTACTTTTTAGTAATTCAGGGGAACGCCTAAAACTAAATAATGGTGCAATTATGCACTTCTAACCTGAGGGGAGGAAGTAATTACCCCACCCCAAGGGCTTAAATGGATACCGACATGGTATCTGTAAAAGTTGCACAAATGTCTCTAGTAGACGGATGCAACTATAAAACACCCATTTCAGTCAGCCTGTCCACCCCATGTATGTAAAATAGTGTATGTTTTCGTGTCTTTAATTTTAATTTGTTTAAATAATTGGCGACGGTTGATCTTTGCTTTGTTTATCAAATTGATAGTAGTTACATTACCCAAAAAGGAAGTTCGACTGATAATACTCTCAATTTCTCTCCTAGTGCCACAGAGTTTAAAGATTTCTTTACAGTCTTGTTCCTTAAACTTAGGATAGTACTCTTTTTCCCTTAGAATTATTAAAATTCCAGGGCCAATTTCCACTCCTGTTTTAACTATTTTATTATATTATATGAAATTATTCCCAGTTGACTTTGCCAAAGTCAAGTTTGTCCATGGTGTGTGCAAAATTGTGTTTTTAGATTGTATGTTTGCATGATGTCATGTTGGACAGCATTAGCTACGTCAAATTTTTTATGTAAGAGTTATTTCCCTTAGACCTTATAGTATTTAGTGTGATTTGAAAATTTTGAAAAAGCCCATTAAATCAAAAATACTTTCAAATAGTGCAAAAAATTTTTTTATTTAGATAGTTTATGTGTTTATGTTTTCTATTTATTCCTTTGAATGCTGCGGCATTTTTTAAAAAGAATGTCTAGAAGTGATATAATTTATCGTTAGTCTTCGGGTGGTCAAAATCGTTCCAGTCGTAAACATGAAATCTTGAAAATAATTTTGATATAGTTTTGAGTAAACTATTATATTATGGTAAGTTATTCATAAGGCCTTAGTCTCTTTTTGGAAAATTTTTAATATTTAAGTGCCTTAGCACTAAGGAATAATAATTTTCCATTCGCTTTCTTTATGTTTTTACAAAATAAAAATACTTGCCTTTGCTTTGCTCTGCAACTGTCTTATGCAAAAATCTCAGTTGAATGCTGTAAATACGACCGTCGATTCTGTTTCGGGGTGCTGACATCATACGTCATAGATAACAGCGCCCCCCTGTGATTGTTTGGATTTACGCTAGTTGATTCGTAGTTTGATCAGATGGTTTGCTTTCAATACGTTTCATTTAATACCACATCATTTGCAATATGAGCTGATCATTCCATTCTGCTCTTCAGACCATTTCAACTAATGCCAGATCATTTGGAATCTGAATACATCATTTCATTTTTGGGGTTAAATCATTTAATTCAAGACTACATAATTTCATTTAATACTACGTCATTTGGAAGCAGAATTCATCATTTCATTTGTTGAGTTAAATCATTTTATTTCATACTACATACTTTCATTTAATAATATATCGTTTGGAACCAGATTTCATTAATCCGTTTTGTTCTTTAAATCATTTTATTTAATACCAGATGATTTGGAATTTAAATTCATGATTTCATTTGTTGAGTTAAATCATTACATGTTACACTACATCATTTTATCTAATAGCACGTCATTTGGAAGCATATATCATCATTCCGTTTTGTTCTTTAAATCATTTTATTTAATACCAGATCATTTCATTTAACGCCACATCATTTGAAATCTGAATTCATTATTTCATTTTTGGGGTTCAATCATTTCATTTCATGCTACATCATTTCATATCGCACAACATCATTTGGAATCTGAATTGATCATTCCGTTTGTTTGGTTAAATCATTTTATTTCACACTTGATCATTTCATTTAATACCACGTCATTTGAAACTTACAAGCATCATTCGGTTTTGTTCGTTAAATCATTTCATGTGACACCACATCATTTGGAATCTGGATTGATAATTTCATTTGCTAGGTTAAATCATTTGATTTCATACCAGATCATTTGATTAATGTAATTTTGGCGGCGACGGCTGCCCATAGCAATGTTACCAAATTCAATTCGAATGATCATTATATGTCCATCGGGAAGTGGTAAAACACAGCTACTACTTAATTTGATAATGAAATGGATGAAGTGGAATAAACTTTATTTGGTAGCACCGAGTGTAGACGATCAACACTGTTATACTGTATTAAAAGATTATAAAGAGAGAGCAGAGGAAATAACCAGAAAGGATATTATTGAATTTATTACTGATATTGATTAAGCTCCCTCCGTTGAGGATATTGACTCCAGTGTTAACAATTTAGTTGTGTACGACGATGTTATGTTAGATAAACAAAAAAATCCAGCTAGGATAATTTCCCGTGGAAGACACAAAAACACTGATGTGATATATGTTACTCAGCGATATACTCAAATCCCAAAGGTGATCTGAGATAATTGTGATATCCTCGCAGTGCTTAACGGAGTTGACACTTGTACACTTAGAAATATTCACGAAACATGGTGCAACGGTGACATGGACATTAACAAATTTAGAAATTTCTTTAGTCGTGCTCAAGCAACTCCTCACGGTTTTGTAACAATAAATTTGCAAGATATCGGACAAGATAAAATATACAGGTAATTAATCGCGAATTTCCACGAGGATATACTCGACACTCGGACGTAGTTTTCTTACCGCGTGTGAAAATAAATTGATGAATTACAAATAACTGTTATTTTGACAAAATAATGGCTCTGTAAATTTGTAGGACTCGCCCTCCTTGCTGCTTGTGACGTGTTTTCGTGAATCCCCAGTTCCTTTGTTCTTTTCTGTTCTTGTCTGTTCAACATTTTATTATTTTGACGCGATCCGTCATGTAGCTGAAGTGAAACCAATGTCATTTGTTTTGTTACCAGCTTTGGAATGCTTTTTTCGACTGTGATGGTATTATTTGCTTAATAAATATTTTAAATGTATTTACTGTAGATCAAACTCTTTTGATTAAAAAATTCAATATGTTCGTATGTTTACAGCAGTAGATTGTTCTCAGTCTAGTTTTTGTATTTAACTGTAATTAATTCATATCTTAAGATGCGGTGAATAACTTATTGGTCTAGCTGAGATTAAATAAAGCGACTTAATTTTCTGTCCAAAATCGTAGTGTGTGTATCACAAAAGAGTTCACTGCATTGAGTAGAGATTGAGTCATTCACTGCATTGAGTAGAGAATTAGTCATTCACTTTATTGATTAGAGACTGAATCATTCACTTTATTGAGTGAGGCAAACCTCTTAAGGGAGACAGTAAACGATTACTTATTACGTTAAATAAAGTCCTCTTGAATGTCATTGTGCATTCATTAATATCCATCTTTTTATTCAAATGAAACATCAGAGAACCTTGGCTTCAATATGTTCATCTTAAATTTTGTAACTTAAACCTGACAGTACAACACAACCTACTTTCAAAATGTTACTTTATGATAATTTTATGGGCTAAAGTAAGAAAGTATTTTTAAATGTGGCACAATCGAAGTCCCATCATGCAAGCTAATTACGAAATATACAAAACAAATATTGCTGGGCTGTGTTGGATGGAAATTGTCTTTGATATACTATTGATGTTTATATAGCATCAGTGGACACATGTATTAGATAGTTTCAGTTTATGCTTAAAACTAGTTTTTAAAGGAAAGACTAGGACTGAGACATTTTATTTACATTTTCATTTTAAATGCACACTCATTTGTTCAGCTTACTATTTGATCAGATTACCGTATATATGCTCAGTGTTGCCAAACAAGGTTGAGGTAGGGGACAATTAACTAGTTACCAATTTTTAACTGATTATCACTAGTACTTAAACTCTCAATTCTTTACCCTGGTAATTGTTACATGATGGCAATAGGTATGCTATTTACCAACCAATCATCATCAATTAAGTTCATTTAGACAGTGGTATATATTCATAATTATTAAATGAGGATTACGTTAATAATAATAATAATAATAATAATGAGGATGACATTGTATAGCGCCTAATCTTTAGAAACTCTAAGCGCTTTACAACATCTATAATGATATGAATATAAAAGACAGAAACAAACACCATGAAATTAGAAGAAAACAAATATGCTGAAAATATTTAAGATAGAAAACATTTTTAGGTCTTTAAGTTTGTTCTTGCAGTCGAAATAAAGTGAGTTTTAAGAGCACTCTTGAAAGGGATCACGGTATCTTTGTGTCTAATTTCAATGAGCAATTCATTCCACATTGCTGGGCCCTGCCTGGTATGCAATCATGTGTGTTTTGAATATCCACAGTGATCATAAGTAGGCTTCTATTTCAAGGGTTTTTATCAGAAACATCCAACAACTAATTTACCTGAGAATGCAAGAGAAGTCTCAAATACGACTTCAAAACAATGCCAATGGTTAATGAAAAGATAAGCATTGTGCATAAATATTCCCATAGCTCTAAGAAAGGAAAAAAGAGAGTGCTATTTGTTCCTCGGTGTGCAGAATACAAGCAAAGAAATGCTTTATTTGAAGTACTGATTTGCACTTCTATCCAATTACCAGGCATGAGATATACCTGGGTCATTTATATGCTGTTGCATGGAGGATTGTCCAATTATGTGTCAGCCCCCCTCCTCTCGACCACTCTGGTGGCCTACTGCGTATAGTGTCCACCTCAGATGTGGGATGTCATGGGTTCGATCCCAGGCTGAGTTATACCAAAGACTTGCACAAATGGTACCAATATCTGTGGTCAATCAGCAGAATAGCTAAAGGCTAGAGTTAATGAGGCATGAAGCCAGTGGGATTCATTTACAGTTAGTAACTGCTAAGTATGCAAAACAGAGAAAGCTACACATCATTCTAAATGATCATTCTTAGGACTGAAACTATTTGTTGAAATTGTATTGCTGGGGTTGATGTTGGTTTTAGTGTTATAGGGGTATAGAAATATAACTTTACATGTGATATGTTAAATTTAAATTCTGTTTACTGGAAAGATATTTTCTTGTTAGCATAATGCATGTATTATAAAAGGCTAAACATTCACTCCTAATATTAAAAAATATATATCATATGCTTTTTTTTGCCTTTGTATCTTTTGACAGTGATGGACTCCAAGTTGTATGTCAGGGACTTGCAGCGATATGCCGGAAATTTCTATGTTCCAGGAGTAATAAGTCCAGGGCTCCTTTTCAAGAAATTCAATTGACAGCCCTGACTTAAATGTAGTTGACTTGTTTTAATGTATTTTCAGTATATGGTCTGACCCCTTAACTCTATAATTAACAGTCAAGATATTTAATATGGGATCAGGGATTATGCTACCGAGCAAAATGGATGACTAGTCACCTACAAATTTAAGCATTGCCTTTTTCTGTCAGGAAAGCAGCAACTACTTTGCCTTGTCAAACATTGTTTGTTTGTTTGTTTGTTTGATTAGGATTTTTAACGTAGCTTTAACAATTTTTCAGTCATATCGCTACGATGTTTGCAGTGAGGCAGTTTATAATGATGTCTAGCACTGAAACATCATGCCGCAGACATGTAGCATGATGTCTCACCCAGTCACATTATCCTCACACCAGACCGACCAGTCCTAACACTAACCTCTTAATGCTGAGCGTCAAGCGAGGCAGCTGTTAGTATCATTTTTTGTAAGTCTTTGGTATAACTCGGCCGGGGATCGAACCGACGACCTCCCGCTTCCGGGGCGGACGCTATAACCACTAGGCCACCGGAGCGGTTGCCTTGTCAAACAAGATCTTTGTACAGTGAAAGAGAGTACTTTGGGACTTTTAAGTTGATCCCTTGCCATATCCATTAATTCTGATAGTGTTGTGTTGTGGCCCGAAGCTAAATGTACTGCATACATTATTGATATGCCAACAAATTAGTTCTTGCATATTCACAGGTATTCTTTCTAAACAATGCATGATACTACTACAGTTACATAGGCAAAACATAAAACTATACATGTGCAATCCTATCAACTGATTGTTGTAACGAACATAGAAAGTAAGTGGTTATATTAAAAACATCCCACTTTCTAAAAATAAATGAACTTAAATGTTATGCATGGGCCTTTTTCTTGGTTGTGTCAATTTATCTGGAAAGAAATGTCTTGTTCATTCCTGTATCAACTTTGCTGCTTCAGTGTGTTGTCTTTGAATAGTTACAGCAATAATTGTTTGGCAACAATTAAATTAGGACAAACAGTGTGGTATGAAGACACTTGTGCATATGCTCTCATGTACATATTATAGGGTTGTTTCAAAGTAGTTTAGAAATCTTTTTGACTTCCATTTTATTGTGAACTTTCAGAAAGCAAAAGTAAGTGAAAGGGCAACTTTAAATTGGTAAAGAAAAACAAAGTACCGGTATATGTCCGACTCTGAACCTTCCTCCTTCCTACCATCATCTCTACCTGCCCTTCCAATAGTTGGAATGGAACTGTCAAGTGCCAAATTTTTCGCCAGTGAAATTCATTGATTAATTCTTAGTCTAGCCGACAATTAATTATCTTGGAGTAGAGTTTGAACGTAGGAATGTTTATTTAACTGGGTCAGGCTGTTAGCCTGTTTAGAGTGAAAACGGACTGGGTGTTTGACACACTTAAAAATACGAATTTTTCACGTAGAAGCTGACAAAGTGATATGAAACAAATGGTAGGGTGATACTTCGACCCAGGTGGAATTTTTTGGCATCTTGATAGACGGTTTTACAAATGTCCGTAGGGATAGCATTTATTCCGATTGGTCAAATGTAGAAGGAGAGGGTTGGGTCGAAACCTAGAATTGGGGAATATAGTCTCTGAGCTAATGAGTTCGAATTAGTATAGGAAGACCTCTGCAAGAGAGGAAGTAGAGAAATACATAGTCAAGACTCCGAGCGCTCTTTGAAAGACCGACGTTCGTAAAAAATTGGGTTCCAGTTAAACTGAATGTGGAACGATTGTAAGACGCCAAAAACACAAGGTATTTAACTCAAATTCACCTTTATCATCATGTAATGTATATGATGTTTTTCTTTGTTATAGATGCATAATGTATTGATACTATGATACAAATAGTTCGGTATTGCATTGATTTAATAACGTACTTTGATATGATTTTCTTCGTTAAAGATGCATGATGTGTTCATATATTTTGTTCGAATAGTTCGGTATTACATTGATTTAATAATGTACTTCTGAATCATGAGTTAGAATTTTCAATTTTATACGTAGATAGGTTAATGGTTGTTGTAGAAAAACCCGCTGTGTACATTTATGATTGGAAAGTGCTACATTAATTTTGAATTTATCATATTAGTGAATATGGATTGTGTGTTACGATATATTGCCTTACTTTACGTAATGATTTACGGGAATATATGTGACTTTCCCAAATTCTGATGTCGATAATTAGCAGTATAGCTCTATTGATCTGAAGACGTGTGTAGTATTTGTTAGCCGTATAAATGTTAACACTGATAGTAAGATCTGATTGTTCGAACCAGAAAGACGGACGGACAATCTCAAGTTTTAAAGCATAACAAGATACTTAGGGCGTTTTACCCTTTTCTTTTCAAAGGAGAATAGTTTGTTTGAAGATCGAGTAAGAAATAGCAAGGAAGTCGAAATTCAGAGACGGAAAAAGAAGTTGGAAGACAGAGTTGTGTAATCCCACGTACAACCAAAGGGCAAGCTCAAGTTGAGACGAACGCAGAAGAAAAAACCAGCCGTCGAACAAGGTCATTCTGAATTTCCCAAGCAGTCCGATGTTAATGAACACTCGATTTCGTGATGAAATTTACTCTCAGTATTAACGGCTAACTTCATCTATTTTTATTAGTGTTTGGATTTTTATGAATGTATCCATTATTTTAAAGCTTCAGTTTATGTATTTCTGAACTAAGTGTATTCAGAAAGGAAGAAATTGTAATTCACAGTGTCATTCTTTTCTTGATTGTGTTTTAATTAAATTCGTAATTTTATCTTACGGGGGCTCGTGTGTTGTTTTATTCAAGATACCTACTCAAGATTACCAGATCCATTCTAACAGGGCATATTACACCGTAGAGGTCATTCCTTAGATAAACGAGTATTAGCGGGAGGCGGTTTCGAGTGTTGTTTTTACAAGTTGCGCAATACCTCTGACCAGCGGCTTGTGCAATATTGTACTAATAGCGTTTGATACCGAGCTGTCCGTTACAGGAACAGTAATAATAGTATTTACACAGTATAGAATATAACAAGTAAATATACTTACATTACACTTCGTAATGTTTTTACATGTTTACTAAAGTGATAGCCCATTGTAAATTAAATTCAATTTATATTCTGTTAAATGCACTTATTTTTAGTACAACTGTCTTCAGATATTTCTCTGTTTTCGTTAACTCATTTTCTCAGATTCTAGTGCAGCTGCAGACAAAGAAAATGAAGATGTGCCTGCCACTATTCCAACTGTGAGTAATCTTTATAAGCTTATCGGAAGAATGTTATTGCTATTAGACTTTGCAGTTATCTGGCTAATGGTTTTGGGACAGTATATTGACCAAAGATTAAAAACAAATAAGGAATTTAGCTGAGTGGATAAATAATTTTTTCTATTTAATGCTCGGCTAATTGTGCAGAGTTTTACTGTCCAAAAAATATAATGAAAAAAAAAAAGATTTTTGCAGCTTTGTGAAACTAAATGCAATATATTTTTTGGGTAAATGACCAGTGTTGCTTATGTGCAGAAATTACTGATAGTGCATATTGACTTTTATAACTGTTTATAACAGTTGTTTGAATGCTTAATTTGCAGGTTATTGCTGCTTCTTGAGAAAAAAATTGCTTTTATTCTTCACAGGTTGGAACAAAACTTGTTAACCTCAGTATTGGGAGGAAGAGTGAGCTCAGTGAGATGAAGCTTGGGGGCTGTATGGGACCCATCTGGTTGTTGTAGGGTTTGATGCCATTTCTCAGCACACAATATGCTATACATGGAGACCAGTATTATTGGTGGAGGAAGAAACCAGGAAAAACCCCAGAAAGAACCACCGACCCACGAGAAGTAGCTGGCAAGATTTCTCACATACCCACATTAGCCGAATCTTAGACTCGAACCCATGCAGACAGAGGTGAGATAGCTGTGATCTGTAATGGAGAGTGCTTTAGACTACTCAGCCACTCGGGGCCCATCTGGTTCAACTATTTCAAGGACTGTTCTAGATAATAGTTGTTTCTTGGGGTTGGGGGATTGCCTAGTTGTAGTTAGCTTATTGTATGGCGCTGCATACATTATGTCTGACATGCATCTGTTAACAATTGCTTGTTGCCACACTGGATATCAATTTTTAAAATCTGATTTTGACGCAGAATATGCACTTATATCATCAAGATCTTGGATAGATATAATAATGAGTGAACCGCTCTGGTGGCCAAATTATGTAGTGCGTCCACCTTGGATGTGGGAGGACAGAGTTCAAACCCTGGCCAAGTCATACCAAAGAAGATATTTACGCTGCCTTACTGGACTCTCAGCATTTAGAAGTTAGTGCAAGGAATGTTTGGCCTACTGTTAGGATAACGTGATTGGGTGGGATATGATGCATGATGCCCCATTACGAGACATCACTATAAACTGCCACACTGAAGACATGTTAGCAATTTGGCAATTGTTTTAAAGCTAAGTAAAAAATCTAAATTACACTCACATACACACACACAGACACAGACACACACACACACACACACACACACACACAATAAGTGAGACTCATGCATAATAAAGAGGTGATCTCACATTTGTTTGGCTGAACTTATCACCACTCTGCAGGCCATATTTTTGGTCTCATTGTGATCAGGTCTGGCATGTCTCAGCTCTTTCTTCAGGTTCAGTATTGACGGCGTCATTGCCCTTTTTGCATGAATATTATATGTCCATTAGAGCAGGTCTTGTAACCATCATAGCTCAAAAACCATTTAACATATTCTGATTGGTGTATATATTGTCTCATAGACATTTATACAACATTTATAGTGCGGTTTCAAAAACTTCATTGCACAGATAGTTCTCACTTTTCATATTAATTTTATATCTTCAAAAGGGATATTGCCTGTAACAAGAATAGTTCTGCAACCCTTACATATAACTGGACACTGTGGTAGGTGAGTTGCCTATTACATATAATTGGACACTGTGTATGGTAGGTATGGTAGCTAGGTATGAATATACAAGGCAGCACCCAACCATACACAAGACAGCACCCAACCATACACAAGACAGCACCCAACCATACACTAACAGCTAAAAGTAAAACAACTAAATCGTGTAATACATATGACACGGTTAAGTACTTCTACATTCATATATGTTGTGCATGCGCGCACATAAATTATTTACCCATTACATTAAACATTCAAAGCATTCATATAATTAAATTCAATTTGTCTGTTCAGTTACAACAACTAGCTATATCGAAGCAGACTATAGTATTTCTAATATCATGCGCTGTATATATGATATATGAAACAATTCTGTCATATAAAACGAATAACGATAAGAATACAATCTTATATTTTAAATACCTCTAGAGCTGACGATTCTACTCCCGTAAAGTGGTAAGCTTCCAGACAAGACACGTAATGTAATGTTTACAGAGAATTTGTTCTATAATATACACTAGCTGTGACAGATATGCACAGCTAGGTACTTAGGTTTTAACTGCAGGCAATTTGCACATGCAGCATCGGTTGAGTCCCACTCAGTATTTGAAAATAACTAGAGCCGATAAAAAAAAATAAACCACCCTTGGGTGACGGTGTACGTGGCAGCGAAACCACCAGAGTTCATGTTTGACCACATATACCTATTAATACCAGTCATACACAATTCCATGACACCAGTTCAATAAGCTGCATGTGAACTTGATGCCAGCCTGCTGGTCAAATGCCAGATAATTTCACCATCGGATGGGGTAAATGATTATTCCCAGTACTTTAGACCAGTTTGATTTTCAGGTAATTTTATATCAAGTAAATTTAATCTACAAATTGTATATTTTGCGATATTAAAAGAAGTAATAGAAACCATATGACAAATTCAATAAAGGAAATTGGTTTTGATGATCACTTTAGAATTGATTGAGATGTGAAGATAACTTTTATGTAGTCTGCATTCAATAGAGATTCTATTTCCAGTTGCTATTGCCCTTGGGTATGGTCAACATATTCATACTATTACCTGTCATAGTTTGCTTTTTGAACTGATACTATATTATCTTTGATTCCAGATGAGCTATTTGCAACACCTAAAGCTTTCAAGGCTGCAGAAAGTTCTGAACTATATCTTCAGAGGTTTTAGTGTATTTATACTTTTTGCAGGATGCCATCATCCCAATGTATGTATGCAAAGCTATTATTCATTTACATATTTTTCCCATTAAAATCCTTTAAAATTGTCTTTACCAATTCAGATATGCAAATGCTTGAAATACTGGAAGCATATACATGAAGTCAGAGCATACCCCAGATTTTGCCCCAAATTATCATGGCAAATTGGATGTTATAAAGCCATTATCTTGCTTCATTGGATGGATTTAGTGTTTATCTTATAGTGTATTTTATAGTGCGCATGAACACATAAAACTGCCATACCAAAAAGTGCCTTACATGGAGACACACCATGGTGGTGACCCAGAATGGTCTGGACAGTATTTTATACTTGATTTGTCTCAGGATGTTATTATCTTCTCATGTTTAAACTCCGACTCAAAGTTATGATGTCTTCTTTAGTATTACCTGAGTACTGACCAATCAGATGTGAGAAGTTAGAGTTAAGTCTGGCTACTGACCAATCATATGTCAAAAGTTAGAGTTGATTATGAGTACTGACCAATCAGATGTGAAAAGGTGAAGTTTGTCTGAGTATTGACCAATTAGATGTCAAACGTTTGAATAGAGTCTGAGATTGCTTTTATGACCATGAAGAATAATCACAATGGCAAACAAAATACTATATGAGAAATGTTTCATTGAATCGTTTCACCGATATATTGATGCATCAATGCTTTGACTGAAATGGTACACATTTTGATACATTAGAGATGGAAAATCAATACAAAACAATACTTGATGTATGCATGTTATTTTAGTCTTCAGCTATGAGGAATAATTATTATTAGTTGCCTGGTTATTCTGTAAAATAATAATTGATCTTAAACAGCATTTACAGTCACAGGCACTGGTATTTATTAGAAGAAACGAAAAAGTCTATTTGAGAGAACACACGGTCTATAAGTTAACACAAAATGACACGGTTTGTAATATAGCCTGCTTGCTTCCTTCATTTCCTTGGACTCCCAGGTAAGGACACATGTAGTGTCCAGAAATGATGATATGAAGAAAAACAATAATACAGGTACATTATATTCTGATTTCACTGATTTAGCAGTTTCATAATCTATGATTTTTTTAAGAAGGAAAAATTGAACTTTAAATTATGCTGCAGAAAATTAAATAACACGTGACTTATTTCATTTTCACTTTATGATACTGATTATTCACAGAAATATATCTTGGATTTAAATCATAGGACAAATCAGATTTTCTTTTCTTTTCATCACTTACAAGATAATTACGCTCACAGAAGAAGTGAATATGATTACCATATACACATTTTCACAGGTAGTTTGTAGCAATCCTTGATTAAATAGGAGCACAGTGTCAAACAGTTTAATTCGACAAATAATCATAGCATGACTCTATTTTTTTTGTGGTTTAAAATAAACAAGTTGTTCATCCTTACTCACCCATCATTTGTTAGGATAAATGGATCTATAAAAGATTTTGTCACCTCAGGGAATTTTAATAAATTTATCTTCATGTTTCACCAAAATGGGAAAGATATACGAAATGTTTGATTCCACAGACTAGGTTGTATAGAAATACTCATGTCAGTCTGTTGTTGGCCATTCTTCAAACTGGTACACAAACTTGATAGCACAACTAGTCCTCCATGGATGACCTTGAACCTTGGTAAGTACTATGGTTTATTACCTAAAGATATGTATGTCCATAAGTTATTTTGCTCCCAGAACATTTGTATGAGTTATTGCCCTTTTACTGCTAATGAATGCAGTACAATCTGACCCATTTATATCAACATCCTCGGGTCCGGTGAAATATTGTCGAGATAGGCAGATGTTGAAATAAGTGTTGAGGGGGGGGGGGTCTGAAAAAAAGATACAATTTAAATTCTTCAGTAAGGGGTGACGTGTCATCAGTGAGTAATATTTACTTTTTGAGAAAACAATGGAAATTTTGTGTACATGAAGACAAAACCAGAGTGGAATACACTTGTATATTGACAAATTACATTTTGGTTACCTTTGTGTAATAAAATCCACAATAAAGTAATGCATCGGTAAAACCATGATATGAAAAACAAAAACATGATGATATTCAATGTCGGCATTATCACATGGTTGGATAGTTCTTATTTACATGCTTCATGTACATGTACTTAAATTGGCCTTGATTTTGGTCAGTCTCTTCCCATCTTATTGAGGCTACCAAGGGAATGGGGCTGTTCATGCTAAATGAGAACCGGTTAACATGTTTGTTTGATCCATCCTGACAGGGTGTTATGTTTAAGTGAAAACTTTTCACAGACATCTTTGTGTAATTCTCCGCCCTCAACTTCCATATAAGCCAGATATTTAGTTTCCAGAGACTGCGAATTCAATTTGTGTTTTACACTGCTGATGTTTTTGTCGACATTGGCGGCTTGTCGACATAAGTGATGTTCAGATATAAATGGGTAGGACTGTATATGCTTGAATGGATCAGTGCAATTTTGGCACATATTATTGTCATGTGATGATGCACATATTGATAAATCAGTGTGTTTCTCTTATTTTAATAGGACTATGGCTGAGTTTTAATCGGTGCTGAATTTAGTGCAGAATTTTGCGAAACAACTAGTCTCAATATTTTCAAACGATTTTCTTAAGATTTTCTAAACATTTTATGTCAACACTGAATGCTAAAGAAGGAAATGGTCACATCTTGAATTCCTAGAAATTCTTTTTACCCAGTATAGCATCAGTCCCTTTTAGGGACTCTTGCCATATATATATATATATATATATATATATATATATATATATATATATATATATATATATAGTACAGAGTATACATATACATTTATGATAGTATTAACATTTAAATTAAAGGATTTAAAATATAACTTAATCGTCTCAAACTTCTTAACAAAATTATACACTTATTTTCACTAAAGAATATTGAAGATTAAAAAAGGAAATGAGTTTGAATTCCTGGAAATTATTTTGGATTAGTAGAGCATGAGTCTCTTCAAATGATTCTTGTTTATGAATCACTACTAGTGTTATGGTTTTTTTGGTTATCTAAAGATTCACATATTGACAAATCTTTGAGCTCTAGCAATATTAAAGTCACTGTCATCTTAGCTTACAGCTGTTTACAGTCACTATCACAGTTTAGAGGATTGCTATAAAATGGTACATATTATGCATAGCTGCCTACCGTCCAATCTTTTCTGTATTTGTCCTGTACTTTGGACCTGAATATGGGTGTACATTTTTTGTGTGCAAAAAAACGTTTTTTAATATAAAAAAAATATTTTCCTTGGAATTTTCAGTTTAGAATGGGCACTCAATTCCATTTTGATAGAAGCATATAGCATGTACATAGGAATACAGTTCTACAATATGATTGGTTCATTGAAAGTCGAGGCTACCATATCTGTCTTTATTTGCCATATTGGATTTTGCAAACAGTTACCGCTGTCGCTGTATCTCATCTTCATAATATTAAACTTATAATTACGTTGAATAGGAAAGCAGAATATTCTGAATTTTCTGCAGGAAAAAGAGAAGAAAACAACTGGAAAAACATTTGTGCTGTCTTTTTGAGATTTGTGAAACCATCTAGTAAAGGAGAAAACTTTACATTTTGCAAACTGTGTATTGTGATTTTGCTATTGAGTATGGAAGCGCATACGCAAAAAAAGAGCATGAAAAAGCGTAAATAAAACATCAACTTGCTGCTTCATCACAGAAAACTCAGCCTGGACATACAACGTATATAAATACCTTAAAATTCTTTGTATTAAATTTCTTTTAGAAATGAACCTTCCTATTTCAGCTACTAGTATTGCTGTTAAATTATTTTGCACATGTTTTCCAAACAGTAAATTCGCAAGGGATTACTCGTATGCTTGAACGAATGCAGTTCATTAGAAATTCACAGAATTGAAATCATCAATGAAAGTTTTTAGACTGGAATCGACAATGATTGAGAGAAGAAAACAAACTAGGTGTGGAAAAGGCTTCTATAAACAGTGTCTTGAGTGTGTTGCACTCTTGCACCTTCTGAATGGGCACCCAAATGGAATATGGAGCCCGTCTAAATGGTACAAGTGTGCAAAACATGCATCTTTGACATTAAATTTTTATGTAAGGCACTGTTCTATTTGACTGCCGGTTATGTTGTAAATAGTAACATGTGCATTGAATTTAAAAAATCAGTAATTGTTTCTGAAAATCAATACTTTTGTCGCAAGCAGTAAGTAATTTTGTACTTGGGGGATGGCAGCTATGTATTATGGCCCTCATTATGTGATATAAATGTCACCAATTATTATACTGAAACTTCATTTGGAATCGGTGCAGAATTTGTGTTTATCTCATAGTAGTAGGATTGGGATGCAAGAGTTCCAAAATTTCCACAGGCATATTGCTTGCTGTTCCTCTGGAAACTTGTTATTGCCTTAATTTCAGGTTTTTGAGAATTCATTATGAGACAGGTGTTTGTTAGAGTAATAAAGCCATCTTCTTTTTCTTCAAAGAACTGTTTTCGCATTTGTCATTTCTTTTGTTTTTATATAATTCATTGTGTTTAAAGTTTGAAAAGATTTTATTGGTATTCTTAACTTTTAAACTTTTAAACATTTTAATCAAGTAATAGTAAACAATATATCGTGGTAAGATTATGATGCAAGAATGTTGCTGGAAAATTTGCGTGAACATATTGCTCACCATTCCTCTGACTACTATTGCTATTGTCTAAATTTCAGGTTTTTAAGAATTAAGTATGAGACAGAATTTGTTTGTGTCACTAAGTACATCCTCTCTTTCATCATTGAATTGTGTTTTCATTGTCATTTTTTGTTTTTGTATAATTCATTTTGTTTAAAGTTTCAAAGATTTTATTAATTTTTCTGAACTTTTTAAACATGTTTTTCAATAAATACTAAACAATAAGTGTCTTTGCTTTTAATAATAACTCTTTTTTTTAGTTGTTTTTATTTCTAGTTCCTAATGATTGCTCCCTGGGTTTTAAATACTCCTACATATCAGGGTAACTGCTCCTGTGGTCTATTGGTTAGAGTGTCCATCTTGGATGCAGGAGGTTGTGGATTTGGTCCCCGACAGAGACATAGCAAAGACTTACAAAGACTTACAAAGAATGGTACTTAGAACTGTCTTGCTTGCTAATCAGCTTTAAAAGGCTAGTGTTAGGACTGGTCCTAGTGTCAGGGTAATGTGACTAGGTGGAACATCATGCTATATGTTTGTGACATGATGCCCCAGTGCTAGACATCACTATAAACTGTCACACTGCAGACAGTGATATGACTTTAAAATTGTTAAAGCTACGTTAAAAATCCAAAGTATATACGCATTCACACCTACACAGCAGGGTTTGACACTAATGCAGGTCTGGTGGCTCAATGCTACCTGATTTGTGGATATTAAAATTATATCTATCCCATGCTGTTAGATTGCAATAAATCCTCCTTTTAATTATAAACATGTCGAACACGGAAAAAAATCAAAAGTGAAATGAAGTTATAACAAAGCAAAGATCATGTCTATGCCCATTTAAACCAAATTATTATTGTTTGGGGGTTCTTTCCATAAATTGTCGTTTGGATGCTTTTTTGTTAATCATGTAAGTGCATCAAGCATTTAGACGATTTACATTTTGTTATGATGTTTCACATTTTTGAAAACTGTGGAGATTCTTGATTTCTTATTAATATCTCTCTGTCACCCCCGTCCCCAAAATCCCCGTAATACTAAAAGAAAAGAAACTTTAAATATATGTGTATGATAAAACCAAAAGAGAATAAAAATTCCAAAATACCTGGAAGCTGGAATTTCCATAGATAACTTACAACAAGTAGAATAATAAGATGCATGCTCAGTTTGTTATGCGTATGATATGATCTGGAACATTTGTAGTTTGCTGCAAAACCTTTAAAATTAGTACAATCAGAACCCATAACTCATCAGAGAGCCACAAAATGAATAGCTTAAGAGAGAAAGCTGTGAAGGCAGTCCCTGGCTCTTCTAAAGGTGAGAAGTCTGTTACATTGCTGAATAACCATGTGTCATATTCAGAAATGCTCATTTGTACGTGAAAAATGAACACCCATATACTATTTCTTCAGAAATGCACATTTGATTTTCCCATAATAGGTTTTTTAATATTGTCCAAATAAGAGTGACTAAAATGTATTAATAGGAGTGTCATATCTGAGCATTATAAAAATTTCAATTACTACTGAAGGCATGAGAGATCTGTTTTTGCTCCCCCAAGGGTGTCCAGCTGAAAAATCGGTGAACACAAGCCACATGTCTACACATATGACAATATGTTTAATGGCAGTGTAATTACTTCGCATTCAACAGCGTACATACCATCTGCAAACTGATATACAACAAAATGTAATTGGTTACAAAATGCTGTTATTTTCCATCAGATGCATGGAGACACATTCAAAACATAATTGAATCATATGTATGTTTTAGAAATGATAATATTATATGAAAATATTTATGGTAACAATCCAGGGTGCATAGCAATAAGAAACATTTGCTAACAGATAGACAGATGATAAACAACGGACCATCACATTAACTCTAATAGTTTATGACCAATGAAGCCGACAATTCATTTGTGACTTTGAATATGTTCATTACCCACTATGCATCATCCTGAAGAATGATCCATGTACGTCTGAAAGTCTGTCTGAAAGTCTGATGCATATCCAAAGAAATAGGTCCTTCTTGCAAGCCCCACCACCAACATAAGAAGCTTTAACTGACTACCATACTTCGGTTTTTACCTTGACTATAAGATGTTGTTGAAGGGTTTGATAACCCAGAAAGAATCACCACCCATGCGATGCTACAGGCAAGTTTTCTTAAGTACCCACATTGGCCAAACCAAAGACTCCAACCAACACTGGCAGAGGTGAGATAGCTGTGATCTGTAATGGTCAGCACTTTAGACCACTTAGCCACTTAATGCCTCTTGACTATCTAATACCCAAATCCCTATAGATAGTCTAAAATAATTGACAAATGCAGTGGAGTCATGAAAATAATAAATGTGAATTTTACTATAAGATTTTTGTTTTATTTAGGAATTACTCTTATCCATTATGTAGCAAATATAATACAAACTGAGTTATTTATTGATTACATTTATCCATTATGTAACAAATATAATACAAACTGAGTTATTTATTGATTACATTTATCCATTGTGTAACAAATATAATACAAACTGAGTTATTTATTGATTACATTTATCATTTATGTAACAAATATAATGGAAACTGAGCTATTTATTGATTATACTTTACCATTATGTAAAAAATATAATGCAAACCAGAGTTATTTATTGATTACATTTGTCCATTATGTAACAAATATAATGCAAACTGAGTTATTTATTGATTATACTTTAGCATTATGT
Organism: Unio pictorum; assembly: GCA_030141615.1. Taxonomy (NCBI): domain Eukaryota; kingdom Metazoa; phylum Mollusca; class Bivalvia; order Unionida; family Unionidae; genus Unio; species Unio pictorum. The sequence goes on along the minus strand of JARLTB010000008.1, from coordinate 321,574 downwards.
AGCAAAAATAATGCACATTGGAGTTTGTAGAAAATGCAGATTGGTGAAATATAATTTTTATTGTTCTCTGAAATTGATCTCGTGTTACAAAAAACATGTTAAACATGCTCTACCAGAATATGTGGTTATCTCCCTTTAAGAATTATGTCTTTTACACACAAATATGGGTAGCAGGTACAAACAACTTGCTTCATGTCAAATTTACATTCCATCTATCTCTTTTCTGACTATTGCTGCATTTTCTGTTTTATCCATGGCAAGAACTCTTTGACCTTGGCATAAACTCCTGGAAAATTAGGCTGGGCACATCCTATCCCCCATGATGTGACTCCTAATACAGTGAATTTACCTGAAAACAACATTTTCAGCTGTACAGTAACAATATAAAATCTGTGTTGAAAACTATAAAGAACTTAATGTTAATTTCTGAGCATTTATGAGATGATGAATGCATCCAGATTAAATGGTAATCCCACGAGTCATTCAAGGTACTTTTGAAATTGGTCTTTTATATTGACTGCATTAGGAATGCAATGAAAATAACATCCCTATATTACAATTTCCTAAGGTAATGATCACAAATTTCGATTTTCTACGGCATATAGGTGTTTTATTCTTGAAGCTGTAGATCAATTTTAGACTCCTGCCATAGCAACGTGATTGTTATGGTTGTTTCCCAGTACATTCACACTTGATGTAAAAATGTAACTCACAATTTGATTGGAAAGAGTAAATAAATATTAGGATTGCAGACCAGACTGAAAGTAATCTTGCATAAAATGCCTGACTAACTACATGCATAGTAAGTTTAGTACAATGATATCATGTATATCCTGTAGAATCTACTTCCTCTGGCCTCTGGGCATTCTGAATTAGTTCTAATTATGTTCTCTTGTCACCACTAGGTGACTGCCTGAATGCCAGATGATCTTCAGTTCAAACAATACCTCATTGAGAATGTTACTGTTTTATGGTCATAAACCATGTAAAAAAAGAATTAAAACCATGTTTAGTAACATTCAGCAAGTAAATGTATTACTTAGAATACAAGGTGAAAACTTAAACTGTTGTTAATTAAACCACATTTAATCTTAAAAGTACTATCACAAGTTAAAACAAAAAAAAAAGTCTGAATGAATTCCAGTATTGAATGTGTGAATGTGCTGGTGTGCCAAAAGCCCCGGAAGAGTTGATATGCCAACAGTCTTGACGTAACACAATAATATTATCCTGAACGTCTCAATTCAAGTCACTATAATCCCAGAATAGAAATTGAGAATGTTGTAATTTTTCTAATAATTTTAAAAACTAAAAACAATTCTAATAAATTATATCTGAACACAATTAAACTTAAAATTAGGATGAATAATAACGTTTACTTCAATCTTTGGTCAAAAACATATAAGACATAATGAGGAAACCAAAATGTGGGTCACTTTCTCAAATTTGGAAAGTTCTAGAGCATTATAAAGCTAGTCCTTGAACTCAAACATCAGTAAGCAAACTATATATAATTTACAAACAAGACAAAAAGCATAGACACTTCTACAACCTCTTAGGGCCACAAGACGAATTCAGCAGCTTGTCATTATCTTAATGTCCAAACTACAATCAAGGACAAAAGTGAAACACAGAACGGATATGTCAAAAAATAAACACACAAAATAAATATACATAACACAGGTGTGAATAAAAAATATCTTTAGACATGGGTGGAACACCTGCAATCTTGTCATGATCTTCCTGAGAATATTCACCACTAGATCAAATGGATCACTGATTAATGACCTTTTGAAGGTGAGAGGATTAATCATAACTACTTTGCAAGTCTGATCTTTTATTTCTGAATCAGTCTTTGAACAAGAATTGTTTGATGGAAGATTTTCACCAAATGAATTACAAAGCAGCCACTAACTAGGCTCTTGGGCTCAGTGACGTGAAGGTAATTAGATTGTGCTTCCATTTGATCATAAAACATGCGACCAATAGGTGTTCTCACAAAGAGCAAAACCGTTGAAAACTAGTGGAGAGATCAATGTCTATAAAGAACTTAACATCTGTTTGATAAACACTCTGCTAGGACATTGATCCTGCCATGATGTGTGCTATCTGTACAATGATATGATGCCAGATAAACCAAAAAAGAAAAATCCAAGCCAGTAATGTCTGGTGATTTGATCATCCCTGAACTCCAAAGTCAACTGACCACCACATAATTTTCTGACATCATGATGGCATCTTACCATGTAGAAGGGTCTGCCAGAATTAAAAGACATGCTATGGCCTTTAATTCCAAGAGATTTATTTTAACTGGCTTCCTTTCCAGCTTGTCGTGATGAGATGTATAATATGTGACCCATTTATCTCTCTCTCTCTCTCTCTCTCTCTCTCTCTCTCTCTCTCTCTCTCTGTGTGCATGATTTTTATGGATTAACCTTGTCAGGCAAGCCTTTCACAACAACACTATTCAAATCAGGCAGAAGGGAAGAGAAGATGTGGTATTGGCTAAGGGCATGGTCTGGTTGACAGGCAAAAGAGTGAAGCATGACTTAAAGATGCCAGCTGCGGGCTGACCATATAGATGGACCAACTAGATGGATCCACAAAATTGGATATAGATGACTGGATTGTGGCCTAAATGATTGATACAACTGACTTCCAGTCAGACATCTTTGGTAGCAATGGCCAGCTGTTTGGAAAGACTGATTGGGAGTTGGGAAGGTCACAAATATCACATGGTTCTACTGAAAAGGGCAAAAACCACCTGAAAATTCATCAGAAAACTCCTCATGCTGATATTTGAATGCATAGTTTGACACATGGGTTGACCCATACCCACTGAGCTGACAAAATGGGGAGCAAATTGTCTCCTCACATTCATGTCAATAGTTGAAGAATGGGAGATCAGACAAGAAAGGAAATCTCTTTAAGTCCATATCTCTGATATGGACCCTTGGATCATTCTTTTCATCTGAGATATGAGGAGCAAATGAGAATGTGGCAATGTGTCTGAATTTGCAGCATTTAATTCTTCCTGCACCAGTTGTCTGGAAGATGATGGTTACTGACAACAAAGTTCATAAAATATTGGAAGAAGGAGAGGCTGCACAGACATGTTCCTCTTCACTGGAAACAGAGTTGGTGTTGGTTGACTATTACATTTGAAGATGTCAAACCAAAGGATTTTCACTGTCTTTCAAGTGTTTCTGGAGAGCCATGGACCATAGTCACTGACCATGTCTACATAGGTTGAAAATTATACAACATTATCAATGAATAAGTAGCATAAAGTTACTGCTGCTTGAAGCAAAGGTAATTCCAGAAAACTATGCCAATTTTTTAAACAGTTTCTGATACTTCTGGTGAATCCAAATGATTTCGGGAAATATACCAATGCTATGTTTCCTTTATCAAGTCAAAGCTTAAACTGAAGAACATTCCTCATACAGGCAGTCACTTAGCCATTATATGTGCTAGTAATTATAGCAGTAGATTGGAAGAGTTACTCCCCAAATATACTATTTGTTTTGTCTTTTTGGTAGGGCTGAATTTATGGGTGGTGGTGGAAGAAATGATTTCTAATGTTAATGTGATCAGGTAATGTATAAGACTCCGAAAAATATTATACCTCCAAGAATTACCAAGAGCTCTTACCAAAGTAACTGTTAACCTAAAGGCCTGAGACTGTTGTTTTCTTACAAAGGACTCGGGCATTATCAAAATGTCTTTCCTCATGGGTAACAGGTAATCCCCTTTTCCAAAAACTATATTTTCACTAAATTGGTACGTAGGCTACAAAAGTGTAGCAACCATTACAATTTTTAAAAATTATTTTTTTGTGAAATTTGTTTCTTTCTCTTAATACTGTACTGTGTAAATTTGTTTAATTTGATGATCCTGTTATATGTTGATGCTAAAACTTTTTTTAATGTATACTTGTGTTTTAGTCACCAATGGGTCAAAACCTGAAAAGTCAGAGAAAGGGGAGGGGGTAGATCCTCTTCAACCAGAATTATCTATATGACATATATATGTGATTCCTATGTCAGCTAATGAAAACTGTCAATAACTAAACAACATATTTTTTGTTTAGAATATATTTCATTAGTTTCTTTTATTTTGATACTAATGTGGTGAGGCCGACAAAGAACCTACACTTCACATTTGCTTTTGGCCTTTGTGCCCTACATAGGGTTTACACCATGAAACAACATATTATGCTTATTTGTTTGTTTGATTAGGATTTTTAAAATAGCATTAACAATGTTTCTGTCTTATCACTACAATGTCTGCAGTGAGGCAGTTTATAGTGATGTCTAGCACTGGGGCATCATGTCACAGACATGTAGCATAATGTCCCACCCAGTTGCATTTTCCTAACACAAGGCTGACCAGTCCTAACACTAACCTCTTAATGCTGAGCGTCAAGCGAGGCAGCTGTTAGTACCATTTTTGTAAGTCTTTGGTATGACTCAGCCGGGGATAGAACCTACAACCTCCTGCTCCCGCGGTGGATGCTCTAACCACTAGGCCACTGGAGTGGTCTGTTTATGAATGAAAATACTGCCAATCTGATGTCCAACATAATCACCACAGCAGTCATCTTGAAACCTTGACATTTCTAATCATCCTAATAAAGAGTGAAAATTGTATAGATTTTCAACTTGAGTCCTTGCTAGCTGTCTAGTTTATCCTGAGTGAAAACGATGCAGCTCAGATATCCAATATGGTCATCACTATGCTGATCTTGAAACTTTTAGAGCTGCCTCTAAACTAATGGTCATATCAAAGTGTGAAGTTTGTTCTAAGGGCTTCTTGTGATGTCTTGTTGGTTGTCCATGTAAAATATTATCTCTCTGATTGCTGATATTGCCATCACACATCTTGAAATCCGGTTACCATTACTTTTTCAAAATGGTGGGTCATTTAAACAGTGATTTAACCAAAAGACTGTTTATAATGTCTAGTTAGTCATAAATGGAAATGGTGCCAATCCCATACCAAATATGGCTACCATTCATTAATAAATAAATGCTTGATATGAATAATTCTCCTAAACAGTCATAGCAATATGAGATTTTCATCTGAAGAGATCCTATGATGTCTTGTTTGTCCTAAATGAAAATGGTGCTAATCTTACATCCAGTATATCCAGCACAAGAGCCAATTTTAAAGTCTTGTTATAGCTGACGAATATCAGAGGTGGTTTCATGACTAAGCAATTTAAAGGAAGAAATGGTCTTATCTTAAATTGCTGGAAATTCTTTTTGGCCACTAGAAAATCAGTCCTTTGAAGGATTCTTGTTTTAAATTCACACAGTAGCGGCAATCTTTCTCACTAAGCAATTTAAAGGAAGAAATGCTGAAAATTCTTTTTGTCCACTAGAGAATCAGTCTTTTTGAAGCAATCATGTATTAAATTCACACAGTAGCAGCAATCTCTCTCACAGTGTGAAAACTACTCAGACTTGCCTTTCCTGGTTTGTTTTATAAAACTATTCAAACATGACCAAGAGAATGATTATTTCTTGAATAAATACTGTATAATTTATGCAATATTTCTGTAAGAAAAACAAGACCAAATAAAGTATTTGAGATATACCAGTAAATCTGCCTGATTCCCTGACCAAATTCATCAATTCCACTGACTCTATTATGAAAACCAATATCCATAAAACAAACCTTGGCAGGGCAATATCTGGACTTGAGATCAATGATTATATTTTTTTGTATCTTTTGATTTTGTTCTTTAAGATTGCCACTTTAGAGTTGCTTATGTAATTGTTATGGCACAATATTAAGGGGTACCAGGTAGGCTACTCAAAAAACAATCAACTTCAATTGAAGAAGACCCCAATACAGACTCTCAGATCAAACAACAATACAATAGCAATATTTTATTACCTTGTATGTCACATGCAAGAGGTCCACCACTGTCGCCAATACAGGTATCCACACGTCCATCCATGTAACCAGCACAAAACATCCGTGGAGTTATTTTCCCCTTGTGTGCACGGTTACATCCACTGTCACTGATCATGGGAACTAAATCAGTTTGCAAAATGTATGGAAGCCCTGTAAGACATGTATAAAAACCATATCAAATATTTTCCTATGAACTACTCAACTACATGAATCATTAGTAATTTCTGATAATCAGAATATAATTATCTTAAGAATTTGAACTTTTCAGTTATAATAATGCTTTCATCAGCGACTAATGTTGATCATGTGACCTATAATGGTCATGTCATACAATGAGACTGGTTTAGATGGGTGGTAATTCAAGCTCCTCATCCCTGCTTAGTGCCGGCTATTGTTGTCAAATTCTAAAGATATTTATAGTATGGGAATGATCATGATTTATCCAGAGAAAGGTAGCAACCTTTTTCAGTTGCTCAGCTACAGTTTTGGTCTGAACAACAGATAATTTGGTCTACACTATACAATATTTATCATATTATGTTTATTTGGATAGCTTTTGTCATCATGATCACTATATTATGAAATTTAATTTATTTTCTTCAGTTTTTACTCTAAATTACCTAGTCTCATACAATTTCTCAGTCTAATAATCCAACCTGCTTTGAGATAAGCTTATAAACTCTAGAAAATTATTCTAATAGAGCTAGTTTGCCTGTATCTTGAAAATTCATCAATATTCTAACAATCCCCTATCTCCATATTTTACAACAAAGAGGAATTTCTTCCAAAAAGAATTAGCTTTCTTGGAGATCTGTCACTGCTAGAGTTTTGAGTTGATATTTTCAGAAAACAGTTCGGAATGGGATTCAAGCATTAAAAAAGAACAATACTGTTTCTATACTTTTCTTTTTACTTTGTGTTTTCTGATATTATTATTGTAACCTACAAAATATTTATAAAAGAATCTAATTTTCCTGATTAAATGCCACTGAAAAGTTTATATATTTTTGATCTACTGAAACTGTTACAATTATGTGAAGATCTTGTAATTGAAAAAGACAACTCAGTATGAAACACTCATAAATATTTATTCATAGTCTTTAAAATTATTGCATCTTTCAAGCATATCTCTCCATGGTAAACTGCATTCAGTACAATATATCAATATTTATACCTATATCTCTATGTTCATGTATGAAGTATGTCAATATCCATATTCTATGAGTTACACCTGGCAATATTCACTCGGGTTAGTTTTGATAATTAGGTTCAAGAATCATCAATTTTATTTAATGACAGCCACAGCAGTTGGAAAATCAACATCATGGTACAAACCTGATAGATACTGACACCTGTTTGCTATCTGTATGATATCTTCAGGTTCAGTCAAGTCATACAGTTAATCCAATAATTTTTCATTTTGGTAATGGCAGCCATATTTGTTGGCAGATTGGCATAATTTATATACAAAAATTGAAATACTTTAATATTTTAATTCTTTTTCTGGCTCTAGTTAATTATTTTATCAAAAAGTAATATAAATGAAAAGTCGTCAATGTTGCAAGAATGTTATCTTTAAAAATATGGTCAAATTCTTCTGAGCGGCTATAACAAAGATCTCATATGAAGGATTTCTCTTGTTTTAGTCATATGGCTAGTGGTTGCTTAGTGGCTACTATAAAAATGTTAGATCAAGGATTTATCTTTATTTAGTCATATGGCCAATGGTTTTGTAATGACTCTTAAACTAAATAACAATAAGTGAAAATCAATGAAGTTTGTAAAATTCAACAAATGATTTATATCCCTAGAATAAAAATTAAAAATTAAATTAAAGAACTTATAGCATTATTTTGAATTAAATCACAAATAGTAATTAAAAAGTTTATCACACATCCAAATTTATAACGTACAGAGTTATAGTGGTATTCCAAACCATTTCCAATATTAAATGTGTTGATGTGCCTGTAATTTTGTACATGGCAATATGCCAACGACCTAAATTGTGATGATGTTCTAAGTCTTTGGATGTCTCACAATAATATAATCCAAAATATTCTTGTCTGAATTCACTATAATTCCAAATCAATGTTCCAGTCAAAGCATATTATTGATGAGCCATTTGTAATTTCAATAAATAATAGATTGAATACATAATTCCACCCAAAGATAAACTGAATACAACAATACAACTGATTCTGTTTCAAGATGTTAGGGTAAGAAGGAATAATTTTAAGATTAACGAGAATATATAATTGACATAAATCACAATTACCATTTTCTGGAAATACACTGTCACTTAATTGAAACTTCCATTCTAGAAGTTTCTAGGGTCAGAATCAAGATTGCATCTTTTAACACAAATTCTGATAAACATGTTTACGTTAATCATGATTAGAATATTTAATCCACAATCACAGAGAACATTTTAGCTATGTATTATGTTGTTTATAAAATCAATGCCCCATGACAGGTACACAGTGAACATGAATTTAGACTAAGGTTAGTTACAAATAATAAATATAGATATAACACATATATAATCATTAGGAAAAGTCAACAAATATAAATTAAATCTATGTAACATTTTTAGAACAAACTGAAAGATAAAGATATAGCCCATCATAAAAATCCAAAACTTGTTTCTGAAGTATTAATATTAACTCTCCCTCAGTTAGTGCATCTTGACTTGAGGTTACAGGGAAGCATCCATATTACCTAATTTTAGATGTGGACTTTGATGCCCTGCTTTACCTGGGGATCCAGGATCTGAAACCTGTATTGCCACCCATTCATTATCATAAAAGTAATAATCATAGACATTGTCACAATATTTCAATTAATGTCAGAGAATCAACTCATGGATAAGACTAATTACAATATGGCAAGGTCTTTACATGTACACATGGATCCCTAGATTGCTAAAGCTCATTTGCAGTACCGGTAGCTGACAGTGGGCCTTCTTGTGGAAAAGGTGATGCCAAGAAATTGAGGTAAGAATGTTGCAAAGAGAAAAGCCATGGCCGTTATTTCAGATTGGCTGGCTGGGATTCAACCCTATTACCCAATGATTGTGAGTCTAAGCTAATGACTCAGTCTTTAGATTCCGATCAGTGGGTTGTACTTAATTTTGTATGACTGGCCATGGAGTAAATGTTTGTTTCATACTGGTTTTCCACAATACAGTGAGACATGTCAATAGCAGCAACCCATGCGGAAAAGCAAAACGGGTCATTGTATACAGGTGACTGATTATTAGAACCCTAAGGTCTAACAAGAAGTAACAAAAATCAAAATCAACAAGCTTTGCAAAATTTAACAAATAATTTATTTTCCTAGAATACAAAGCGATAATTTTAAAATTACTTGTTCTCTGATGTTAAAGCTTGAATGACCAATATTCCAGTACAGAAGATTTTTCGAAGAAATACTAAGACTTTAGAAAAAAAAACAGATAAGGGGCTAACAAATGAAAGATTGAAACTCAGTGGGCTAGAATTATATATGGTTACATTTTGTATGCATCAACAGACCAATTGTTATGAACATCAGTGTAATATGAGAAAGGATATTAAAGGAGTATTACAAAAAAATGGATGAAAATTCAAAAGTTTCCTACCATTAAGTTCAAACATTAGGTCACACTAACCAAGTTTTTCATTAGTTATTCTTGCTGAGATGCATCAAATACAAATTTGATGTTTCAGAGTCTAAGAGAGTTATGGTGTTGTTAAAAAATTACTGAAAATGAAAAGTTGCTCAGCATGACAATTCAGCAACAATAATGTAGTTTTGACAAAGGCAAGTAACACTTTCTGATGCATCCAAATACCAAATTATATGAGTGTAGATAGAAAAGGTGCCAATATACAAAGGGCATAAAGAATCAAGAAACACAAGAATAAACAAAGAAACACAGTACACCTTAACCCCTCAACTTTGATTGTGTGGGGATGAAAAACTCCAGCAAATGTTGATGTATTGACACAAAACAATAATAGGACATTACCACAGATTCACCTAACCATAAAGACTTAAAGAACTATCAATATACCATACCTACCATTCAGTAGACAAGTAAGCAGCAAATGTTTGGAGCATCATCAAGCTTTTACTTACCATTTGCCGTTTTTCCCCATCCTGAAATGTGGCATTTCATTCCCACTTCATACTCAGTGTTGCTTTCTGGGAGGCATGCTGGTTGTACGTAGTCATTGAATACAATGCCTCGCCCATCCCGTTGTTGAATCTTAATAAGCGCCATATCATAATCGTAGGATATAGCTACAATTATAAAGACAGATTATCAATAACTTCTGGACACTGGTTGAAACTCATTGTACATTTCTAATAAATTGAAAATGATTCAAAGGTTATGTACTGACCATCTTGAAAGTGTAATTGTTCTTCAACTAAAAGTTACTGCAAATTGATACAATGTGATAAAAGCATTACTGATGCATCACACTAATTTATATTAAAAATAGCTGTGTTTCAATTTATCATTTGCTTATAATTTATCTCTTCCAAGAGTCAAATAGGAAACAGGAAGTGTGTGTGTGTGTGTGTGTGTGTGTGTGTGTGTGTGATGAGGATTTTTAATGTAGCTTAAAAATGTTTCAGTCATATCACTATGATGTCTGAGTGAGGCAGTTTATACTGATAGAACACAATGGGGCATCATGCTGCAGACATGTAGCATGATGTAACACCCAGTTACATTATCCTGACACCAGGCTGACCAGTCCTAACACTAACCTCTTAATGCTGAGCGCCAAACAAGGCAGCTGTTAGTACCCTTTTTGTAAGTCTTTGGTATGACTTAGTTGGGGTTTGAACCAACGACCGCCTGCTTAAAAGGTGGATGCTCTAACCACTAAGCCATTGTAGTGGTCAAAACAAAAGAGGAAATAAAAATCCAACAAATACATTTAGTATCTGACAGTAATATTAGTAAGAATAGTTCAAGTTGACACATTGGACCAACAGCGCTTTCTGCCTTAAAGTTTTTAATTTTGCAATTCAAAGATTTAATTATTGGGCTTATGGTGTCATGTGCTTAAGCATGTCCAATAAAATGTTTTTAAAACTTCAGTCAGAATTATGGCAGGGTAAAAAGAATAAAGGTCTGAAAGATCATTAGAAAACAATAATAAGAAAGATAGTACAACTCCCAGAATTTCCAAAAGTGTATAACCAGATAGCCCTTACTAATCACTGCAATGAAAAATGAATGCAATTCTAAACAAAGTTTAATAATTGCTTAACTTACTATGTTGGGGGCAATGAGTTGCTGAGAGGTTTAAGGTTCTCCCTGTTACGGATCACTTCCATCTCACCCCTGTCTGTGTGGGTTCGAATCTCAGATTCGGCTAATGTGGGTATGTGAGAAAGCATGCCAGTAATTTCTCATGGGTCGGTGATTCGTTCTAGGATTTTCTCGGGTTCTTCCTCCACCATTAAAAGTGGCTGCCATGTATAGCCTATCAAGTGCTGAAAAATTGTGTTAAACCCTACAACAACAACTTACTATTTTTCTATTTTAATAATTATACTGTTCACATTTCTGTACTTTATGCACACATGTGTATGCACAAGTCATGCACTAACATGCAAGGATCATACAGTAATCATAATTTCTTCATAAAATCCTGGGACAATGAGAACATATGCAAATAATGTAAAAGAAACACTGCTAATTGTACATTTTTATGTAGGCAAAGAGTGCACTCAGTTATACTAATTAAATGACAATGTTGTTTTATGATAAGACATTAGTGAGCAAAAGCAGAATAAGTTTACAAAGAGTAATTGTTCTATGTATTTATTTTTGCTATAAGATTAGTTCATTTCATCTCTAAAATCCCAATGGAGCCTTCATTATTTACTAAATTACATTCATTCCATCAAAATACAAACACAAACATAGTATACATATATGTAGAAATATGATCATTATTATGTATAATAGTTAAATTATACAATGTTATTTCCATTGAAGATGTTTGTGCAAGTATGATTGCATCTTTTCAAAAAACGAAAACCTCTTCAACTCTAAATAAATTACTTACTAATGTTTTTGAATATTTGTAACATTGATGGGTGTTGGTTTTACTTGATGAAGACATGAAACTTCCATTAAATGTAATAATAATTTTAAAGTCTAAAAATTAAATGTCCATGATCAAATATCCCATATCAAGCATAACACAGCAAAATATGGAACTCATGCAGTCTTTAAATGTTCATTCCATGTTAAGATGATTTTATGGCAGTAAATAAAGCACAATGAAAATATCATTTTATCTGCGGTTTTGATTTCTAATTACACAGTATTTATATTACCAGTTTATAAATTGGTCTTTTCAATCATATGACATGCTTTTACATTATTCATTTTGAATTGTTCTTATCTATAACAGAAATTGCCTTGACATTGTACATTTCGAAATTAGATTTTCATTCATCGGACATGTCTTGACATTATTTATTTTAAATTGGTCTTATCTTTTATAGGACATGCCTTCACATTATACATTTTAAATTGGTCTTTTATTTCATAGGACATTGCCATTATTCATTTTAAATTGGTCTTTTCTTTTACATGGCATGCCTTGACATTGTACATTTGAAAATGGCCTTTTATTTCATAGGACATTGCCATTATTCATTTTAAATTAGTCTTTTCTTTTATAGAACATGTCTTGACATTGTAAATTTTGAAATGGGCTTTTAATTCAATGGACATGCCTTGACATTATTAATATTAAATTGGTTGTTTCTTTTATAGAACACGTCTTTAGTGACATAGTCCACACAACCTCAACTTCCATAACAGGTGTGTTCCTTTCTCAACACTGTATAGCCAGCTAACTGTGTATGTTTATAAAGTGGACCTTGATAGAAAAAGGTCTGACAAAAACTATTATCTATGTAATTGATAGAAAACTATCAAATATGTGTCCCAGTCTATTTACACTATTATGCATATTTTAATCCTTTTAAATCAATGTTGTAAATGTTCATGTAATCTGGTAACAGGCAATACAATAGTCATCCCAAGCAGATACAATATACAATATATATTATTATGTGCGACAGCAAAGTGTGAGACAGACATTCCAGCCTTACCATCATATCTCTCATGGGCGATAAGACGATCAATCTTAAACTCCTGCTCATGGTCATCATAAACCTTGTTATTGAAGTCTCCCGTTCTCAAAACATAATTATTTTTCAGTTCCATTCTGTGCAAACAGAAACATAGAGTTACACATGATATTTATACAAGCAGAATTCATCTTCATGACAGACAGAATAGGAATGTAAGCCCAAACAATTACTATTCAAAAACGAATCCAATATAAGTCAGTGTCTTTTGCTCTCTAATATTCTTGAACGACTCCACCATACCAAAATCTCATGTTGATATGACCATCTGCTCTGGAGTAACAAAAACGAGATTTTCATGATGATAAATATGTTGGCCACACTGGATGTATGAAGGATTCTAGATTCATTTAGGGACTTCCAGACATCATATAAAAGTCCTTTAGTGAAACCACCTTGTCAGTATGACCATCCATTTAAGAAAAGAGGCATTATCAAGATTTTCAAGATGGTACTCATGTTAGCCATATTGGTTGTTAGATTAAAATCATTTTCATATAAGATTAACTTGAGATCATTAGAAGTACTCTAATGAAAATCAAATGTAAATATATCCATTTAATCTGGAGTAGTTTTAGTAAAGTTTTGAAGCCATAGTGAATTTAAAATCTGCACCGTTATCATTTAGGACAAACAAAATATCACAAGTCCTTTAGTGCAGCAAACTTAGCAGTAAATTATTTTACTCCTAGAACCCTTACCTGATTACATTAAAGTCAAGAATATAAGCCCTCCTTTCTTTCTGTCCATATTATGTAGACAAAGGCAATAACTATTTGCACTTTACCTCTTCATGCCACCTACAGGTGCCACTAATTTTAAGATAAGTGGAACCTCGTATAAATGGATGCTGGATTTATGGGGAGGGTATTAAAGTAATATGACTGAATAAGCATTCTAGAAGAAACTTAATTTAATGAAATAATCAAATATGTTCCATGATCACATTCATTTTGGAGAATAGGTAATAGCGGACGGAATGTTTTAGCCTATTGATTGGGTAATTTCTGAGTGTAGAATATTAGATTCCCCATATGAAGGTTAAACAACTCTACTGATTGCAAGCATCACAGCTGGAGTCGACGTGGTTTATTTCTGGAAAGAAAAAATAGTGATATCATCTTGCTGCAAAATATTTCTGGATGAATCCATTGCAAATTGGGCAGTGTGCTCATCTGCAGGTTGTGCTGCGGTCATCTGGGTCTGGTGGCTGTTTTTGCAACTGTGACTGGGCCTACCGAATCAAGAGTTTGCTGCTTTGGAGCTATGTCTCATAGGTAAAACACAAGAAGGTTGAATGTACTTGCCAACCATAAGGAGAAATATTTAGGGGTTATGAGATATTTCTCAAGTTTAACTGCAAGAAAGAGGCATTTTTCAGTTCCAAACACTGATTCAGTCCACTTCAGATAACACCTGAGCACACATACTTGGTCCTGTTTGAAAGCCTTCAGGGTTGTGTCAATACAGGAGGGAGGTCACATGATGAATTTTTGATTGCCCAATGATGACAACCATTTCTTGATGATGAAACCAAGTTGCATAATAAGGACTGCTGATCAATTAGATCAAAACTGAAGGTTGACTGGGTCAATAGAGAGTGCATGGAATTCACTGCATGCCAAAGCAAATGTTATCATGAAAAATAGTTTGTATAAATTTTAAGGAGTTTCAGCAAGGTCCTGGCTAAAGGCTTGAATTTCTTGAAATCCAGGCTTAACAGGATAACAAGATAGTTTCCACTTTGGAAAACAATGTGAGAGATTGCCATGAGGATCGAACAATGTTCCAATAAAACAGAATGGTGTCATAGAATAATAAGAATAACTGTCAGCTACCTATGTGACAGAGGTACTAAAATTGGCAACTTTTTTTTTCTTCACTCTGTACCAGTCAAAGAACATAATGGAAGATCAGCATCAGCTCATTCAAGGCTATTGATACATCAGCTTATTCAAGGCAGGAATTCATTCAGAATACAACTGGAATTAATTCAGAATGCTCTATACTTTTGGACTTGTGATAGAACTTTTAAAATTATTTAGGATTTAGTGCACTGTACTTTGAATTACACCTAAGCAAATAAATTAATTGTTGAATTTTATATAACATTTTGGTTTTGCTTTTTCTGCTACTTAAACACAGAGCCATGACAAAGAATTTGTTCTGAAAACAGTTGTTATAATAATAAAAGGGTATGATGATAGTTTTCATTCACAAGATAATGATGTGTTGTTTTGTGTCCTCCTGACATAACTGGTAACTGAAAGTGTTGAAGTTTTTTAAGATATGGGATGTATGAATGGCACCATTTTTAGGCAGGACCAACAAGAACTATAGTGCACTGCAAGGGTTTCAAATTCAAACCACTCAGAGGGCCACATGAGGGCATTTTCAATGTCCCAAATGCCGTACTATCTTTGTTTTCTCTCATGACACCATCTGATTTCAAACATTTGCAGGCCACAGGATACAGCTTGGTGGGTTCCATGTAGCCTGTTGGCCATGTGTTTGAGACCCCTGATGTACAGTTTCATTGCAATCCTTCCTGTAGGGATAATTATCTTGTGCTACTGGATTTGTATGCCAGACAGCAAACAGACTGATGATGAATGAAAGATGGAC
This sequence comes from Unio pictorum, assembly GCA_030141615.1. Taxonomy (NCBI): domain Eukaryota; kingdom Metazoa; phylum Mollusca; class Bivalvia; order Unionida; family Unionidae; genus Unio; species Unio pictorum. Next base: position 305,854 of record JARLTB010000008.1, on the reverse strand, counting down.
GTTTGACTAAAGGTCATTGAAAAACTCTTCTGATAAATGACCAATAGAGCACATAAAGTGAACATAGTTTATGCTTTCCATTAATGTGTTATGCTTCCTATCAATGTGTTATGCTTCCCATCAATGTGTTATGGTTCCCATTAATGTGTCATGCTTCCTATGAATGTTTCATGCTTCCTATCAATACTATATGCTTCTCATTAGTGTGTTATGCCTCCCATTAAGTATTATGCTTCCCATCAATGTGTCATGCTTCAAATCAATGTGTCATGTTTTTATCAATGTGTCATGCTTCCTATGAATGTTTCATGCTTCCTATCAATACTATATGCTTCTCATTAGTGTGTTATGCCTCCCATTAAGTATTATGCTTCCCATCAATGTGTCATGCTTCAAATCAATGTGTCATGTTTTTATCAATGTGTCATGCTTCCTATGAATGTTTCATGCTTCCTATCAATACTATATGCTTCTCATTAGTGTGTTAAGTATTATGCTTCCCATCAATGTGTCATGTTTTTATCAATGTGTCATGTTTTTATCAATGTGTCATGTTTTTATCAATGTGTCATGCTTCCTATCAATGCAATATGCTTCCTATCAGTGTGTTATGGTTCCCATTAATGTGTAATGTTTTCTATAAATGTGTCATGATTCCCATCAATGGTTCATGCTTCCTATCAATGCACTATGCTTCCCATTAATGTGTTATGCTTCCCATCAATGTGTCATGTTTACTATCAATGTGTTATGCTTCCCATCAACGTGTCATGTTTCCTATCAATGTGAAATGATTCCTATCATAAATGTGATATGCTTCCTATGATAAATGTGCTATGCTTCCCACAAATGTGCTATGCTTCCCATTCATGTGTTATGCTCTGCTTTAAATATTGTGCTTTCCATTAATATGTTATGCCTTCTATTAAGCATTATTCTTCCCATTATGTCTTATGCTTCCCATTGAAGTAGTGTGCTTCCCATAAATATGTTCTCAAAGGTTCATGCTTCCTATCAATGCACTATGCTTCCCATCAATGTGTTATGCTTCTCATTAAGCATTGTGCTTTCCATTAATGTGTTATGCTTTCCATCTATGTGTCATGTCTCCTATCAATGTGCTATGCTTCCCATTAATGTCTTATGCTTCCCATTAATGTCTTATGCTTCCCATTAATGTTTTATGCTTCCCATTAATGTATTATGCTTCCCATTAAAGTATTTTGCTTTCCATCAATGTGTTATGCTTCCCATTAAAGTATTGTACCTTCCATCAATGTGTTATGCTTCTTGTTTAAGAAAATTTAAAAATTGTAATCTATGTTTGTTAACAGTGACCAACAGAGTATTTATCAGTATACCTATCAAGTTTCATCACTATGTCATTGATTTCTTGTGTATGATGTCACAAGGGACAATTCTGTAGCAAACAATAAAATGGTGGACAATAATACTGAAATAAGGATGACACTGACCATAACATGTCTGTAAACACAAAACAACACAACTGAATCATTTAAATCAATGATAAAAACTATACTATACAAAGTCCATGTGCCTTTTTTTAACATAATCTTACTTACAGACGTAAATACTTCAATAGAATCTATACTGTTTTCACACTAATTTCTGTAACAATAAAAAATTGATTACTGCTGGTGCTATAGGAAAGACATAGTTTAAATGCACATACATGTATTCTCCTAGCAGTAAAGCAGTTTTGATTTGTTATTTTAGAGCAATAGACAAAGCAAATCAATTGTCATGCAATGTGTTTATAGAGTCATCTCAAGTCATTACCAAATAAATTATTTTGTTTACACTATAATTTTACTCTCTCTCTCTCTTTCTCTCTTTCTCTTTCTCTCTTTCTCTCTCTCTCTCTCTCTCTCTCTCTCTCTCTCTCTCTCTCTCTCTCTCTCTCTCTCTCTCTCTCTCTCTCTCTCTCTGTCTCTCTCACTAATGTCCAAACCTTGGTCCTATTTATATTTATTTGATAAATAAATTAATGGGTAATGTTAATATTTTCAACATATTTTGCTAATATTATCAGTGAAATATTGTGCAAAACACCTAACAATGAGATTAAAATTTTGTTCACTATCAAGGATGTCTAACAAAAGACTTTTTGACATCAATAAGAGATAGTCTATACATTTTTTAAAATTTGTATTAGGGTTTTTTTATATACAAAATTAGTATGAGATCTATTTATATTGTTATCTGCCAGAAGTAATGCAAGGAAAACTTTTTCAAAAAGAAATGAAGCTAACATCACTTTTTATAAAATATTATGTCATGTCCTCTCTACCCATTTTTTGACCAGATGATAAAGAAGAGGTTGACTCTAATGATTTTAATGTTTCTGCAAGAACTAAAAATTCACTACATACATTTCTGAATTTATCAAGTTACTGAATATTATTCATTTGTTCATTTCCTCAAGACATAAAACATTCCTGAAATTAACATACATGGTGGAATCTGGTATCAAAAGTAGAAAGAAAATCTAGACCAATAAGTATTCAGATTGAATTGGAAATATGATGAAAACTTCAGTTTTGTTCAGATTTACTTCCACCTTTTATAAATTAAGATTTTATAAATTGTAGATGTGAAATTGCACCTGCTTACACATTAGGTTGTTATCTTCATGTCTTAATCATGAAAACCTTAACTGGTACTAAATTAGAATGTGAAATAGGTCAGTATCTGTGAGCATGGCAACTTATCCACAGAATACAGGTCACAAAAACCCATATTTTTATTTTGTCATAAACAATTTTCCATATCAGCTTGACATTCATGTTTGGAAGAAACATGATTAAATGTGATATAATTTGGTCAAAGACACCATCTTTAAGCAGTGTTCAAAGCCAAATTTTAATGTGACCCAATTATAATGTGTAACATGTTTTTATTTCAAGATATATTCTTGGTGTAGTTAAAAAGTGTAATAATCTGACCAAAGAAACCATCTCAACTACACTATAAAAGCAGTCTCAGGGACCCAATCTCTAGGTGTGAAATATTTGTATTATTAGTCACATTTAGCAACTGTTGATGTATTGAAATTAAAAATTAGAGCCAAAACTGCTTAAATATTATAAAGTAGGTCACAATGTTGGTGTGTAACACATTCCCATCCCATGAAATGCAAAAATTTACATGTAGATGTCGTGATTCAAAAAAATATTGTACATACATTGAGGATATACATAATTAGTTTTTTTTAGTAATTTAGAATAAAATCTGAACATTGACCAATCTTTGGTTTAAAAGATGCTCCTCCTAAGTTGCACTTTCAGTACAAGTTTGATTACAGTGGCTAAGAGTTAGCAATGAAGCATGGGTATCATTTTAAAGTAATTGTTAACAAATTCTGGACAGTAGGGTACAGTGACCCAATCTTTATGTACAACATATGTTAGTCTCAAATGTGATGTCCATATGCTTTAACATTTTGTTATTACAGATTAGACAGAAAGGATGGACACAGTTTTATACAATTCTGAATAAATCATGAAAACTGAATCACAGAAATTTAGCTCTGTTAAGTAACATTCATCGATCCTAAGAGACAGACTTTAGTATAAATTTGGTGGTAATATGACAAAAATATTGAGACCTAACCAAACTCAAGAAAAAATAGGGCAGGAAGTAGAGACCATAACCAGTTGTGCACATGAAATCTGGCACATGATCGTCTAGTGAGATACCAATAAAGACAGGAATGGTCACCTCATTTGCTGAGACAGCACCTTCTAAAACCTGAAACTTTGATCACTTGGTCAAATAGGTAAAGTTTGGCTGCAATTGAGGATAGAAATTATCTACAGGAGTTTGTATGAGCAGAATGGTTCACTACTGTGCTGAGAAGATCTGAGAAGCAAAGAGATTCCCAAGCTAAGATTTTACTTTTCAAGTAGAGAAAGGAACCTTAGCTGTGATCTCCAAGAGACATTCCAGTGGAAAACAAACTCCAAATTAAAGAAGGTTTAGGATCCCTTACACAGATGAATGAAGGACAATATACACAAATTTTATAAAACAAAATTCATGAAGTCAGAGAAGATAGAGGCTAGAAGACTATTTCAAGCTCTAGCTTTTCTCTAGATAATTCTAAAAAAAGGAAGGAACATGATTGTGTCATTGAACGTGCATGAATTGCATGGTAAGTAAACCTCATGTGAAGGTTGTAACAATAAATTCAGTTATGTTTTTGCTGGACATCCATGACATAGCTGCTACTGGACAAAGTATGATCAAATGTGTTTTGGAATTGTGACTAGGGTTTATGGAAAAACTAATCTCCATCCATACCCAGTGTTAGAGATAGATGGTACATGTATAGATCAAGCTTACGCTTGTGCTGGAGACATGATCAAAGACAGAGTTTTTCTTGTAAAGAGTCCAGAATTGGTTTGCAAGAAAATGCTCACAACAGCTAGTACCAGGATCTGTACCAGGTGCTAGAATATCCTGGAATGACTCAGGTAAGATGTCATACTCTGTTAGTAATGGCCCTGTAATCTATGCTGAGTAGGATTTCTCGGATTGTGCAACTGTGACTGGGTATACCAAGAAAACTGATTACTGAACCTGATGTTACAAGCTGAAGTCAGAGAATCAGACTGTGTAAGAGAGTTGGTGTTGTCCACAGCAGGATGGTATCTGATGACAATGTTCAGTAAAGTTTATCCCTAGAAGGATCACTGCATCTAATATCATGATAAGTCTGTGTTCACTGAATATCTACTACTAGACCAGATGGTGCACTATAGTCACATGACTTTGTCCTGTAATTAATGCCTATAACATCTGTTCTCCTTACAACAATGAGGGTGATATCTGGGCTTGCACCGTGTAATGGCTTGGATTGCTGAATTTTCTTCTGAAAGGGTAAACTTTCCATCATCAGAAATTCTGATAAAAGTAAGATCTTAATGAAAGTCTGCTGCCATTTACATCTTTGACACAGCAATTTTAGCATTCTTATTTGCTCTGTCCTTACAGATCATTCATAACTCTGTCAGTGTAAGTTCAAGTCTCAGTTCAACCAATGGGGGCATGTAAGAAAACTTGGAAGTAACTTCCTGCGAGTCAGTGTTTCTTCTCCTACAAATAAGCCATCTGCTGTATATAGCCTATCATGAGCTGAAAATGACACTTAATGCAAAGAAAGCACCTAAAACATTCAAATCCATTGACCAGCAGGAGCATATGTCATATACATGTATTGGCATGAACAGCACCAATTACAGTTATGCTGATTGTTTTCAGTCAGTCAGCACATGTCATATACATGTACATGGCATGAACAGCACCCATTACAGTTATGCTGATCGTCTTCAGGCAGGCAGCACATGTCATATACATGTACATGGCATAAAAAGCACACAATACAGTTATGCTGATTGTCTTCAATCAGGCAACACATGTCATATACATGTATGTGGCATGAACAGCACCCATTACAGTTATTCTGATTGTCTTCAGTCCGGCTAGACATATGTGCACACCTAATCATGCCAATTGTGATGATAACTGTAAATATGTAAAAAGAGAAAGACGAAAAATGGCATATGCAAGTAATATCAGTCGAATATCACACTGAACTCACTGTGCCCAAGCCACACAGTGTACTATTCATACAACAGTTACCTCAATGACAATGCAAGTAGACATGCCTCTAAAATCTATAGCAGAGTAGTATATATCAAGTTCAACATAAATTTTTATCATTTTATCTCTTTTGCATAAACTTTGTATTTACAGACAATTTAAGAGCAAAATCTTTATCGTTGTCAATTTGTTTTCATAGAAGAATTTTTTATATGCTTTAAAATCTTGAATGAACTCATTCACCATCACTTTAATGAAGTTGTGTCAAAAACCATGACTAAATCATCCGAATTTGATAAATTAACAAAAATCAGTGTAGTGTACATCAATATGACTAAGACATATCTGACTTACTGAAGTCATCATAGTCACAATTCTAATCATTAAAAGTCAAGAATATGCTGAATGAAATCAATGGCCTCCATTTCGGAGTGTGGAGAATCCAATTGAGCTAGTTCAAAAGCAGATTACAACTATATCTTAAGCAAAGTCATGTGATGTGATGTAATGATCATTTACTTCAATGCCTGTATTTTGTAATAACAGGTTTTCTAATGAAGGGGGCACAATGACAACAAGTCTAAAATGTCTGATGTCTGCAATACTGACAGATGCACAATGTTGCCACCAGATTAGTCATACTCACGTCTTACCATACACTGACGTAAGCAAATCAAAAGAAAGACCATTCCTCACCTGAAGCAATGAGCTGCACTCAGGATCCAGTATTCACTGAGAATAGTACCACCACACTTGTGGCTTGTATCCTTGGGGTTTAAGAAATCTGAAATAATTCTGACCCCAACCTTCCATGGGATTTCTCCTCGGACTGCATTCATTCCTCCAATTATCTTAGAAAATTTTGGCGGTGGAGCTATTTGCTTTTCCTCAGACTCATCCCGCTTGCTGCGGTGGTGCTCCATCAATGGTCTTTTCCCACATTGTATAGATCCTGAAGCAGATGGATGATATGTATACAATTGGTGACCTCCCTGTCCACAGAGTAAAGCAAGTGCTTGTATTATGTGATGACTGGGGAAAAACACTAGTCTCTTGATACAGTAAGTGAATGTTATTCATAATAAAATTTCTTTTGTGACCACCACATTACCTTCATACTTTGTTCTTCCACCTCTCAACCTAACAGTCACTGTTTCAGCTGAAGGAAAATAGTAACAGAACATGTGCATCAACATTTAAATATAAATATACAAATTTAAATAGAAGTGTCTGAAAACATAAAAATGGTTTAAGCAATTTTTATTTACAATAAATGTAAATGTAATTCATTTATTGAAGACAAGAACGAATGGGTTTTCCAACCCAAAAGTTCACATTCTTTTATTATTAAAATAAATGAAAAATGATACAGTCCAACTGATCCTAATGGTCACCTAAGTTCAGCAGTCACTTAGTCACAATAGCCATTTTAATTTCCTATACAAATGTAATATTGTCAGTGGTCATGTGTCAGCAACCATGTGTTTTTTTTATTAGGCAGTGGGTTTCACATTGTCTTCTGTGGTCACTGGAGTGTATTATGAGTTACCACTCCATGTACGTAAATTAAACATAGTTTGTTTGATGAGCAATTCATGGTATATATAAAGGTTTATTACCTGAATCAATGTCAACTGCCAATTGAAAAATATGACTTTGCCACCACTGTGCACTGGTGGCATAGGGTAGCTATTTGCCAGCATGCCATGTAAACTTAAACAGAGGTGTTTCAGAAATTGTGCAAATTATAATTATGTCTTTAATTCAATTAACTAGTGTTTATGAAATTTGACCTGTTACTTGCTGTTTGCATTGCTAGTCACACAACAAAACAAATCTCACAAACTACATTTCCATTCAACAATAAACCCCTTCCCAACACTGTTATACAAAAATTCAAAACTACTAAATGAAAGTCACATATTGTTTGTAAATAAATGAAATGACGTGAAATTCCCAACACATTTATTCCAAGAACAAATATAAGAGAACTGTTACTGTTGTGGCAACTTGCAAAAAGTCTGATTCATCAAGAATGGAGCACATGTCACCAATGGTTTTGTTGTATCACATGATTACTGTATTGACACATGTTTTCTGCTTGATGAATTTGGCTTTGTGACAAATTCAAAATTTTTGAAAGGCAATTGACTCTGACCTACACCCCAAAATAAATGTCCAAATAATTTAAAAAATGGGGTCAGAAGGTTCAGAGGAATCTCAGATTAAAATTTCAGTTGCTACTAACAAAAGCTCCAAGAAGCTTCTTCACATTATCTGATCATCAAAGGTCACAAATAAATGCCAACTGTCTTTCAATCTCAGTGAGTTTGAGCAACAGCTTAATCCATTAATTGTTTAAACTGTGAACATATTTTTTCATGCATAACAAAATGTCAGTTTCACAAGTAAACTGTCTCTAATTTTACTTAGGAGCAGTTTGTACTGATAACAAGATAAATGTGTTTGCATGTATGAGAGAGAGAGAGAGAGAGAGAGAGAGAGAGAGAGAGAGAGAGAGAGAGAGATGATTGCATTTATACAGTTTTAGTTTTCTTGATTGTTTCTAATTAGCTTAACAAAATAGAAGTATGTTCATATCATACTACTACTGTTAATAGTAATAAAAGTGAAATAAAAATGATAATACTACTTTGCTAATGATATTCAGTTCGTAGTACATAAATATGTCTTCAAACAGGTTTGAGAACTGTTCCTGACTGCATAATTCTCCTGTCAACATGGGCCACCTTTGCCTTTCCCCTTGGGTGGCTGCAGTAGACAGGTTTGACTGTACATAACATTTTACTATTTTAATAAACATTTTTCATTTACAGAAAAGTCTATCTATTTTAAAAACTAAATGTTTACAATGAAACTCTTACCTGGCTTTTCAGAGCTACATTTAACCCCTGCGTCCTCTGTGTGTAAACAGTTGTGTTGCCCCCAAAGGGTCATCTGACACTCTCCCAGTGTCTTTTCCCTCCCTGTACAGTTGACATCATCAAACCAGATGGGTCCAGACCCCGCCCCAAAGTGGGCATTAGTTAATGGAAGACCATACCTGTGATTAGTGATTTAGGTATTAGTGAATCATATTGCTCTACGTCTTTTACGTACAAAGAAAATTGGTGACCTCCTACAGCATAACCTATGCTACAATTGTTGTATAGAGGAATTTAATAAGTTCTGAAGATTATACATACGAGAGAAACTAGCCTTTTATGGGGTCCATTTCACTTCATGTTATAAAAAGACTCTGAATGTAAAGTATTGACCTTAATACAACAGCTGTAAAAGCATCATAACTATATCACACTGTCATAAAGACACAAGATATTATAATGCTGCCATAGAAACACAAGCAGAATATATAAGATACCAAAACTTACATTTTTCTTTTAGAATTGCCCAGGAAATGGGACCTAAGTGCCTTTCTGTGCATTCAACAATAACGTTAACACAGGTCCTTTTTGAAGGACATATGGATAAAGCAGCCAATCCAGTCCAGCCCAAGTGAATGACCTTGATGTGTCCTTGAGAAAGGCACTTAGTTCCCGTTCCCTTGGCATGGCCTAGGCCATAATTTGTTAAATGTACTATTCAAAATCAATCAACACACCACATATTTCTTAAAAAGCTGCAGAAATCAGCATTTAAAAGTATGGATATGTTTTGAGATTTTTTAAGACTAAAATTCATCAAAAGCTATTTGTACACTCTCTTTTTATTACAAGGACCATTTCTTTGAACCTCTAGCCATATTCACATCTACATCTCTTTGAAAAATATTTACTGTCACTACCTATGAGTCTCTGTCTGAGAAACTAACATCGATTTCTCTCATTGGAAAATGATGAGGATGTGTGATTGTCAAATATAATGATCTCCCTTTGCCTTGCTGATTAATACTTTATAAACATATTTAATTCAACTAGAGGCTTAAAGATTGTGTATTGCAAATTAATCTGCAATAGTTTGCTCTTACACAACAATACTAATAGAATCCTTGAAGAAATATTTCACTCTTTCTATAAGCAAAGACAACCAAATTAAACAAATTAATTATTCCATATTCTTTATCTTTCCTTTCATTTTCTTTAAATTGGAGCTGTTTTGTTCAGTATAATAATGAAAAAAAACTGAAGTGACATTTTAATAATTTGACTAATAACAATGATGACTTGAAAGAGTGGCAAAGTAACATAGGGTCCACTGAAACAAAATGTTAAACAAGCGTTGTGTAAAACTTCTCACTTTTCAGCTTCAGGATAATGCTGACTCTTTGTTATTTACTATAGTGAATTCACCCTTTCAAGCCAAGTAAATGTGTTTATTTGACTATATATATATATATATATATATATATATATATATATATATATATATATATATATATATATATATATATTGAAAAAAGAGTGAGTGAGATAGAGATACTGGAGGAGGGGAACAACTAGAATTTTAGTTATGACCCATGGTAGTAAGAGACCAAGTTACCTCGGCCAGTTGTACTATTGATTTGACATTTTCATATAAAGGAATGACCTATCTTGATGGGAATCCCAATGGTCTTGAATTATATATACATTTTATGTGTAGAAGCTATGAACATTGTCCATGTTATAATCTAGAGAGCATGGCAAGACCATAAAACATGAATAACTTTACCTTTTCATAGTGAGAATGAGCAGCAGAGAGGGTGAACCCTACAACGTTTTGAGACAAAATTTGATTGAAATCTTAAAACGATCCTTCCTATAATCTCATTTTAACCAAAAAGAGGGTGAACCCTACAACGTTTTCAGACAAAATTTGATTGAAATCTTAAAACGATCCTTCCTATAATCTCATTTTAACCAAAAAGAGGGTGAACCCTACAACGTTTTCAGACAAAATTTTGATTGAAATCTTAAAATGAACCTTCCTACGATCTCATTTTAACCAAAAAAAATGTCTCAGGGGCAAACCCTACAACGTTTTCAGACAAAAAATTGATTGAAATTTTAACGAGCCTTCCCTACGAAATCTCATTTTAACTAAAAAAAATGAAAACGGAGACTTTTACGATTTTTTAATTAATTTTGGTCGCAACTTGTTGTCATCCACCCTCTCTGCTGCTACAGGTTAATAATTCTTTTACGATTTTAACCGAATATTTGATCCAGTCCGATACGGGGTTGACTGAGCATTACTAAAGAAATTTCTAAATTGATTGAAGTCCATATCAGAACACCATGTCTGCCATATATTTCTAAGAGTATGAGTATCAACTCCGTTGAATACAGCAAGAATATTGCAGTTATCTCTGATGACTTTTGGAACCTGAGTGTAGCGTTGAGTGACATATATCACGTCAGTGTTTTTATGCCTGCCTCTGGAAAAGATCCTAGCAGGATTTTTTTGTTTATCTAACATTATATCGTCGTATACGACTAAATTGTTAATATCTCCATCAATATCATCAATACTCGGTGCTTCATCGATATCGGTTATAAATTCAATGGCGTTCTCACCCTTAATTTCTGATGCATTCTCGTTAAAATCTTTTAGCACTTCATAACATCGTTGATCATCTACGCTAGGGGCAATTAAATACAACTTATCCCACTTCATCCATCTCATTATTAAATTGAGCAATAATTGCGTTTTACCGGATCCAGATGGCCCGATTATAATCATCCGGATAGAGTTTGGTAGCGCTGCATGATGCTTAACTGGTTCTCTTGTTTTAGTCGCAGAAAAATCAATTATATCCATATCTCTATACATAAATTATGGATCTATATTGTGTGAAGTGTAAAACGCGTACTGGCACAGATGACTTGACTACGATTACAACTAAAAATAACAGATCAGCGCTTTCTGGTAAATGCGTGCAATGTGGTACAAAGAAATTTAGATTTGTTTCCCTTGATAAAATCAAGGATTTTAAAAAAAACGAGGGGGTGATATCGCAGCCAAATTGGCAAAGCTCCCTGGAACCCAATGGGCAAAATACCCCGGAGAAAAGCACCTTCCAGGATATAGCTACTGTGGACCGGGAACCAGACTTGATATCAGACTCAATGATCAAAATCAGTCCCGACCCGGTGAAGAACCAATAAACGCCATTGATAAGGCCTGTCACCTTCCTGATGTTGCTTATAAAAGCAGCAATCTGCAACACAGGCATCTAGCAGATGTGAAATTAATTCATGCGTTAAATGCTATTCCTGATAAATCCTACAAAGAAAAATTGGCTTCCTTTTTAATAAAATCGGCTATGAAAAGTAAATTGATGTTAGGTGCCGGTAATTAATAATATGGAATCAATTTATTATTCCCCAAGAGGATACTGGAGGGGTAAATCAGCAGTCCATAAACTCGCTAGCGCTGCAAAAGTGAAAAAAACCACTGCGGCTAATTGGTTATCCAAACAGGCACTATGGCAGATTTATCTACCACCGCCTAAACAAATTCAATTCTCGCATTTTGATGTGACCGCTCCTAATGAAGTTCATCAGGCTGATATATTATTTTTACCTCATGATCGTGGTTACAAATACGCGCTAACCGTAGTTGATATTGCAAGTCGATACAAAGAAGCAGAACCGTTAAAAACAAAATCAGCCACTGAAGTTGCTTCTGCATTTGAGAGGATTTATCGACGAGGTCCTCTGCACTGGCCAAATCTATTGCAGGTTGATCCTGGCAAGGAATTTCAGGGTGCAGTGTTATCTACAATGAAACATCATAATGTCACCATACGACGAGGGCATACTGCGCTACATCGCGATCAGGCCATTGTAGAACGATTTAATCTGACGATTGCTGAGCGGTTATTTGGATATCAATACGCAAAAGAATTCCTTCAAGAAAAGCGATCCCGTGAATGGGTCAAAAGGTTACCAGCTGTGATTACTGCACTGAATAATGAGATTACTAGAACAATCAACATGAAACCTAGCAACGCTATTAAAAAGAAGTCTATACCCGTACAACCACAAAAAGATTTCAAAGAACCAATTCTTGGTAGTAATGTCACTGTTAGGTATTTATATGAACCAGGAGAGCTTGAAGGTGGCAGAAAAAGGGCTACTGATCCTATTTGGAGTGTTACTGCACACAAGATATCTAGTATAACACGATCTACGGGTAGACCTCCAGTCTATAAACTGGATTCAACTGCCCCTCAGCGGGGTTTTACACGCGAACAATTACAAGTGATTCCTGACGATACTCAATTGCCACCTCATGGTCTTAACTAGCACCCCTTCGTCTGTTGCACTCAAGACAAGTCAGCATAACGTTATCTCTGATATGACCAATGCTGCTATTCTTTCTGTCTACGGTAAATTGGCGAGGATCTTTATCCGAATACTGCCAACGCATTATACAATTGCAACTCGCGCAGTGATTATTCTGTTGTTGTTTCAGCGTAATTATTAATTTAGCATCAATGTCAAATTCTCTATTATTTTTTTTATCCTGTTGTTTATAACCGGAGAGTTTTTTTTATTAATGACGCTAACATCAACGATGCTTGCATCATCCATTGTTGTGTCATTATCATCGAAAACAATTCTTCGAAGTTGATTTATTTTTCGTACTCTGGATACTGCGAGATAGACTAAATTCGACCATTCGATGCGATTATCCACCATCCAAACAATTGTGTCTGTGATAGTCAATCCTTGTGAAGAATGTATCGTCGCTGCGTATCCTAGCGTCCACGGGGAATTATTAGCACGTATTGCATCTTCAACGCTGATATCAACCAGTACAATATCATTTAATACGAGAATTTGTTTTTCACTCTGTCCTGGAATATCAACTTCAATGTTCTGTTTTCGTGTATCCGATGGCCTATAACAAAGGGGTACTGGAAGCGTTGCAAATTTTTCTTTATGCAATTCAAAAAACTTCATCTGAAGTGTGTCCCTGACTATTTTTCTACTTGCAATTATCAAATCATTTGGTCTCCATGTTTCCCAAAAATCATTCATTGGAGTTTCTGAAATCACTTCACGCGCTATTTCGCATTGGATTCTATCCGGTTGTAATCTAATTAGCGCTTTGAATTCTCGTAATTGTTCATCAAGTGATCTATAATCAGTGGTGATTTCTTCATAATAGTCTACAAAACCCCTTAGCCATTCATGTGGAGATGCACCGACAAATGGTGGTGGTTGGCCGTGATCACCGCACATGACGACTTTTGTAGTTTTCAATAACAACCATTCAAGAAATATCTGTAATACTGTCAACGATACATTGCATATTTCATCCCAGATTATGATTTCAGGAATGAATTTATCACCCATACGCTCAGGAGTCCATTTGTCACCCTTCCATCGTAAGAAACTATGGTAAGTACAGGCATTTACCCCTCGCTGTTTCATATCTCTGGCGAGTCTGTGAGTCGGTGTTAACACAATCATGTTTGACCGACGAAATAATTCAATTGCACGAGCTGTCTTTCCTGCCCCACCACCGCCGTTTAAATAAACTGTCTTGTATCTACATATAGGATCAGATACGGGTGGTGCATTAGAAAATTCTGATTGAATTTCAGCGCGGTTACAACAAAGATATTTATCATCCATGGTAACGTCTGCGGATTCACAATACTCGTGTAGCATCTCCTTTTTAAATCGCCAACACCCCCACGCTTCCTCCGGATCTGTGAATTTAGCTACATCTGATTTGTATTTATTGTGTATATACATCGAATCAGTGGCCACTCTAACCGCGGTATCTGGAAATCTATTTATCATCGAAAATAGATTAATACAAGCATAGGCTAGCATAGATGATCTTAAATGTGTATACTGGGAATTATATCCATCACAGTAGGTAACAACCGTACCCATTTTCTCACCATTGGATAGAAAAGCATCCTTACGGGATACAAGTTTTCCCTGTTTCATTAAATCCGCTACAATAAAATCGTATTCAGCGACGTCTATGATCAACCGCGAAGAATATTTTGCATTGTCGTATCGTCCACCCTGGGTAAATTTACCGATTATTCTTCGTCCCAAATCTTTTGCTTGTTCTTTTTTAATTTCAAATAACTTCTTAGACCGATTCATGATTTGTTCTTCATTGAAATCAGGAAATTGTTTTCGCTGTTCGCTGATTATACGATCTAAATCGGGTTGTGGTAACCAAACTTCTTTCTGAGCTCGATAGCATATAATAGCCTCGGAAACAATCAACGATATTAGCATACCACAATCAATCATATATCGTAGTAACACTATTGGCATCCAGGCCTTTTCAGATAGGTGTCTACCGAGCCAAACATAACTACACGGATGTAACCCTGCAGCGAGTTCAAATGATATCACACGAGCGAACCCGGTTAAATCAAAATCAGGCAATGGACCATTAATCGCAACACGAGTCATTTCATGCGTGGGGTGTCCAAATCGTTTAAAGTATTCAGAGCATTCCCCATATCCGAGAAAACTTCCAGGATAACACGCGGCTATATCAATTGAAATCATACCATCACGTGAGTATTTCGTATTCCACAGTCCTCCATGACCAAATTTGACGCAACTCAATTTAACATCCTCGAGAAAATCATTTCGTGTTGGACGCCATGAGTTTTTTTCTCTTGCGAAGTGAGCTACCACTGATGGAATAGTAAATCTACCCGTTAGTAGTTTTTCATGGAAACTCTCCGGTGAAAAATCACTAGCGATTTTTCTCATTCTGTTTTCTAATTCTTCAACGCGATATAATTCACCATTTGGTCTTACAAATTGATCGAATCCTATTTCGGGATCTTCATCACTTCTAAGTAACCACACTGACACAGGATCATCTTTACACAACGCATGAATAGCATCAAATAATTTCTCTTCATAGAAAACATCCCCGACGAACTCCTTAGGGATATATTTCACGGTTCGTTCTCGTGGAAATATTGTTACTGCAGGTGTCCACGCGTGTTTGTTATGATCAATAATCTGTATTGGCGCTCCATTTTTGTTATATTTCGGTTCGTATAATACTTCTCCGGTTATCGTCATAATGGTTATTGGGAATCGTAATGATGTTTCTAATTTATCTATATCAGAAATCTTTGCACCATGCTGTTTTACCGTTAATTCCCACTCGGTTATTTTCCTACGTCGCAGATCAGTTAGTTTATTTCCTCGGGATGCATTTGTGAAGTGTTCCATTACCCGTGTTGCCACGCAATTGAGCCCTGACGAAGTCAACGGTGAATATTTCATAGGAGCTAGTTTTGCAATATCGGGTTTATCATTTAGCGGGTATATCCCATAAACGATTGCTGTTACAGGATAAGATCTTTCGTAGTATGGTTTGTCAATGCCGGTTAGAATTCCTGGTTTGGAATCTCTACTCACAATGACAGCTTTTTTATTCTTGAGGATTGGTTCAAATTTATCCCTAATAATCCATTTAGCTTCGACTTCGATAATGAATTTTATTCGAAAAAAATATCTTTTTTCCCCAAGACGTGAAATAATCACTGTTGCTTTTTCATCATTCATGGTAGCGTCAACAACACCATCAATTCGAAATGTTGACCAACAATAAGATGCTCCATCACGCTTGAATTCATTAAAACAGTCTCTGATTTTACTAATCATGGCTTTATCAAGAATTTTATTCTTGGGTGTATCAGAAACTATATTAAGATTGAATTGAGCATCCTTCCAGGGTAATCTCTTGGACGTTTTTTTTGGTTTATCGAGATTAAATTTAGGATTAATCTTCAATAATCTCTTAAACTCCTTCATGTTTCCGTCTATTGGACGTTTGAGATTAATTTTTAATAATCTCTTGTTACGTTTTTTGGGTTTATCGAGATTAAATTTAGAATTAATCTTCAATAATCTCTTGTTACGTTTTTTGGGTTTATCGAGATTAAATTTAGGATTAATCTTCAATAATCTCTTAAACTCTTTCATGTTTCCGTCTATTGGACGTTTTTTGGGTTTATCGAGATTAAATTTAGGATTAATCTTCAATAATCTCTTAAACTCTTTCATGTTTCCGTCTCTTGGACGTTTTTTGGGTTTATCGAGATTAAATTTAGGATTAATCTTCAATAATCTCTTAAATTCCTTATCAATATTGAATTCAGCATTTTTCGAAGGCGTTCTCCTTAACTTCCTCATGCTATAATTAAAACAAGCATTTAAATGAAGAATTTATGTATAATGAATCACTGCAAGTGGCTTATGATTGGATCAGTAACCCCGTGTAACAAATCATGCAGAAATGAGTTCTGTGGCTATCATATGCAAAGCTTTCGACGTGGAAGCCTTGGTCCGTTACCCTGTATTCGATGTGGGGTTGGGGTCAGGGGAAAATCGCAGTTATGTTTGAATTGCGGTGGTAAGCGATACAGGGAGTTGAAGCGTTATTATGATAAAAAAATTAAGAATGGAAAATCAATCAGAAATTATGACCCTGACACTGATAAAGTCCCTGACACTGATAAAGTCAGTATCCCTGACAGAGTCAAGGATAAAATCATAAGAACTCCTCAAGACTACATTGAAAGATTCATTATTAAACCAAACAATGAATTAGACAAATAGTATTTAGTATACGAATGAACCAAGAATTCAGACAACACCCTGTGATCACAAATTATGAAGCATCTAGTGATGGTGTTGTAAGAAACCTCAGACTGAAGAAACCAGTTGGTTCTGATAATGGTATGGGGTATTTGAAGTTTGGCGCTGGAAAGAAAATTTATCTCAATCATCGTTTCGTATTTGAATGCTTTTATGGATTGATCGAAGATGATTCTGTCATTGATCACATTGATTCTAATCCAATGAACAATTCTTTATCAAATCTGCAGGCTGTTACTCAAAGTGAGAATACCAAACGAGGAAAGACTGGAAAATGCTCAAAAAAGCGAGACCAGTAAAATCTTTGAATACGATAACTAACGAAGAAAAAATATTTCAATCAATATATCAAGCCGGTAGGCATTTCGATATTTGTTCACCCTCAGTACGATATGTTGCAGAGGGGATTTATCGATCTGCGATTTAAAAAAAAACGGGACAGAAAATTCGATTTAGTTATGTCCCCAGTGATAAAATCACCAGTGATATCATCGGCGCGTCATAATTTTCATTTAGAAATATGTCATTGTTATAGAAATATGTCATTGTTATAGAATATGAATTCTGAAAATATGAATAGCATTATATCCGAGATTTCACAATTGAAAAGTCGGGATATTGAACTATCAGATGGGTTAAATCCTGATCAAATCATGTCTGATTTTCAGGATATAGAATACGGAGTTAGCACTAACAAGTATATGCTGCCAAAGAAATACGCGTTCATCAAAAGAATTCAGAATTCTATTAAGGACTCTCTTACATTCTCCAGTGACGTAAGTGTGTTTGTTCCATTATATACTATCGTAGAACGAATACGAAAAGAATTAGGTAATGAATACGAATTGAAAAAAGAAGTCAACTCTAAAGTTAGAAACCTACGGGTGTTAATTCAGGAAAATGAACAATTTTGATTGCCCGATCATTTATCATTTTTTGATTGCCTGACCCCCCTATCATTCCGACCCTCATAGAGATTCTCATTTTTTTAGCATTTTTTGATTGAAAATGTCAAAATCAGTGAATCAAAAATATTTCACACACTACAGTGTTAAAATTTCATGTGTGGACCGTTAATGGATGGTTTTCTCGATATGATATGTCAGATTGATCAAAAATAGAATGGCGAAAGTGTCAGTATTAATTATTTTTATATGAATTATGACACTTTCGCCGTCAATGATAGAAGCTGTTATAGGATGAAATAACACTTCTATGACCGTGTCAAAAATCATCCGACGTGTCTGACATGTAACAAAAAGTGTTTTCGTCTGTTAGGTGGAATTGAAAAATTGTTTTACAATTGAAAAATTGTTTCTGATTTCAAATAATGGTCAATGAAGCATTAACAACCCGATTGGCTCGTGAACGACTGGATGCAATTAAGAGATTTGTACCAATTCGTGACTCTGTCAGGAATAAACTGCAACAACGACAGAGTCTTCAGACTGATTTTGCTTTGGGGTCTGAAGAATTGTTTAAACCAGTAACCACAGCAACGAAGGGAGTAGAGCGTACTATACTGGGAGATGATCCTGACGGTAAAAGAAAAGAAGAGGGTCTTAATCCTGTACTTGAAAAACTAGCAGCGAAAACTGAACAAACAAAACAGGCTGTACAAAAAATAGAATCAAAAAGAACAGTAGATGATGTACGCGTGAGATTTAACGAGGAAGGGTTAGCAGCAATCGATAAGACTGATCGAGCAGAAATTCCTGCGCTTGTTGTTACGTCTTATGAAAACAGAAAAAAAATGTTGAAACCAGAACATCATAAATATGTTAGAAATATAACTCACTGGGCTGATATATTCTATAAAATCAAAACTGAAAAAAGTCAGATTAAGACAGATAGTGCATCATACATCGAATATATCAATGCGGTGGGTATAGTGTATAAACAATTTGAAGAACTAAAACAACAACAAAAACCGCAAAAATCGCAAAGGCGGCGACAGCAACCTGCAAAGAAAATATCTTTTTCACCTAAACAACAACAAATTCCACGTGATGATGATGATGATGATGATGATGTTCTTGATTATTTACAAAAAGCCGATTTAGACGAAATGGATAAAGCAGTTGGTTATAGCGGCAGTGGATTGCAAGATTCCAGTGGACCCCAAAGTGGGGTATGTCCTGGTAGTGTTCTCAGTGATATATCACGATTAGAAGTTCTCATCGGAGGAAAACGAGCTGGAAATAACTCTCCAGAAATAATTAATGAAGCAGCTGATATCTGTAGACGATTATTTCAAGGCGGTATCATGGATATCAGCACATATCGAGATTTCATTGGCGAGTTATCAAGTGGGTATCACAGCGACTGAAAATCCCTTGGATGTTTCATCACCGGGACTGAATAAAAACGCTAGCGTTTCCAATTGATAAATTGTTTTCAAATAATGATCATACACTACAATCATGATAAACCAGCCCCCGTCTACGTAGTTAATTCACGGTTTCCAGTTTATAGAGCATACTATGGAGATGGTCTCGGTGATACCATATTAGGATTATTTTCAAGAATGGCTCCAAAAGTGATGCCGTTGGCTAAACTATTATCAATGAAAGCAATTGATGTTATTCGTGATAAGGGTATTGGTTTCGCTGGAGATCTTACCGGAAAAGCGTTTTCAGCCGCAAAGAATAAATTAACATCATTAGTGAAATCACGGATGAAATCCAAAGGATTTTCAAAATCGTTACCGTCTACAGCGGAAATGCCTGCGAGTGTTAGTAGAATTATAAATAACGCAGTAGATGAAAAATTAGCGTCGATGGCTTTAAACCCCGACCAAAGCAATATTGCAAATATGATAGCAGGAAGTGGCTTTAAAAAACTACGTAGAAAACGCTAGCGTTTTTCACTATGAAAATGGAAAATCGCGATTTAGACTCTGATAAATAGAATAAAATGTTCAAAAGGTCACCTGATCCAGCGTTTGATATAGATGCCCCAGTTCGCAAGGATGATTCTGTACGCGATTATCAATATTACGCCTATCATGCAATAGACCCAAATAGTCGAGCAAGAATCGATCTTCAAGTCCATGATACCAGTAAATACTTTTTGCCTTGTGAAGCGTTTATTGAAATCGAAGGAGAAATTGTAACAGCTGCTGATACTCCTGCTGTACCAGCACTGTATCCAGCTAGTACTCAAGTCGGTTTTGTCAATAATGGTATCATGGCGTTATTTGAGAGTGCAAAATATCTCATTGATGGAAAAGAAATTGAGGCGATAGATCGCGATGTTGATGTGGCTACAACAATAATCGGGTTAGCGAGATATTCTGATGATTATACAAGATCAGCAGGACCTTCTATGATGTTTGCAAAGGATAATAAAATACCGCTGGAGGAAATCAATTTGTTGTAAGACGACCAAAGAATAATGCTGGTAATGCTAATATTGATGCTGAGGATATGATTATAAACAATGATGTTAATTTTAATCTAGGAGCTGCAACACGTATTTCAATGTTGGAGGGGGGGGGGGCGTAAATCATTTTCATGCGCGATTCCACTGCATCATATATTTGGATTCTGTAGAAATGTACGAAAAGTTATTTATGGAGCGAAGCATACAGTAGCACTTGTGCGAAAGGGTGATGATAATGACGCAATCTGGAGGATTCCAGCGGATGCTGCAAATCCAAATGCTGATGCCGGTAAAGTCAATTTAACAAAAATATCATTGTGGATGCCAGTGTTGACTCCATCAATCACTGCAGAAGAACGATTACTATCATTTATGGACCATGGAGGAAAATCATTACTAAGTTGGCTAACGGTAAGTACAGATATTAAACTATCAAATATCAACGGGGTATTCACCTGGAATCTAGCATCAAAACAGGGCACTGCTGCGCCACGTCATATATTCGTAGCGTTACAGGATAACACACGAGTTGGCGATCAACGTTTCAGTCATATGATATTTGATCAATTAGGTGTTAAGGACGTCTCACTGAGAATAAACGGCCAGCAGGAACCATCCGAGGATGTACAACTCGATTACGGTCAGAATCATATTGCTCGCGTGTATCATCGTCTGTTGTCGTTTATGGCACGTGATCAAAATGTCGATACTGGTCTGCAAATATCACAATACGACTTTAAGAGTTTATATCCTATCTATTACTTCTCACTGGAACATCTCGATTTGATGAGACAATCCGTCGTTGATATACACTTTAGAGCTAATGTGCTTCGTGGTGCTATTGCTAATTACAGAGCGGTTGCTGTCATTCTCAGTGATAAATCAATGCTACTTGAAGGTGTTGGTGGAAGAATGAGAGTGGTAGATGCGCCAGTAGAAAATCTATGAACGATTTTTCATTGAAATTGTAAACGATTTAGAATCAATCTATTATGTATAATGTCGTATAGTAATATCAATGTGTCTTTGACACCCGGTCAATTAAAAAAATTGCAATCCAAATCAGCTAAGCAATGTGGAACCACAATCACGTTGAAACCTAATCAAATGACTGGTGGTGCAAATAAATTATCGCTGACAACTCGTCAGGTGAAACATTTCAATGATGCACTTGTAGCAAAAAAAGGTGTTCAGATTACTCTTTCTGCGGCTGCTATCAAAAATATGATTAAAACAGGCGGTATATTTCCATTGTTAGCTGCAATACCAGCATTGATTGCAGCGGCTGCCCCAGCAGTGGCTAAAGCAGCGTCGTTAGGAGCCGTTGGTACTGCAGCAGGAATGGCACTAAAAAAGGCAACTGGGAAAGGATATAAAAAAAGGGAAAGGGTCTAAGACTACCAGGAACCCCGTATTCGTGGTACAGCGGAAAGGGTCTAAGACTAGAACCGGTTTAT
The DNA here is from genome assembly GCA_030141615.1 of Unio pictorum. Lineage (NCBI taxonomy): Eukaryota > Metazoa > Mollusca > Bivalvia > Unionida > Unionidae > Unio > Unio pictorum. Next base: position 283,779 of record JARLTB010000008.1, on the reverse strand, counting down.
TAATTCAGAAATCTTCGATGGTTCCCATGTCCAATTTTGATTTAATGGATGGTGCTAAAAACTAGCGATTGAAAACTTCAGAGGTGTCTTTATGAAAGATCAATTACCACATCAACCAAACAGCGTTGAAACCGGTATTATTAATTTAGATAACAGCACCGGACTTGGAACTCACTGGGTTGCATACGCTATTGATCCACGTGGGATTGTTTATTTCGATTCATATGGATTAGCCCCACCAAAAGAGTTTATGCGTTATATAAAAACCCTTCCAATGAAGACTTGGCATTCTACGCTACCAACACAACAAATGAATGATCCACCAATATGTGGCAGCGAAGTATTAAATGTCCTTGACGCTATTTCTAACTCCTTGAGTAACCCAAGGGGAAAACCACCACACATTGTCGTAAATGAATACACCAGCAATCGCTTTTTAGAGAGAGAAAGAGCTTTACAATAACATGATTGATATTTGGGGAAGACCTCTGAAACCCAAACCCGATGACACTGCAACCGGTGATGTAAAAAAACTAATCAAAGATGAAATCGCTGAGACGTTAAATTTAGTAAATGTTGACCCGAACGAAATAGTTGTATTTCAAGACAAACAGGGTAAATTGAAAAGCAGTGATGTGTCATTGGATGATATTTTAGTTAAACAAAGAAACGCAATCGAGGATACTATCGCGTTATTTTCCGATCAGGGTAAATTGAAGACTAGTGATGTGTCGTTGGATGATATTTTGGTTAAACAACGAAACGCAATCGAGGATACTATCGCGTTATTTTCCGATCAGGGTAAACTCAAACCAGGTGTACTCGTTTAGACTATTACAGATAGAATAGAAACTTTCAACATTGGGTTGGATAATTCTCTGTTAGAACTAGCAACACTTCAATCTAAAATTGAAGAACACGGAAAACAGTTTTCAGTTTTTCGTAAAAATATCATCGAGAAATTTATTGGAACCCCATTGGATAAAATTGAAATAAAACTTCCTGATATTAAAAAATCCATCGATGAGACGAAAAACTTCATCGAAGCAATCAAAAATGATTTTTCGAGGATGATAACAATCATTGAAAAAACAAAAATTCCTCATGAGAAAACCAACAACGTAGTATACACAATCCAACACGGATCATTTGCGTGGACACCTACAAACAACAAATTAGATATCACTGCAACCGTTAAAGGTATTTATCGATTAACACTAGTAACACCGACTCAATTTAATATTTCATCGTCGAGTTCATCCGGGGTCAATAATACGATTTCAACGATCATCGACAAGGATACAACTGAAAAGTTCACGATAAAATCTACTGATAAAAATCTGGTTAGGGTTTCAGTAACATGGTATGTGAAATTCGTAGCGGATTTAAGTAAATAACTAAATTGAAAGGACAATCCTTCGGATTTCACAATTGAAAACGCTAGCGTTTTTAAAATAAAAATGATTTCATCAACGCAATGTCGCTATTATCAGGTCAGAGAATTTCAGACTAGACTCAAAACCCTCACTGAGGAGTATCAAATAAAAATGAAAAAATACCGACGAAGAATCACCGCAATTGATGTTATTGTGTACTCGGTGTCAAGAGTTCTCACTGGCGCCGGAATAATACTTGCATCGGTTATAATGATTGCTCCGGTCGTAGTTCCAATTTGCATTTCTGCGGTGGCTACAATCGCGGGTATATCAACCGGGATAGCAAAAAAGATATCATCATGCAGCCAGAGTAAACTGCAGGATTACTTAATTCAATTTCATATTGTATCAACCGCATACTCGCAATTATCATTGATGATATCATCGTCACTCGATAATACGATTATATCAGATAGTGAATTCTCAGCGATGGTCAGTATTTTTGATTCCGCGATATCGAAATTAGAGCGACAACATGAATATAATAACAATGACAACACCGATGGAATTGGAAAACACGAACCCGAAAACCAAAATGATCTCAATAACCTCAACCATACCAGATTGTGAGTTCTCAGTGATGGTCAGTATTTACGTTTCCGCGATGTCAAAATTAGAGCGACAACATGAGTATAGCAACGATGACAACACCGATGGAATTACTTCAACAAATAGTGGAGAACACGAACCCAGTACAAACAAGCATGATATCAATAACATCAACGAAACCCGAGTTTAGTGTGAATTTCCCTAGCCCAGTCCCCGTGAAGGAGATAGCGCTAGCAAAACTACGGGTGTATCACAGTTGGCCTAATATCAGATCAAAATCATTTGGTGGTCAACAACCGAATAATTCACTGGTATTTGCAAATAAGAATAAAGACGACGGTACCCCAGACTGGAACGTTGTTTCCATACCAACCGGATCATACCAAATCGAACAAATCAATAACGAATTCGCGCGTAGAATAAAATCGATTACTGGAACAGAAAATCGCTATAACAGTTCATGAGCCGACGCTATCATCCGCAGTTGAGATAAGCACAGAAGGATAAGTCGTAGATATCTATCAGAGTTCTATTAGAACCGTACTAGGATGGCCTGAATTACCACCCGGGGGAAAAACCGTTGATTTACCAGAACCACAAAAATCTGATTATATCACCGACAGGATAAAATCTGATAATCCAATAAAGAGTTATAAAGATCACAGAATCACTATAGATTTGTTTGGTATCGAATACCGATCAACTGGAAACGAGAAGCCAGGGGAGAGAATAGAGGGACATTATTTTGTTGACGAACCTAAAATCGTTAAAAATTTCACAGCAATGAATAATGATTTTTCGCTGTTGTTAATATCTCTTAAATCCGGCTCTCTCACCCGAGATGAATTTATCAGCGTCGTAGAAACATGCAACAAAATTATCGACGATATGGAAACATTTAATTTAAAAATTATTCAGGATATATTAGATGACGATAATCCCTTATCGAGAACAGAATTTGTATCAGAATATAAAATCCCCGTGAAGGATATCCCCACATTCAAACTACCGGGATACAACGTACCAGAACTAAAAAAACTTCTCAGTGACACCATCGATGTTGGTTTTAAAATTATTCATGATGCATGGAAAAAAACAGCATCACAGGAAATAAAAATCCTCAAACATAATAATGATCCAGATGGTGGCGGCAGGCATATCGCTCCGTTAAACGTGAATATATCCTCAGTGATTGCGCTCAATTTAGTATGTGATGTTATCGAAGGAAGCTATCAAATTAATCTCGAACGATCAAATCAAGCTCAGCAAGGATATATTCTTTATTCGTTTGCACCAACAGCTCCTCCAGGATTTTTAATAATTGAGTCTCCTGTTAATCCAGTCTATATGCGGTGTCAAAATGATTCGCTAACAAGAATTATTTTCAAACTCACAGACCAATCTAATAATCTAATTGATCTACAAGAGGAGGTGTTAGCGATTAGTCTGTTTGTGAAATCCTAAAAGGATTTTCATCGTAAAAGAATTATTAACCCATAGCAGCAGAGAGGGTGAATGACAACAAGTTGTGACCAAAATTGATTGAAAAATCGTAAAGTCTCCGTTTGCTAAATGGAGACTTATTTTTTTTTTGTTAAAATATGAGATTTTGTTGGAAGGCTCTATTTTTTCTTTTGAGGATTCAATCTATTTTTTGCCTGAAAACGTTGTAGGGTTCACCCTCTGAGACATTTTTTTTGGTTAAAATGAGATCGTAGGAAGGCTCGTTTTAAGATTTCAGACAAAAAATTGATTGAAAAATCGTAAAGTCTCCGTTTTCATTTTTTTTAGTTAAAATGAAATTTCGTAGGAAGGCTCGTTAAGATTTCAGTCAAATTTTGTCTCAAAACGTTGTAGGGTTCACCCTCTTTTTGGTTAAAATGAGATTATAGGAAGGATCGTTTTAAGATTTCAATCAAATTTTGTCTCAAAACGTTGTAGGGTTCACCCTCTCTGCTGCTGAATGTGTTTAAACTAATCTCAGAATCTCATAAGAATTATGACACTGATTCATGATCCAGGACCAAACTAATTAACTGTTCACTTAGGCAATATTCCCAACCTGCATCAAGGCACATGTGCATTGAATTCTATCAAAATATGCAGAAATTTGGGGATAACAAATGACCTCAAGCCGGGTGGGATTGTACTAGGATGAAATGAAACCAATTTCCACTAACAAACCATTTGGTGTAGCATGTTTTCATAAAATTCATACCAGTTGTTTCAGAGTTCTAGACATGCAAAACTCTGATAACATCAAGTTGACACTGTCTCTATTGATGCAAGATATACCACTAGACATGCAAAAATATGATAACACCAAGCTGACATTGTCTCGATTGATGCCACAGCTGACACAGTCTCCATTAATGCCACTTTTTTCATAACTAATATATTTTGCATTTTTCTCCCAAAAATGAAGGAAATAAAAACAGATCACATCGTTGTCTTTAATGAATGAGACTAAATCATAATAGGCACATGCAAGTCCATGAGATAATGTTCATACCTGACCATACCTGACTGCAACATAATCTGGTATAAGGTTCTTGAGCTATATCAGTTACAAGTAACATCACATGCAAAGATATGAAGTTAACTGTCAAGAGCCACAACTCTATCGAACATGAAGCAAAACTCAGAAAGGCAGTTATAAATGTACCAGACAATGAACACAAAATATTGCAACAGACTTGTGAATGAATGGACAGTTGAACAAAGGGACAGAGGGATTGGAAATGTAACTATAATAGGGCTCCCACACCTCAATGTGATGGATACCAGAACAGTGATACCTAAGTCTTATGATCTACTAAAGTAGGTAACACAAATGAATGATGTTTAGCATAGTCCATGGATAATGCCATTTCCTTACACATATCCCAGGGATTTACATGTCACGTTTGCAGCATTTGTATTCCATCCATCATCGCATACAGTACCCCTTATGCCATTAATAATGACCTCAACTCGACCTTCATCAGGCGTGGCTCCTCCAACAAGCTGAATTGTCACATCTGTAGTAAACAGACATAGACATAAATAATACTGAAGCATTTAGCACACTGGTTATGATCAATAACCCTTTCATTTTGCCATAGTCATCCATTCTTAAAATACAAATTGTATTTCTCTTATATTAATAAAATGAAAATTGAACTTAAATGCAATATACTAGATATGTACTAATGTCTAGATTCTTGTAGATATCTATGATCTTTCTGAATAAAATTGAATTTTGATTTTTTTTTATAAAAAATATAAAAAAAGAAAATGAAACAAAAGAAATATTCACACAAGTTTCATTGCTGACCTACAGACTGAATCAGCAAAGCAGATCATCAATGTATTACATCTTCTTAATCTCTGTATTCTATTCAAAGAATTATTGAATACTTAACAAAGATATTTACTCTAATTTTCTAGACTATTTATACAAGGTCATTGGAAACCAAGTTTCATTTTTTTTCAAGTATTCCAATTAATTAGGATTTTTTTAATTCACACTTAGCAGTTATGTTTACTGTAATAAATTTAAAGCATTTTGCTCCGTCTAACTTGACCATCACTAATGTAAGCTTGTACAATTACACTCCGTAGTAAGCAAAGGACCAGTATACCTACTGTATTCTCTATCATCCTAACAATTGTTACAATATCACTCCCCTTTGAACACAGGATTAGTAGAGACCTGATTATAGCAATCTGTCTCATCCTGACAGCTTGTACAATGACATTCCCTTTTGAACACAGTATAGATGGATTTACTGCTATCTGTCTCATGTCTCACTGGATAGTTTCATATTTTGACACCTCCTTAATATTTAAGGTGGAAGGCGTGAGGCTAAATATCACAGTTATAGCAATTTTAACTTCACAGATAAGCTAAATCTGTAATGTGGTTTAGATTTACTTTGAGTTAGGCTTGGAAATGAATTGACTTGTTGGTGACTGCCTGTGAAAGTTAGAGTAGCATTGGAGATCAAATAAGTTACATGGGCTTCAAATGAGCAGCCGACTTAGCTTATGTATTTACATGTGTCTGCTGCAGAGGTAAATGTCTAAACATCGAGATAGGTGGGTGATCAAACGTATGCTAATTTGTTACAGTACTAGTACCGATTTTTTTAGCTGTCTTGTCACAGAAAAATATGCAAAATAGCTCTTTTCTGTAATAAAAATGAATGTAAAAAAGAGGGGATGGTGGCAGTGTTGGTTCAGTATAAAAGCCACTAGTTGCATAAGGAATTAACTTTAATACCTCAGTCACAATCTTAGAAGCATCCTTTCAACAAAATCATAAGTTAGTTGTTATTTGTATCTTTAATGTAATATTATTATTATGTTTCTGCAATAGGTCATGGTCGGATGAAAATTTGCAAAAAAAAATGTCCTGTGAGACCTCAGCTCAAAGGATTTGTATACTTCATGCATTTAGACTGACTCATTCTGACAGCTAGAACAATACCATTACCCTGAGAGTTTAGGACAAACATACCTGTACTGACTGCAATCTGCTTCACCCCAACAGTACAATGACATTCTCCAATGAGCAAAGAACTAGCATAATTACTGCAATCTGCCTCATCTTGACAATAAAAGGACACTCTCCTGTGTTGATGGGACTAGCCAATTTATGGCAACCTGCCTCAACCTTACATTTAATGCCATGGTACTCCTATGTACATGGGAACAGAAAACATGTGCTTACTGCAATCTGCCTCATCCTGACAAAAAAGGGACACTATCCAGTGAGTTTGAGACTAGTATACTTACTGCAATCTGCCTCATCCTGACAAAATAAGGACACTTTCCAGTGAGTTTGAAACTTGTATACTTACTGCAATCTGCCTCATCCCAATAATATAAGAACACTTGCCACTGAGTATGGGACTACCATATATACTCGCATATAATAAGACGACCTACAAACTAACAGGTATAAACACTAAAAAGTTCTTGAACCGCATATAAGCCAACACACAACTCTGAGATATCTCAAGATGCATGATGTAAGTTCTAAATGCATTTATGTAGGCAAATTAATATTTAAAATAATTACCAGGTGGACATGTATGATTATTTAAGAAAATTGTATCAACTTGTTAAAAAAATCTATTTAATTTTCTGTTGTTTTTTGTTGTTTCTGTCTAATTGGATTGTGTATAATTTTATCAAACGAAGACAAGAATTTAGTAATCCTGGGTTGCTGTAACACTACATCTACCTTTTGATTCAATTATTGTTTGTTTATGTATTCTTGTAATGGATATTTTATATAAGTGTACCAGTAATTACCAACAATTACATTTCTACTTTGCTTTGAAATTGCAAATAGACTTCTCCCTCGATAACTCACGCTCTGATAACTCGCAAACCCATTTACAACACGGTGTCTGGCGTGGATCCCGATGTTTCCCAAAGATAAAATATATTTTAAAAATCTTTCAAAATATGCTGAACGTGAAAAAATTACGATAACAATTGGTAAATTAAAACTTAATACATTTCTCGTTTATCATAAAAACAGTGTTTAATGCACACAAAGATCGATTCCATATTGTGAAATTTGCAAATTCTAAATAAGATATCACATTATATTTGATTTATTTGTTGATACACCGACATCAATCCGCCGTGAAAAAACAAAAAGAGTCTGGTCAAATAGCGATGAATGATAACATCCGGTAAATGCTAACAGGTGGCAACAGATAATGAAATAAAAAGCAATTAAATATCTTGCTGTGTGAAAACCACATTATAATCCTTTATTTTCGTTTTAATGTAAACATTATAATTGCAACATATTCTTTTCTATGAAGACATGAAAAGAGTCAATCAACTGTCACATCGAAACCCTTAAGTACTTCCGTGAGAACCTATTTACCTGCCGGCTTTGTTTTGATCAACAAACTTGGCGAAGTGTTTGTTGCACAAAAAAATCCATTAAAAGAGACTTGTGTTGTTTTATCACTTATGTCTGGTGCATGGAATCAAGCAAGTGACAATTTTGCTCGACGGCAGCGAAATCAGGGAGTAACACAAAATTAACTGATTTTTTTCAAAACGTCTAGTCATTTGTCCAGCACATCACAACCGACAATTGCATTATCAAGTTCTAATTTACAATGTTTCATATTTTTCATTTTACTTCTACCGCAATCAAATATATACACTGTATATGAATCGATCGATCGACATTGTTTCTCGAAAAAGAGTCGATCTTTTGTATTAAACAAATCTGTCTAATTTGGATCAAACAATACAACAAGAATGTATCCAATTCAGCACATAAATTTGTGACGTAATACACAATGTGTGAATCGGTACACGTGTTAATCGAACCACAAGAGTGTGACGCTTTATCAATAAAATACAGCAAAATCTATGACATGAATTCCCTTTATCGGTAATATTTGTTTCCTATATATTACTGCTAAGGGGAATTCATGTTGTCAGAGATTTCTCTGCACTTTATTGATAAAACGTCAGACTCCTGTGATCGAATGGAAACCACGTGGAATAATGTTTTCGATTAACTCCTCAATATACAGTAATTTATCCTGAAATTATTGTTACTCTATGTGGAAAAAAATAAACTACTCCATCATGAAGAGATATTTATTCACAGTTCATCACAGCATGATTATAAAACTAAAAAACATGACACCCACCCACCCTTTTGCCTTTGCATCGATCCTTTTGTTATTATAGGTCCCTCGATACCTCGTGCATCACTTATAGTGCAGTCGATGTTTTTGGACCCCGACGTGCGCCAGTTATCGAGGGAGTGGTGTAACTAACTCATTCAAATGCAACCCTACTATGACAACACAATGAACAACAATATGGTTCAATTAAACGCTCACAATTAGGCTAATGAACATATTTACATAATTGCACCACCATATGTATATTGTAGGTTTGATTATGCACTGATTTAAGTACATCCCTTGGAATCAAATCATGGGCACCATTGGAATAAACTTTAATGATATATCCAAAATACAATAATGAAGTTTCAGAAATAATGCTTCGAAAATTGTGCTAATACCATAAAGGCAGAGTTGTACTTTGATTTGATGTACGTGACCTTACACCATACCTGTCCACTTTCATACCAGGAGGAAAAGAAAACCTCCTGATTTTTTGGACTCCATGCCCACCTCCTAATTTCATAATATCTACCGATTTTTGCAGAAGACTCTGATTATTACATTATGTCTTCAATTTTCATTTCTTATAAACAAGAAAAGTCCTACATGTTCTCTTGTATCACCTGTGAATTATTGTTGTGACAAAATAATTACTTTACTAGAAAAGATTCACTTCTTCCCTAAATAGAATGCTAAGTTTAAACATTATTCACAAAAGGTGATAATTCATTTTTTTACCTCCACATCAACACAAAATTTTGAAAAAATAAACCAGAATACAAAATAAACCACAACAAGAAAATCATCTAAAATTAATATCAATCCATAGAATATCACTACGAATGCAGCAACTCCACACACTATAAGCACCATTCCAATTAATGAAACTTAAGCAAGTGAAGACCTGGAAATTTTATACGAAATATATCAATGTTTGGTATCTTTTTAAAAATATTACCTTCAATTGCAGGATTGCTTATATCATTGAAAATTACTAACTCATGAGTGCGTGATTCAAAGAAAAGAAACAACTATTAATGATAAGCTGACTATTGTCTGGAAAAATACAATTTGGATGAAACAATAAATATAGCAAATTTTGCATGTAATATGTTTGGGAATAAATAAGGATTTAAATGACACTATGCATGCTTCGCACTGTGTAAATACTGTACAGCTTGGTCTTTCGAGAAAACTCCACCATCCCGCAAAGTATGGAGTCTGTATTTACCATTATTTACTGAAGAAATCAGAGAATATGCACAAGCAAAATAATAACAAAATCATAGCAATTTATACCGTTTTAATAATTGTGTGGTCACAGAAACTTTTGTTTTACATGAAAATGTCTTAGGAAATTGATAAATTTATTTTTTCATGTCCCAAAATTTACAGCCATTGCGGATGTCAACAAAAATACCTGAAAACTGTCAAGTTTAGACATTGACTAGTAGATCAGAAAACCTATCCCTTCTTTAAGGCCCTTATTTTTTCCTAAATTATTTCGCTTATACACAAGTATATACGGTAGTATACTTATTGCAATCTGCCTCATCCTGACATTATAATAAAACCTCCAGTGAGCTTGGGGCTAGTATACTTACTGCAATCTGTCTCATCCTGGCATTATAATGATACTCTCCAGTGAGGATGCGAGTTGTATACTTACCATCGATGTCATGTTATATAAACCAGATCATGTCTGTTACTCGCTGTTTGCATTGCTAGTCACACAACAAAACAAATCTCACAAACTACATTTCCATTCAACAATAAACACTGTTATACAAAATTTCAAAAATACTAAATGAAAGTCACATATTGTTTGTAAATAAATTAAATGATGTGAAATTCCCAACATATTTATTCCAGGAACAAATATAAGAGAACTGTTACTGTTGTGGCAACTTGGAAAAAGTCTGATTCATCAAGAATGGAACACATGTCACCAATGGTTTTGTTGTATTACACGATTACTGTCTTGACATATGTTTTCTGCTTGATGAATTTGGCTTTGTGACAAATTCAAAATTTTTGAAAGGCAATTGACTCTGACCTACACCCCAAAATAAATGTCCAAATAAATTAAAAAATGGGGTCAGACGGTTTAGAGGAATCTCAGATTAAAATTTTAGTTGCTACTAACAAAAGCTCCAAGAAGTTTCTCATTATCTGATCATCAAAGGTCACAAATAAATGCCAACTGCCTTTCAATCTCAGTGAGTTTGAGCAACAGCTTAATCCATTAATTGTTTAAAGTGTGAACACATTTTGTCATGATTAACAAAATGGCAGTTTCACAAGTAAGCTGTCAGTTAGTAATTTTACTTAGGAGCAGTTTGTACTGATAACAAGATAAATGTGTTTGCATGTATAAGAGAGAGAGAGAGATAGATGATTGCATTTATACAGTTTTCGTTTTCTTTATTGTTTCTAATTAGCTTAACTAAATAGAAGTATGTTCATATCATACTACTACTGTTAATAGTAATAAAAGTGAAATAAAAATGATAATACTACTTTGCTAATGATATTCAGTTCATAGTACATAAATATGTCTTCAAACAAGTTTTAGAACAGTACATGACTGCAGAATTCTCCTATCAACAAGGGCCACCTTTGCCTTTCCCCTTGGGTGGATGCAGTAGACAGGTTTGACTGTACATAACCTTTGACTATTTTAATAAACATTTTTCATTTACAGAAAAGTCTATCTATTTTGAAAACTAAATGTTTACAATGAAACTCTTACCTGGCTTTTCAGAGATACATTTAACCCCTGCGTCGTCTTTGTGTACACAGTATCGCCCCACAAGGGTCATCTGACACTCTCCCAGTGTCTTTTCCCTTCCTGAACAGCTGACATCATCAAACAAGATGGGTCCAGATCCCTCCCCAAAGTGGGCGTTAGTTAATGGAAGACCATACCTAAGATTAGTGGTTTAGGTATTAGTGAATCATATTGCTCTACGTCTTATACTTACAAAGACAATTGGTCACCACCTACATCATTAACCTATGCTATAATTGTTGTAAAGAGGAATTTAATAAGTTCTGTAGATTATGCATACGAGAGAAACTAGCCTTGTATGGGGTTCATTTCACTGCATGTTATAAAAAGCCTCTGAATGTAAAGTATTGACCTTAATACAACAGCTGTAAAAGCATCATAAGTATATCACACTGGCATACAGACTCAAGATATTATAATGCTGCCATAGAATACAAGCAGTATAAATAAGCTACCAAAACTTACAATTTTCTTTTAGAATTGCCCAGGAAATGGGACCTAAGTGCCTTTCTGTGCATTCAACAATAAAGTTAAGACAGGTCCTTTTTGAAGGACATATGGATAAAGCAGCCAACCCAGTCCAGCCCAAGAGAACTGCCTTGATGTGTCCTTGAGGAAGGCACTTAGTTCCCGTTCCCTTGGTATGGCCTAGGCCATAATTTATTAAATGTACTATTCAAAATCAATCAACACACCACATATTTCTGAAAAAAGCTGCAGAAATCAGCATTTAAAAGTATGGAAATGTTTTGAGATTTTTTAAAACTAAAATTCATCAAAAGCTATTTGTACACTCTCTTTTTATTACAAGGACCATTTCTTTGAATCTATAGCCAGATTCACATCTACATCTCTTTGAAAAATATTCACTGTCACTATCTCTGAGTCTCTGTCTGAGAAACTAAAATCAATTTCTCTCATTGGAAAGAGATGAGGATGTGTGATTGTCAAATATAATGATCTCCCTTTTCCTTGCTGATTAATACTTTATAAACATATTTAATTCAACTAGAGGCTTAAAGATTGTGTACTGCAAATAAATCTGCAATTGTTTGCTCTTACACAACAATACTAATAGAATCCTTGAAGAAATATTTCACTCTTTCAATACGCAAAGACAACCAAATTAAACAAATTAATTATTCCATATTCTTTATCTTTCCTTTCATTTTCCTTAAATTAGAGCTGTTCTGTTCAGTATAATAATGAAAAAAAAACTGAAGTGGCATTTTAATAATATGAATAATAACAATGATGACTTGAAAGAGTGGCAAAGTAACATAGGGTCCACTGAAACAAAATGTTAAACATGCGTTGTGTAAAACTTCTCACTTTGCAGCTTCAAGATAATGCTGACTTTCTGTTATTTACTATAGTGAATTCACCTTTTCAAGACAAGCAAATGTGTTTATGTGACTATATATAAATGTGTTGATGTGACTATATATATAAAAAAAGAGTGAGATAGAGATACTGGAGCAGAGGGACAACTAGAATTTTAGTTATGACCCATGGTAGTAAGAGACCACGTTGCCTCGGCCAGTTCTACTATTGATTTGATATTTTCATATAAAGGAAGGACATATCTTGATGGGGATCCCAGTGGTCTAGAATAATATATACATTTTATGTGTAGAAGCTATGAACATTGTCCATGTTATAATCTAGAGAGCATGGCAAGACCATAAAACATGAATAACTTTACCTTTTCATAGTGATAATGTGTTTAAACTAATCTCAGAATCTCATTAGTTTCCAAGTTATGATCCAGAGTTTGTGTCCAAGTTATGATCCAGAGTTTGTCTAAGGTTTAAGAATTATGACCCTGAATCATGATCCAGGACCAAAGTAAATTAACTGTTTACTTAGGCAATATTCCCTACCATGCATCAAGGCACATGTGCATTCAATTCTATCAAAATATATAGAAATTAGGGGATGACAAATGACCTCAAGCAGGGTGAGATTTTACTAGGATGAAATGAAACCAATTTCCACTAACAAACCATTTGATGTAGTTTTCATAAAATTCATACCAGTAGTTTCAGAGTTCTAGACATTAAAAACTCTGATAACACCAAGCTGACACTGTCTCTATTGATGCAAGATATGCCACTAGACATGCAAAAATATGATAACACCAAGCTCACATTGTCTCAATTGATGCCACAGCTGACACAGTCTCCATTAATGCCACTGTTTTCATAACTAATATATTTTGCATTTTTCTCCCAAAAATGAGGGAAATAAAAACAGATCACATCTTTGTCTTTAATGAATGAGACTTAATCATAATAGGCACATGCAAGTCCATGAGATAATGTTCATACCTGACCATACCTCACCGCAACATATTCTGGTATAAGGTTCTTGAGCTATATCAGTTACAAGTAACATGACATGCAAATATATGAAGTTAACTGTTAAGAGCCACAACTCTATCCAACATGAAGCAAAACTAAAAAAGGCAGTTATAAATATACCAGACAATGAACACAAAATATTGCAATAGACTTGTGAATGAATCGACAGTTCAACAAATGGACAGAGGGATTGGAAAGGTAACTATAATAGGGCTCCCACATCTCAATGTGATGGATACCAGAACAGTGACACCTAAGTCTTATGTTCTACTAAAGTAGGTAACACAAATGGATGATGTTTAGAATAGTCCATGGATAATGCCATTTCCTTACACATATCCCAGGGATTTACATGTCACGTTTGCAGCTTTTGTATCCCATCCATTATCGCACACAGTACCCCTTATGCCATTAATAATGACCTCAATTCGACCTTCATCAGGCGTGGCTCCTCCAACAAGCTGAATTGTCACATCTGTAGTAAACAGACATAAATAATACTGAAGGATTTAGCACACTGGTTATGATCAATAACCCTTTCATTTTGCCATAGTGATCCATTCTTAAAATACAAATTATATTTCTCTTAAATTAATAAAATGAAAATTGATCTTAAATGCAATATACTAGATATGTACTAATGTCTAGATTCTTGTAAATATCAATGATCTTTCTGAAAACATTTAATTTTGAATTTTGTATTTAAAAAAATATAAGAATAGAAAAAGAAATAAAAGAAATATTCACACAAGTTTCATTGCTGACCTACAGACTAAATCAGCAAAGCAGATGATCATTGTATTACATCTTCTTAATCTCTGTATTCTATTCAAAGAATTATTGAATACTTAACAAAGATATTTACTCTAATTTTCTAGACTATTTGAACAAGGTCATTGGAAACCAAGTTCCATTTTTTTTCAAACAATCCAATTAATTAGGATTTTTTTAATTTACACTTATCAGTTATGTTTAGTGTAATAAATTTAAAGCATTTTACTCTGTTTAACTTGACCATCACTAAAGTAAACTTGTACAATTACACTCCGTAATAAGCAAAGGACCAGTATACCTACTGTATTCTGTATCATCCTGACAATTGTTACAATATCACTCCCCTTTGAACAAAGAATTAGCAGAGACCTGATTATAGCAATCTGTCTCATCCTGACAGCTAGTACAATGACATTCCCCTTTGAACATTGTATAGATGCATTTACTGCTCTCTGTCTCGTGTCTCACTGCATAGTTTCATATTTTGACACCTCCTTAATATTTAAGGTGGAAGGCGTGAGGCTAAATATTACAGTTCTAGCAATTTTAACTTCACAGATAAGCTAAATCTGTAATGTGGTTGAGATTTACTTTGAGTTAGGCTTGGAAATGAGTTGACTTGTTGGTGACTGCCTGTCACAGTTAGAGTAGCATTGGAGATCAAATAAGTAGCATGGGCTTCAAATGAGCAGCCGACTTAGAGTATGTATTCACATGTGTCTGCTGCAGAGGTAAATGTCTAAAAATCGAGATGGGGGGGGGAGTGATCAAAAGTATGCTAATTTGTTACAGTTCTAGTACCGATTTTTTTTAGCTGTCTTGTCATAGGAAAATATTCAAAATAGTTATTTTCTGTAAAAAAAAATGAATGTAAACAAGAGGGGTTGGTGGCAGTGTTGGTTCAGTATAAAAGCCACTAGTTGCATAAGGAATTAAATTTAATACCTCAGTCACAATCTTACAAGCATCCTTTCAACAAAATCATAAGTTAGTTTTTATTTGTATCTTTAATGTAATATTATTATCATGTTTCTGCAATAGGTCATGGTCGGATGAAAATTTGCCCAAAAAACTGTCCTATGAGACCTCAGCTCAAAGGATTTGTATACTTCATGCATTTAGACTGACTCATTCTGACAGCTAGTACAATACCATTACGCTGAGAGTTTAGGATAAACATACCTGTACTGACTGCAATCTGCTTCTCCCCAAAAGTACAATGACATTCTCCAATGAGCAAGGAACTAGCATAATTACTGCAATCTGCCTCATCTTGACAATAAAAGAACACTCTCCTGTGTTGATGGGAGAAGCCAATTTACTGCAACTTGCCTCAACCTTACATTTAATGCCATGGTACTCCTATGTAAATGGGAATAGCATACATGTGCTTACTGCAATCTGCCTCATCCTGACAAAAACAGGACACAATCCAGTGAGTTTGAGACTAGTATACTTACTGCAATCTGCCTCATCCTGACAAAATAAGGACACTTTCCAGTGAGTTTGAAACTTGTATACTTACTGCAATCTGCCTCATCCTAATAATATAAGAACACTTGCCACTGAGTATGGGACTACCATATATACTCGCATATAATAAGCCGACCTACAAACTAACAGGTATAAACACTAAAAAGTTCTTGAACCGCATATAAGCCAACACACAACTCTGAGATATCTCAAGATGCATGATGTAAGTTCTAAATACATTTATGTAGGCAAATTAATATTTAAAATAATTACCAGGTTGACATGTATGATTATTTAAGAAAATTGTTTCAACTTGTTAAAAAAATCTATTTAATTTTCTGTTGTTTTTTGTTGTTTCTGTCTAATTGGATTGTGTATAATTTTATCAAACGAAGACAAGAATTTAGTAATCCTGGGTTGCTGTAACACTACATCTACCTTTTGATTCAATTATTGTTTGTTTATGTATTCTTGTAATGGATATTTTATATAAGTGTACCAGTAATTACCAACAATTACATTTCTACTTTGCTTTGAAATTGCAAATACACTTCTCCCTCGATAACTCACGCTCTGATAACTCGCAAACCCATTTACAACACAGTGTCTGGCGTGGATCCCAATGTTTCCAAAGATAAAATATATTTTAAAAATCTTTCAAAATATGCTGAACGTGAAAAAATTACGATAACAATTGGTAAATTAAAACTTAATACATTTCTCGTTTATCATAAAAACAGTGTTTAATGCACACAAAGATCGATTCCATATTGTGAAATTTGCAAATTCTAAATAAGATATCACATTATATTTGATTTATTTGTTGATACACCGACATCAATACGCCGTGAAAAAACAAAAAGAGTCTGGGCAAATAGCGATGAATGATAACATCCGGTAAATGCTAACAGGTGGCAACAGATAATGAAATAAAAAGCAATTAAATATCTTGCTGTGTGCAAACCACATTATAATCCTTTATTTTCGTTTCAATGTAAACATTATAATTGCAACATATTCTTTTCTATGAAGACATGAAAAGAGTCAATCAACTGTCACATCGAAACCCTTAAGTACTTCCGTGAGAACCTATTTACCTGCCGGCTTTGTTTTGATCAACAAACTTGGCGAAGTGTTTGTTGCACAAAAAAATCCATTAAAAGAGACTTGTGTTGTTTTATCACTTATGTCTGGTGCATGGAATCAAGCAAGTGACAATTTTGCTCGACGGCAGCGAAATCAGGGAGTAACACAAAATTAACTGATTTTTTTCAAAACGTCTAGTCATTTGTCCAGCACATCACAACCGACAATTGCATTATCAAGTTCTAATTTACAATGTTTCATATTTTTCATTTTACTTCTACCGCAATCAAATATATACACTGTATATGAATCGTTCGATCGACATTGTTTCTCGAAAAAAGAGTCGATCTTTTGTATTAAACAAATCTGTCTAATTTGGATCAAACAATACAACAAGAATGTATCCAATTCAGCACAAAAATTAGTGACGTAATACACAATGTGTGAATCGGTACACGTGTTAATCAAACCACAAGAGTGTGACGCTTTATCAATAAAATACAGCGAAATCTATGACATGAATTCCCTTTATCGGTAATATTTGTTTCCTATATATTACTGCTAAGGGGAATTCATGTTGTCAGAGATTTCTCTGCACTTTATTGATAAAACGTCAGACTCCTGTGATCGAATGGAAACCACGTGGAATAATGTTTTCGATTAACTCCTCAATATACAGTAATTTATCCTGAAATTATTGTTACTCTATGAGGAAAAAATAAACTACTCCATTATGAAGAGATATTTATTCACAGTTCATCACAGCATGATTATTAAACTAAAAAAAATGACACCCACCCACCCTTTTGCCTTTGCATCGATCCTTTTGTTATTATAGGTCCCTCGATACCTCGTGCATCACTTATAGTGCAGTCGATGTTTTTGGACCCCGACGTGCGCCAGTTATCGAGGGAGTGGTGTAACTAACTCATTCAAATGCAACCCTAGTATGACAACACAATGAACAACAATATGGTTCAATTAAACGCTCACAATTAGGCTAATGAACATATTTACATAATTGCACCACCATATGTATATTGTAGGTTTGATTATGCACTGATTTAAGTACATCCCTTGGAATCAAATCATGGGCACCATTGGAATAAACTTTAATGATATATCCAAAATACAATAATGAAGTTTCAGAAATAATGCTTCGAAAATTGTGCTAATACCATAAAGGCAGAGTTGTACTTTGATTTGATGTACGTGACCTTACACCATACCTGTCCACTTTCATGCCAGGAGGAAAAGAAAACCTCCTGATTTTTTGGACTCCATGCCCACCTCCTAATTTCATAATATCTACCGATTTTTGCAGAAGACTCTGATTATTACATTATGTCTTCAATTTTCATTTCTTATAAACAAGAAAAGTCCTACATGTTCTCTTGTATCACCTGTGAATTATTGTTGTGACAAAATAATTACTTTACTAGAAAAGATTCACTTCTTCCCTAAATAGAATGCTAAGTTTAAACATTATTCACAAAAGGTGATAATTCATTTTTTTACCTCCATATCAACACAAAAATTTGCAAAAATAAACCAGAATACAAAATAAATCACAACAAGAAAATCATCTACAATTAATATCAATCCATAGAATGTCACTACGAATGCAACAACTCCACACACTATAAGCACCATTCCCATGAATGAAACTTAAGCAAGTTAAGACCTGGAAATTTTATACGAAATATATCAATGTTTGGTATCTTTTTAAAAATATTACCTTCAATTGCAGGATTGCTTATATCATTGAAAATTACTAACTCATGAGTGCGTGATTCAAAGAAATGAAACAACTATTAAGGATAAGCTGACTATTGTCTGGAAAAATACAATTTGGATGAAACAATAAATATAGCAAATTTTGCATGTAATATGTTTGGGAATAAATAAGGATTTAAATGACACTATGCATGCTTTGCACTGTGTAAATACTGTACAGCTTGGTCTTTCGAGAAAACTCCACCATCCCGCAAAGTATGGAGTCTGTATTTACCATTATTTACTGAAGAAATCAGAGAATATGCACAAGCAAAAAAATAACAAAATCATAGTAATTTATACCGTTTTAATAATTGTGTGGTCACAGGAACTTTTGTTTTACATGAAAATGTCTTAGGAAATTGATAAATTTATTTTTTCATGTCCCAAAATTTACAGCCATTGCGGAAGTCAACAAAAATACCTGAAAACTGTCAAGTTTAGACATTGACTAGTAGATCAGAAAACCTATCCCTTCTTTAAGGCCCTTATTTTTTCCCTAAATTATTTGGCATATACACAAGTATATACGGTAGTATACTTATTGCAATCTGCCTCATCCTGACATTATAATAAAACCTCCAGTGAGCTTGGGGCTAGTATACCTACTGCAATCTGTCTCATCCTGGCATTATAATGATACTCTCCAGTGAGGATGCGAGTTGTATACTTACCATCGATGTCATGTTATATAAACCAGATCATAATGTCTGTTACTCGCTGTTTGCATTGCCAGTCACACAACAAAACAAATCTCACAAACTACATTTCCATTCAACAATAAACACTGTTATACAAAATTTCAAAAATACTAAATGAAAGTCACATATTGTTTGTAAATAAATTAAATGATGTGAAATTCCCAACATATTTATTCTAAGAACAAATATAAGAGAACTGTTACTGTTGTGGCAACTTGGAAAAAGTCTGATTCATCAAGAATGGAACACATGTCACCAATGGTTTTGTTGTATTACACGATTACTGTCTTGACATATGTTTTCTGCTTGATGAATTTGGCTTTGTGACAAATTCAAAATTTTTGAAAGGCAATTGACTCTGACCTACACCCCAAAATAAATGTCCAAATAAATTAAAAAATGGGGTCAGACGGTTTAGAGGAATCTCAGATTAAAATTTCAGTTGCTACTAACAAAAGCTCCAAGAAGTTTCTCATTATCTGATCATCAAAGGTCACAAATAAATGCCAACTGTCTTTCAATCTCAGTGAGTTTGAGCAACAGCTTAATCCATTAATTGTTTAAAGTGTGAACACATTTTGTCATGATTAACAAAATGGCAGTTTCACAAGTAAGCTGTCAGTTAGTAATTTTACTTAGGAGCAGTTTGTACTGATAACAAGATAAATGTGTTTGCATGTATGAGAGAGAGAGAGAGATAGATGATTGCATTTATACAGTTTTCGTTTTCTTTATTGTTTCTAATTAGCTTAACTAAATAGAAGTATGTTCATATCATACTACTACTGTTAATAGTAATAAAAGTGAAATAAAAATGATAATACTACTTTGCTAATGATATTCAGTTCATAGTACATAAATATGTCTTCAAACAAGTTTTAGAACAGTACATGACTGCAGAATTCTCCTATCAACAAGGGCCACCTTTGCCTTTCCCCTTGGGTGGATGCAGTAGACAGGTTTGACTGTACATAACCTTTGACTATTTTAATAAACATTTTTCATTTACAGAAAAGTCTATCTATTTTGAAAACTAAATGTTTACAATGAAACTCTTACCTGGCTTTTCAGAGCTACATTTAACCCCTGCGTCCTCTGTGTGTGCACAGTATCGCCCCCCAAGGGTCATCTGACACTCTCCCAGTGTCTTTTCCCTTCCTGAACAGCTGACATCCTCAAACCAGATGGGTCCAGATCCCTCCCCAAAGTGGGCGTTAGTTAATGGAAGACCATACCTGTGATTAGTGGTTTAGGTATTAGTGAATCATATTGCTCTACGTCTTATACTTACAAAGACAATTGGTCACCACCTACATCATTAACCTATGCTATAATTGTTGTAAAGAGGAATTTAATAAGTTCTGTAGATTATGCATGCGAGAGAAACTATCCTTGTATAGGGTTCATTTCACTGCATGTTATAAAAAGCCTCTGAATGTAAAGTATTGACCTTAATACAACAGCTGTAAAAGCATCATAAGTATATCACACTGGCATACAGACTCAAGATATTATAATGCTGCCATAGAATACAAGCAGTATAAATAAGATACCAAAACTTACAATTTTCTTTTAGAATTGCCCAGGAAATGGGACCTAAGTGCCTTTCTGTGCATTCAACAATAAAGTTAAGACAGGTCCTTTTTGAAGGACATATGGATAAAGCAGCCAACCCAGTCCAGCCCAAGAGAACTGCCTTGATGTGTCCTTGAGGAAGGCACTTAGTTCCCGTTCCCTTGGTATGGCCTAGGCCATAATTTATTAAATGTACTATTCACAATCAATCAACACACCACATATTTCTTAAAAAAGCTGCAGAAATCAGCATTTAAAAGTATGGAAATGTTTTGAGATTTTTTAAAACTAAAATTCATCAAAAGCTATTTGTACACTCTCTTTTTATTACAAGGACCATTTCTTTGAATCTATAGCCAGATTCACATCTACATCTCTTTGAAAAATATTCACTGTCACTATCTCTGAGTCTCTGTCTGAGAAACTAAAATCAATTTCTCTCATTGGAAAGAGATGAGGATGTGTGATTGTCAAATATAATGATCTCCCTTTTCCTTGCTGATTAATACTTTATAAACATATTTAATTCAACTAGAGGCTTAAAGATTGTGTACTGCAAATAAATCTGCAATTGTTTGCTCTTACACAACAATACTAATAGAATCCTTGAAGAAATATTTCACTCTTTCAATACGCAAAGACAACCAAATTAAACAAATTAATTATTCCATATTCTTTATCTTTCCTTTCATTTTCCTTAAATTAGAGCTGTTCTGTTCAGTATAATAATGAAAAAAAAACTGAAGTGGCATTTTAATAATATGAATAATAACAATGATGACTTGAAAGAGTGGCAAAGTAACATAGGGTCCACTGAAACAAAATGTTAAACATGCGTTGTGTAAAACTTCTCACTTTGCAGCTTCAAGATAATGCTGACTTTCTGTTATTTACTATAGTGAATTCACCTTTTCAAGACAAGCAAATGTGTTTATGTGACTATATATAAATGTGTTGATGTGACTATATATATATAAAAAGAGTGAGATAGAGATACTGGAGCAGAGGGACAACTAGAATTTTAGTTATGACCCATGGTAGTAAGAGACCACGTTGCCTCGGCCAGTTCTACTATTGATTTGATATTTTCATATAAAGGAAGGACATATCTTGATGGGGATCCCAGTGGTCTAGAATAATATATACATTTTATGTGTAGAAGCTATGAACATTGTCCATGTTATAATCTAGAGAGCATGGCAAGACCATAAAACATGAATAACTTTACCTTTTCATAGTGATAATGTGTTTAAACTAATCTCAGAATCTCATTAGTTTCCAAGTTATGATCCAGAGTTTGTGTCCAAGTTATGATCCAGAGTTTGTCTAAGGTTTAAGAATTATGACCCTGAATCATGATCCAGGACCAAAGTAAATTAACTGTTTACTTAGGCAATATTCCCTACCATGCATCAAGGCACATGTGCATTCAATTCTATCAAAATATATAGAAATTAGGGGATGACAAATGACCTCAAGCAGGGTGAGATTTTACTAGGATGAAATGAAACCAATTTCCACTAACAAACCATTTGATGTAGTTTTCATAAAATTCATACCAGTAGTTTCAGAGTTCTAGACATTAAAAACTCTGATAACACCAAGCTGACACTGTCTCTATTGATGCAAGATATGCCACTAGACATGCAAAAATATGATAACACCAAGCTCACATTGTCTCAATTGATGCCACAGCTGACACAGTCTCCATTAATGCCACTGTTTTCATAACTAATATATTTTGCATTTTTCTCCCAAAAATGAGGGAAATAAAAACAGATCACATCTTTGTCTTTAATGAATGAGACTTAATCATAATAGGCACATGCAAGTCCATGAGATAATGTTCATACCTGACCATACCTCACCGCAACATATTCTGGTATAAGGTTCTTGAGCTATATCAGTTACAAGTAACATGACATGCAAATATATGAAGTTAACTGTTAAGAGCCACAACTCTATCCAACATGAAGCAAAACTAAAAAAGGCAGTTATAAATATACCAGACAATGAACACAAAATATTGCAATAGACTTGTGAATGAATCGACAGTTCAACAAATGGACAGAGGGATTGGAAAGGTAACTATAATAGGGCTCCCACATCTCCATGTGATGGATACCAGAACAGTGACACCTAAGTCTTATGTTCTACTAAAGTAGGTAACACAAATGGATGATGTTTAGAATAGTCCATGGATAATGCCATTTCCTTACACATATCCCAGGGATTTACATGTCACGTTTGCAGCTTTTGTATCCCATCCATTATCGCACACAGTACCCCTTATGCCATTAATAATGACCTCAATTCGACCTTCATCAGGCGTGGCTCCTCCAACAAGCTGAATTGTCACATCTGTAGTAAACAGACATAAATAATACTGAAGCATTTAGCACACTGGTTATGATCAATAACCCTTTCATTTTGCCATAGTCATCCATTCTTAAAATACAAATTATATTTCTCTTATATTAATAAAATGAAAATTGAACTTAAATGCAATATACTAGATATGTACTAATGTCTAGATTCTAGTAAATATCTATGATCTTTCTGAATAACATTTAATTTTGAATTTTGTTTTTAAAAATATAACAAAAGAAAAAGAAACAAAAGAAATATTCAAACAATTTTCATTGCTGACCTACAGACTGAATCAGCAAAGCAGATCATCATTGTATTACATCTTCTTTTCTATTCAAAGAATTATTGAATACTTAACAATGATATTTGATCTAATTTCCTAGACTATTTGAACAAGGTCATTGGAAACCAAGTTTCATTTTTTTTTCAAGCAATCCAATTAATTAGGATTTTTTTAATTTACACTTATCAGTTATGTTTACTGTAATAAATTTAAAGCATTTTGCTCTGTTTAACGTGACCATCACTAAAGTAAACTTGTACAATTACACTCCGTAGTAAGCAAAGGACCAGTATACCTACTGTATTCTGTATCATCCTGACAATTGTTACAATATCACTCCCCTTTGAACACAGGATTAGTAGAGACCTGATTATAGCAATCTTACTCATTCTGACAGCTAGTACAATGACATTCCCCTTTGAACATAGTATAGATGTATTTACTGCTCTCTGTCTCACTGCATAGTTTCATATTTTGACACCACCTTAATATTTAAGGTGGAAGGCGTGAGGCTAAATATCACAGTTCTAGCAATTTTAACTTCACAGATAAGCTAAATCTGTAATGTGTTTTAGATTTACTTTGAGTTAGGCTTGGAAATGAGTTGACTTGTTGGTGACTGCCTGTCACAGTTAGAGTAGCATTAGAGATCAAATAAGTAGCATGGGCTTCAAATGAGCAGCCGACTTAGAGTATGTATTCACATGTGTCTGCTGCAGAGGTAAATGTCTAAAAATCGAGATCGGGGGGGGGGGGGAATGGTGATCAAAAGTATGGTAATTTGTTACAGTTCTAGTACCGATTTTTTTTAGCTGTCTTGTCACAGGAAAATATTCAAAATAGCTCTTTTCTGTAAAAAAAATGAATGTAAAAAAGAGGGGTTGGTGGCAGTGTTGGTTCAGTATAAAAGCCACTAGTTGCATAAGGAACTAACTTTAATACCTCAGTCACATTCTTACAAGCAAAATCATAAGTTAGTTTGTATTTGTATCTTTAATGTAATATTATTATCCTGTTTCTTGAATAGGTCATGGTCGGATGAAAATTTGCCAAAAATACTGTCCTGTGAGACCTTAGCTCAAAGGATTTGTATACTTCATGCATTTAGAATGACTCATTCTGACAGCTAGTACAATACCATTACGCTGAGAGTTTAGGATAAACATATCTGTACTGACTGCAATCTGCTTCAACCCAACAGTACAATGACATTCTCCAATGAGCAAAGAACTAGCATAATTACTGCAATCTGCCTCATCTTGATAATTCAAGGACACTCTGCTGTGTTGATGGAACTAGCCAATTTACTGCAACCTGCCTCAACCTTACATTTAATGCCATGGTACTCCTGTCTACATGGGATGAGCATACATGTGCTTGCTGCCATCTGCCTCATCCTGACAAAAACGGGACACTCTCAAGTGAGTTTGAGACTAGTATACTTACTGCAATCTGCCTCATCCTGACAAAATAAGGACACTTTCCAGTGAGTTTGAAACTTGTAAACTTACTGCAATCTGCCTCATCCCAATAATATAATAACACTTGCCACTGAGTATGGGACTGCCATATATACTCACATATAAGAAGCCGACCTACAAACTAACAGGTATAAACACTAGAAAGTTCATTAACCGCATATAAGCCAACACACAACTATGAGATATCTCAAGATGCATGATGTAAGTTCTGAATGCATTTATGTAGGCAAATTAATATTTAAAATAATTACCAGGTTGGCATGCATGATTATTTAAGGAAATTGTATAAACTTGTAAAAAAATCTATTTAATTTTATGTTGTTTTTTTGTTTCTGTCTGGATTGTGATAATTTTATGAAACGAAGACAAGAATTTAGTAATCCTGGGTTGCTGTAACACTACATCTACCTTTTGATTCAATTATTGTTTGCTTATGTATTCTTGTAATGGATATTTTATATAAGTGTACCAGTAATTACCAATAATTACATTTTTACTCTTTGAAATTGCAAATACCCCGCTCCCTCGATAACTCACGCTCTGATAACTCGCAAACCATCTATAACGCGGTGTCTGGCGTGGATCCCGATTTTTCCCAAAGATACAATATATTTTAAAAATATTTCAAAATATGATGAACGTGAAAAAATTACGATAACAATTGGTAAATTAAACCTTAATACATTTTTCGTTTATCATAAAAACTGTGATTAATGCCCACAAAGATCGATTCCATATTGTGAAATTTGCAAATTCTAAATAAGATATCACATTATATTTGGGTTTATTTGTTGATACACCGACATCAATATGCTGTAAAAAAAAAAAAAAATAGTCTGGGCAAATAGCGATCAATGATAACATCCGGTAAATGCTAACAGGTTGCATCCGATAATGAAATAAACAGCAATTAAATATCTTGATGTGTGAAAACCACATTATAATCCTTTATTTTCGTTTCAATGTAAACATTATAATTGCAACATATTCTTGTCTATGAAGACATGAAAAGTGTCAATCAACTGTCACATCGAAACCCGCGAGTACTTCCGTGAGAACCTATTTACCTGCTGGCTTTGTTTTGATCAACAAACTTGGCGAAGTGTTTGTTGCACAAAAAAATCCATTAAAAGAGACTTGTGTTGTTTTATCACTTATGTCTGGTGCATGGAATCAAGCAAGTGACAATTTTGCTCGACGGCAGCGTAATCAGGGAGTAACACAAAATTGACTGATTTTTTTCAAAACGTCTAGCAGCAGAGAGGGTGAATCCTACAACGTTTTGAGACAAAATTTGATTGAAATCTTAAAACGAGCCGTCCTATAATCTCATTTTAACCAAAGGGAGGGTGAACCCTACAACGTTTTCAGACAAAATTTTGATTGAATCCTTAAAACGGGCCTTCCCTACGAAATCTCATTTTAACTAAAAAAATGAAAACGGAGATTTTACGATTTTTCAATCAAAAAATTGATTGAAATCTTAAAACGAGCCGTCCTATAATCTCATTTTAACCCAAAAAAATGTCTCAGGGGCAAACCCTACAACGTTTTCAGACAAAAAATTGATTGAAATCTTAATGAGCCTTCCATACGAAATCTCATTTTAACTAAAAAAATGAAAACGGAGACTTTTACGATTTTTTAATTAATTTTGGTCGCAACTTGTTGTCATCCACCCTCTCTGCTGCTATGGGTTAACAAAAAATAATAAATGATTTTAACCGAATATTTGATCCAGTCCGATACGATATCGTGTCCGAGGATCATGCAAATTTATTGTTGCGAATCCGTGTGGTTTTGACTGAGCATGACTAAAGAAGTTTTTAAATTGATTATGATCCATATCACCGCAGCACCATGTCTGCCAAATATTTCTAAGAGTATGAGTATCAACTCCGTTGAATACAGCAAGAATATTGCAGTTATCTCTGATCACTTTTGGAATCTGAGTGTAGCGTTGAGTGACATATATCACGTCAGTGTTTTTGTGACGCCCACGGGAAAATATTCTAGCAGGATTTTTTTGTTTATCCAACATTATATCGTCGTATACGACTAAATTGTTAATATCTCCATCAATATCATCAATGCTCGGTGCTTCATCGATATCGGTTATAAACTCAATAATACCCTCTCCGGATTTTTCTACCGCGCTGTCGTTAAAATCTTTTAGCACTTCATAACATCGTTGATCATCTACGCTAGGGGCAATTAAATACAACTTATCCCATTTCATCCATCTCATTATTAAATTGAGTAACAATTGCGTTTTACCGGATCCAGATGGCCCGATTATAATCATCCGGATAGAGTTTGGTAGCGCTGCATGATGCTTAACTGGTTCTCTTGTTTTAGTCGCTGAAAAATCAATTATATCCATATTTCTATACATAAATTATGGATCTATATTGTGTGAAGTGTAAAACGCGTACTGGCACAGATGACTTGACGACGATTACAACTAAAAATAACCGATCAGCGCTTTCTGGTAAATGCGTGCAATGTGGTACAAAGAAATTTAGATTTGTGTCTATGAGATCTGATTTAAAAAAAAACGAGGAGGTGATATCGCAGCCAAATTGGCAAAGCTCCCTGGAACCCCATGGGCAAAGTACCCCGGAGAAAAGCACCTTCCGGGATATAGCTACTGTGGACCGGGAACCAGACTTGATATCAGACTCAATGATCAAAATCAGTCCCGACCCGGTGAAGAACCAATAAACGCCATTGATAAGGCCTGTCACCTTCATGATGTTGCTTATAAAAGCAGCAATCTGCAACACAGGCATCTCGCAGATGTGAAATTAATTCATGCGTTAAATGCTATTCCTGATAAATCCTTCAAAGAAAAATTTATCTTCATTTTTGATAAAATCGGCTATGAAAAGCAAATTGATGTTAGGTGCCGGTAATTAATAATATGGAATCAATTTATTATTCCCCAAGAGGATACTGGAGGGGTAAATCAGCAGTCCATAAACTCGCTAGCGCTGCAAAAGTGAAAAAAACCACTGCGGCTAATTGGTTATCCAAACAGGCACTATGGCAAATTTATCTACCACCGCCTAAACAAATTCAATTCTCGCATTTTGATGTGACCGCTCCTAATGAAGTTCATCAGGCTGATATATTATTTCTGCCACATGATCGTGGTTACAAATACGCTTTAACCGTAGTTGATATTGCAAGTCGATACAAAGAAGCAGAACCGTTAAAAACAAAATCAGCCACTGAAGTCGCTTCTGCATTTGAAAGGATTTATCGACGAGGTCCTCTGCACTGGCCAAATCTATTGCAGGTTGATCCTGGCAAGGAATTTCAGGGTGCAGTGTTATCTACAATGAAACATCATAATGTCACCATACGACGAGGGCATACTGCGCTACATCGCGATCAGGCCATTGTAGAACAATTTAATCGGACGATTGCTGAGCGGTTATTTGGATATCAATACGCAAAAGAATTCATCCAAGAAAAAAGATCCCGTGAATGGGTTAAAAGATTACCATCTGTGATTACTGCACTGAATAACGAGATTACTAGAACAATCAACATGAAACCTATCAACGCGATTAAAAAGAAGTCAATACCTGAAAAACCACAAAAAGATTTCAAAGAACCAATTCTTGGTAGTAATGTCATTGTGAGGTACTTATACGAACCAGGAGAGCTTGAAGGGGGTAGAAAAAGGGCTACTGATCCTATTTGGAGCGTCACTACGCATAAGATATCTAGTATAACACGATCTACGGGTAGACCTCCAGTCTATAAACTGGATTCAACTGCTCCTCAGCGGGGTTTTACTCGACAACAACTACAGGTAATTCCCGAGGATACTCAATTGCCACCGCATGGTCTTAACTAGCGCCGTTGCGTCTATTGCACTCAAGACAAGTCAACATCACATTATTTCTGACATGACCGAGACTGTTATTTTTTCTGTCTACGGTGAATTGGCGAGGATCCTTATCCGAATACTGCCAACGCATTATACAATTGCAACTCGCGCAGTGATTATTCTGTTGTTTCTTCAGCGTAATTATTAATTCAGCATCAATATCAAATTCTCGTTTTTTTTTGTCCTGTTGTTTGTAACCGGAGAGTTTTTTATTAACGATGCTAATATCAATATCATTTATTGTGGTGTCATTATCATCGAAAACAATTCTTCGAAGTTGATTTATTTTTCGTACTCTGGATACTGCGAGATAGACTAAATTCGACCATTCGATGTGATTATCCACCATCCAAACAATTGTATCCGATATAGTCAATCCCTGTGAAGAATGTATCGTCGCTGCGTATCCTAGCGTCCACGGGGATTTATTAGCACGCAATGCATTTTCGACGACGCTGATATCAACCAGCACAATATCATTTAATACGAGAATTTGTTTTTCACTCTGTCCTGGAATATCAACTTCAATGTTCTGTTTTCGTGTATCCGATGGCCTATAACAAAGGGGTACTGGAAGCGTTGCAAATTTTTCTTTATGCAATTCAAATAACTTCATCTGAAGTGTGTCCCTGACTATTTTTCTACTTGCAATTATCAAATCATTTGGTCTCCATGTTTCCCAGAAATCATTCATTGGAGTTTCTGAAATCACTTCACGCGCTATTTCGCACTGGATTCTATCCGGTTGTAATCTAATTAGTTTCTTAAATTCTCGTAATCGTTCATCAAGTGATCTATAATCAGTGGTGATTTCTTCATAGTAGTCTACAAAACCCCTTAGCCATTCATGTGGAGATGCACCGACAAATGGTGGTGGTTGGCCGTGATCACCGCACATGACGACTTTTGTGTTTTTGTTTAACAACCACTCAAGAAATGTTTGTAATACATCTAATGACACTGTGCATATTTCATCCCAAATTATGATTTCAGGAATGAATTTATCACCCATACGCTCAGGAGTCCATTTGTCACCCTTCCATCGAAAGAAACTATGGTAAGTACAAGCATTTACCCCTCGCTGTATCATCTCTCTGGCGAGTCTGTGAGTCGGTGTTAGCACAATCATGGTTGACCGACCAAATAATTCAATTGCACGAGTTGTCTTTCCTGACCCACCACAACCGTTTAAATAAACTGTCTTGTATCTACATACTGGATCAGATACCGGTGGTGCATTAGAAAATTCTGATTGAATTTCAATACGGTTACAACAAAGATATTTATCATCCATGGCAACGTCTGCGGATTCACAATACTCATGTAGCATCTCCTTTTTAAATCGCCAACGCCCCCAATTTTCTTCGGGATCTGTGAATTTAGCAACAGCTGATTTGTACTTATTGTGTATATACATCGAATCAGTGGCCACTCTAACCGCGGTATTAGGAAATCTATTTATCATCGAAAATAGATTAATAGAAGCATAGGCTAGCATTGAACTTCTCAAATGTGTGTACTGGGAATTATATCCATCACAGTAGGTAACAACCGTACCCATTTTCTCACCATTGGATAGAAAAGCATCCTTACGGGATACAAGTTTTCCCTGTTTCATTAAATCCGCTACAATAAAATCGTATTCAGCGACGTCTATGATCAACCGCGAAGAATATTTTGCGTTGTCGTACCGTCCACCTTGAGTGAATTTACCGATTATTCTTCGTCCGAGATCCTTTGCTTGTTCTTTTTTAATTTCAAATAACTTCTTAGACCGATTCATGATTTGTTCTTCATTGAAATCAGGGAATTGTTTTCGTAGTTCGTTGATTATACGATCTAGATCGGGTTGTGGTAGCCAAACTTCTTTCTGAGCTCGATAGCATATAATAGCCTCGGAAACAATCAACGATATTAGCATACCACAATCAATCATATATCTCAATAGCACTATTGGCATCCAGGCCTTTTCAGATAGATGTCTACCGAGCCAAACATAACTACACGGATGTAATCCTGACGCTAATTCAAATGATATCACACGAGCGAATCCGGTTAAATCAAAATCAGGTAATGGCCCATTAATCGCAACACGAGTCATCTCATGCGTGGGGTGTCCAAATCGTTTGAAGTACTCAGCGCATTCCCCATACCCGAGAAAACTTCCGGGATAACATGCGGCTATATCAATTGAAATCATTCCATCACGTGAGTATTTCGTATTCCACAGTCCTCCATGACCAAATTCGACGCAACTCAATTTAACATCCTCGAGAAAATCACTTCGTGTTGGACGCCATGAGTTTTTTTCTCTTGCGAAGTGAGCTACCACTGATGGAATAGTGAAACTATCCGTGAGTAGTTTTTCATGGAAACTCTCCGGTGAAAAATCACTAGCGATTTTTCTCATTCTATTATCTAATTCTTCAACGCGATATAATTCACCATTTGGTTTTACAAATTGATCGAATCCTATTTCGGGATCTTCATCACTTCTAAGTAACCACACTGACACAGGATCATCCTTACACAACGCATGAATAGCATCAAATAATCTCTCTTCATAGAAAACATCCCCGACGAACTCCTTAGGGATATATTTCACGGTTCGTTCTCGTGGAAATACTGTTACCGCAGGTGTCCACGCGTGTTTGTTATGATCAATAATCTGTATTGGCGCTCCATTTTTGTTATATTTCGGTTCGTATAAAACCTCTCCGGTTATCGTCATAACGGTTATTGGAAATCTTAATGATGTTTCTAACTTAGCTATATCAGAGATCTTTGCACCGTGCTGTTTCACTGTCAGTTCCCACTCGGTTATTTTCCTACGTCGCAGATCAGTTAGTTTATTCCCCCGGGACGCATTTGTGAAGTGTTCTATTATTCGTTCTGCTACACAATTAAGCCCTGACGAATATTTCATAGGAGCTAGTTTTGCGATATCGGGTTTATCATTTAACGGATATATCCCATAAACCATTGCTGTTACGGGATAAGATCTTTCGTAGTATGGTTTGTCAATGCCGGTTAGAATTCCTGGTTTGGAATCTCTACTCACAATGACAGCTTTTTTATTCTTGAGGATTGGTTCAAATGTATCCCTAATAATCCATTTGCCATCGACTTCGATAATGAATTTGATTCGGAAAAAATGCCGTTTTTCCCCAACACGTGAAATTATCACTGCTGCTTTTTCATCAGTCATGGTAGCGTCAACAACACGATCAATTCGAAATGTTGACCAACAATAAGATGCTCCATCACGCTTAAATTCATTAAAACAGTCTCTGATTTTACTAATCATGGCTTTATCAAGAATTGTATTCTTTGGTGTATTAGAAACTATATCGAGATTGAATTGAGCATCCTTCCAGGGTAATCTCTTGGACGTTTTTTTTGGTTTATCGAGATTAAATTTAGGATTAATTTTGTTACGTTTTTTTGGTCTATCGATATTAAATTTAGGATTGATTTTTAATAATCTCTTAAACTCTTTCATATTTCCGTCTCTTGGACGTTTGTTACGTTTTTTTGGTCTATCGATATTAAATTTAGGATTGATTTTTAATAATCTCTTAAACTCTTTCATATTTCCGTCTCTTGGACGTTTGTTACGTTTTTTTGGTCTATCGATATTAAATTTAGGATTGATTTTTAATAATCTCTTAAACTCTTTCATATTTCCGTCTCTTGGACGTTTGTTACGTTTTTTTGGTCTATCGATATTAAATTTAGGATTGATTTTTAATAATCTCTTAAACTCTTTCATATTTCCGTCTCTTGGACGTTTGTTACGTTTTTTTGGTCTATCGATATTAAATTTAGGATTGATTTTTAATAATCTCTTAAACTCCTTATCAGCATTGAATTCAGCATTTTTCGAAGTCAATCTCTTGAACTCTTTCATGCTATACTAAAAACAAGTGTCTAAATGAAAGATTTATGTATAATGAATCCCTGCAAATGAATCAGTCATTGAATTAGACAAATAGTATAGTATACGAATGACCCAAGAATTCAGACAGCACCCTGTGAGTACAAATTATGAAGCATCCAGTGATGGTGTTGTAAGAAACCGTAGACTGAAGAACCCAGTTGGGAGGGATAATGGTATGGGGTATTTGATGTTTACTGTTGGAAAGAAGAAATATTACAATCATCGTTTCATATTTGAATGTTTCCATGGATTGATCAAAGATGGTTTTGTTATTGATCATATCGATTCTAATCCGAAGAACAATTCCTTATCAAATCTTCAAGCAATCACACAGAGTGAGAATTCCAAACGAGGAAGGACTGGCAATTGTTCAAAAAAAGCGAGACCAGTAAAATCTTTGAATACAACAACTAACGAAGAAAAAATATTTCAATCATTATATGAAGCCGGTAGGCACTTCGATATTTGTAGACCCTCAGTACGATATGTTGCAGAGGGGGTTTGTCGATCTGCGATTTCAAAAGGGACGGGACAAAAAATTCGATTTAGTTATGTCTAATGCGTCATATTTTTCATTTAGAAATATATCATTATTATAGAATAATGAATTCTGAAAACATGAATAGCATCATATCCGAGATTTCAAAATTGAAAAGTTGGGATATTGAACTATCAGATGGGTTAAATCCTGATCAAATCATGTCTGATTTTCAGGATATTGAATACGGAGTTAACAACAATAAATACATGCTGCCAAAGAAGTATGCACTCATCAAAAGAATTCAGAATTCTATTCGGGACTCTCTCGCATTTTCCAGTGACGTAAGTGTGTTCGCTCCGTTGTATACCATCGTAGAACGAATACGAAAAGAATTGGGGTACGAATACGAATTGAAAAAGGAGGTTAATTCTAAAGTTAGAAACCTACGGGCGTTAATTCAAGAAAATGAACAATTTTGATTGACCATTTATCATTATTTGATTGTGACCGACCATTTATCATTATTTGATTGCCCGACCATTATCATTTTTTTTAGCCGACCCTCAAGGGATGTCAAAAATCGATGGACGATATGTCGGATTGATCAAAAATAGAATGGCGAAAGTCACAGTATTATTATTATTTATAGCAATTATGTGACTTTCGCCATCAATGATAGAAGCCGTTATAGGATGAAATAACACTTCCATGACCATCCGATGGTGTTAGGTCGGGATTAAAAAAATTGTTTTACAATTGAAAAATTGTTTCTGATTTCAAATAATGGTCAATGAAGCATTAACAACCCGATTGGCTCGTGAACGACTGGATGCAATTAAGAGATTTGTACCAATTCGTGACTCTGTACGGAATAAACTGCAACAACGACAGAGTCTTCAGACTGATTTTGCTGCGGGATCTGAAGAATTGTTTAAACCAGTAACCACAGCAACGAAGGAGATAGAGCGTGCTATACTGGGAGATGATCCTGACGGTAAAAGAAAAGAAGAGGGTCTTATTCCTGTGTTAGAAAAAATAGCAAAAAGAACTAAACAAACAAAAAAATCCTTGCAATCACTTCCTCAGGATATATCAACCGCTTCAGAACGAAAATTTAAAAGATTTCAGGAAGAACTAGTTAGTGGACTACCTAGATCAATTATATTTACCGAGAGCGCTAAACAACAAATTCTCAACGAGGATATAGACAATTTAGGTGAATTCGCTGCTAACAGCTATGATTCACAAGAGAAGTTTTTCACGGACAATTATTCGGATTATAGAATGTCACATAATGAATGGGCTGATATAGTGTATGAAATAAATACTGGGGGTTTAGATAGAAGGATGAAGGACTACAGAGACTTCAAAAGAAAATTTCAACTCCAAATAAGACAGCCATACGATGAGAAGAAATTTTTGGGGAGTGGTCTAGTTGGAAACGCTAGCGTTTCATGTCCTGGTAGTGTTCTCAGTGATATATCACGATTAGAAGTTCTCATCGGAGGAAAACGAGCCGGAAATAACTCACCGGAAATAATTAATGAAGCAGCTGATATCTGTAGACGATTATTTCAGGGTGGTATCATGGATATCAGCACATATCGAGATTTCATTGGCGAGTTAGTGGAAAGTGGGTATCATAGTGACTGAATTGAAAAGTCATTCGATTAGATAAATAACAATTGAAAAATTGTTTCTGATTTCAAATAATGATCATACACTACAATCATGATAAACCAACCCCCGTCTACGTAGTTAATTCACGGTTTCCGGTTTATAGAGCATACTACGGAGATGGTTTAGGTAATACCATTGCAGGGTTATTTGCGAGAATGGCTCCAAAAGTGATGCCGTTAGCTAAACAATTATCAATGAAAGCCATTGATGTTATTCGTGATAAGGGTATTGGTGCTGTTGGAGATCTTGCTGGAAAAGCGTTTTCAGCCGCGAAGAATAAAATAACATCATTAGTGAGACGAAAAAAGAAACCGGTACCATTGCCATCTACAGCAGAAATGCCTGCAAGTGTTAGTAAAATAATAAATAACGCAGTAGATGAAAAATTAGCGTCGATGGTTTTAACCCCCGACCAAAGCAATATTGCAAATATGATAGCGGGGAGTGGCTTTAAAAAAACACGACGATGAAAAATCGTTTACGATTTTACGATTTAGACTCTGATAAATAGAATAAAATGTTCAAAAGGTCACCTGATCCAGCATTTGATATGGATGCCCCAGTTCTCAAGAATGATTCTGTACGCGATTTTCAATTTTATTCTTATCACGCAGTACAACCAGATCTCCGATCGCGAATTGAACTTCAAGTTCATGATACCAGTAAATATTTTCTACCGTGTGAGGCATTTATCGAAATCGAAGGAGAACTTGTAACAAATGTTGCAGCTGATACCCCATATGACAATAACGCAAATGTCCGAGTTGGTTTTGTTAATAACGGTATTATGGCGTTATTTGAAAGCGCTAGATATCTCATTGATGGAAAAGAAATTGAATCCATTGACCGTGAAGTTGATGTGGCTACAACAATCATAGGGTTAGCGAGATATTCTGATGATTATACAAGATCGGCTGGTCCGTCTATGATGTTTGCAAAGGATACCTCTGATAACGCTGACCACCTTCAATTCATTAAAGTGTTAACAGCAAGAGATAACGCAGAAGCCGATCAACAGGAAGCAGCTAATCCAGAACGTCGAACTAGACCCGGAGCTGCGTTTGATATTCTCGGAGGCGTTAATGGTAATCTCAATTTAGGATTTGCAACACGCGTAGCAATGTTGCATGGGCAGCGTCGACGATTTTCATGTGCGATTCCACTGCATCATATTTTCGGATTCTGTAGAAACGTCCGAAGAGTTATTTATGGAGCTAAACACACAGTAGCGCTTGTACGAAAGGGTACTGATGATGATGCAATCTGGCGTAATGCTGGGGTTGCTCCCGGTAAAGTCATTTTAACAAAACTATCATTGTGGATGCCAGTGTTAACTCCATCAATCACCGAAGAACAACGACTACTATCATTTATGGACCAAGGAGGAAAGTCGTTGTTAAGTTGGTTATCAGTGACCACGGATATTAAACAAGACAGTGTTGATGGTACATTCACATGGCACCTGGCATCAAAACAAGGTGTTTCAGCTCCACGTCATATATTCGTAGCGTTACAGAATAATGCGCGAGTTGGTAATCAAGAACGAAGCCATATGATATTTGATCAGTTAGGTGTTAATGAAGTCTCGCTGAGAATAAACGGACAGCAGGAACCATCCGAGGATATACAACTTGATTACGGTCAGAATCATATTGCACGCGTGTATCATAACCTGTTGTCATATATGTCACGTGATCAAAATGTGGATACTGGTTTGCAAATATCACAATATGATTTTAAAAATCTGTATCCGATCTATTACTTCTCACTGGAACATCTCGATTTGATGAGACAATCTGTTGTTGATATACATTTTAGAGCCCGTGTAACCCGTCCGACTGGTCCACCAGTTGGTGGGGTACCTCCTATCCTTATCCCGAATTATAGAGCGGTTGCTGTCATTCTCAGCGACAAATCAATGCTACTTGAAGGTGTTGGTGGAAGAATGAGAGTGGTAGATGCACCAGTGGAAAACATGTAATTGAAATTGTAAACGATTTAGAATCAATCAATTATGTATAATGTCATATAGTGTTATTAGTGTTGCGTTAACTCCTGGTCAAATCAAAAAATTGCAATCAGAATCGGCTAAAAAATGTGGAACCACAATCACGTTGAAACCCAACCAAATGACTGGTGGTGCAAATAAACTATCGCTGACAACTCGTCAGGTGAAACATTTCAATGATGCACTTGTAGCAAAAAAAAGGTGTCCAGATTACTCTTTCTGCGGCTGCTATCAAAAATATGATTAAAACAGGCGGTATATTCCCGTTGTTAGCTGCGATACCAGCATTGATTGCAGCAGCAGCCCCAGCGGTGGCTAAAGCGGCAGCGTTAGGAGCCGTTGGTACTGCAGCAGGAATGGCACTAAAGAAGGCAACTGGGAAAGGATATAAAAAAAAGGGAAAGGGTCTAAGACTACCAGGAACCCCGTATTCGTGGTACAGCGGAAAGGGTCTAAGACTACCAGTAACGATTTATTAATTGAGGAACCTATGGTTCCCAAATCTTCGATGGTTCCAATGTCCAATTTTGATTTAATGGATGCTGCTAAAAAACTAGCGATTAAAAATTTCAGAGGTGTCTTTATGAAAGATCAATTACCACATCAACCAAACAGCGTTGAAACCGGAATCATTAATTTAGATAACAGCACCGGACCCGGAACTCACTGGGTTGCATACGCTATTGATCCACGTGGGATTGTTTATTTCGATTCATATGGATTAGCCCCACCAAAAGAGTTTATGCGTTATATAAAAACCCTTCCAATGAAGACTTGGTATTCTACGCTACCAACACAAACGATGATTGACCCACCAATATGTGGCAGCGAAGTATTAAATGTCCTTGACGCTATTTCAAACTCCTTGAGTAACCCAAGCGGAAAACCACCACATGTTATCGTGAATGAATACACTAGTAATCGCTGGAGAAAATCGAAGATTTTTCAACGAAGTCGTCAAAAACGATTTTAGAGAGAGAAAGAGTTTTACAATAACATGATTGATATTTGGGGGAGATCTTTGAAACCCAAACCCGATGACACTGCAACCGGTGATGTAAAAAAACTAATCAAAGATGAAATAGCTGAGACGTTAAATTTAGCAAGTGTTGACCCGAACGAAATAGTTGTATTTCAGGACAAACAGGGTAAATTGAAAAGCAGTGATGTGTCATTGAATGACATTTTGATACGGCAGCGCGACGCTGCTGAAAACTCTATTGCGCTGTATTCCAACGACGGACGACTTAAACCAGGTGCACTTGTGTCTACGATCACTGATAAGATTGCTACCCATGACAATGAGTTGGATAATTCTCTGTTAGAACTAGCAACACTTCAATCTAAAATTGAAGAACACGGAAAACAGTTTACAGTTTTTCGTAAAAATATCATCGAGAAATTTATTGGAACCCCGTTAGATAAAATAGAAATAAAACTCCCGGAGATTAAAAA
The DNA here is from genome assembly GCA_030141615.1 of Unio pictorum. Taxonomy (NCBI): domain Eukaryota; kingdom Metazoa; phylum Mollusca; class Bivalvia; order Unionida; family Unionidae; genus Unio; species Unio pictorum. The sequence goes on along the minus strand of JARLTB010000008.1, from coordinate 244,997 downwards.
ATCCATCGATGAGACGAAAACTTTCATCGAAGCCATCAAAGGTGATTTTTCGAGGATGATAACAATCATTGAAAAAACAAAAATTCCTCATGAGAAAACCAACAACGTAGTATATACAATCCAACACGGATCATTTGCGTGGACACCTACAAACAACAAATTAGATATCACTGCAACCGTTAAAGGTATTTATCGATTAACACTAGTAACACCATTGACTCAATTTAATATATCATCGTCGAGTTCATCCGGGGTCAATAATACGATTTCAACGATCATCGACAAGGTTACAACTGAAAAGTTCACTATAACAGCTACTGATAAAAATTTGATTAGGGTTTCAGCAACCTGGTATGTGGAATTCGTAGCGGATTTAAGTAAATAACTAAATTGAAAGGAAAATCGTTCGGATTTCACAATTGAAAACGCTAGCGTTTTTAAAATAAAAATGATTTCATCAACGCAATGTCGCTATGATCAGGTCAGAGAATTTCAAAATAGACTCAAAACCCTCACTGAGGAGTATCAAATAAAAATAAAAAAATACCGACGAAGAATCACCGCAATTGATGTTATTGTGTACTCGGTGTCAAGCGTTCTCGCTGGCGCCGGAATAATACTTGCATCGGTTACAATGATTGCCCCGGTCGTAGTTCCAATTTGCATTTCTGCGGTGGCTACAATCGGAGGTATATCAACCGGGATAGCAAAAAAGATATCATCATGCAGCCAGAGTAAACTGCAGAATTACTTACTTCAATTTCATATTGCATCAACCGCATACTCGCAATTATCATTGATGATATCATCGTCACTCGATAATACGATTATATCAGATAGTGAATTCTCAGCGATGGTCAGTATTTTTGATTCAGCGATATCAAAATTAGAGCAACAACATGAATATAATAACAATGACAACACCGATGGAATTAGAAAACACGAACCCAAAAACCAGAATGATCTCAATAACCTCAACCATACCAAATTGTGAGTTCTCAGTGATGGTCAGTATTTATGATTCCGCGGTGTCAAAATTAGAGCGACAACAACAGTATAGCAACGATGACAACACCGATGGAATTACTTCAACAAATAGTGGAGAACACGAACCCAGTACAAACAAGTATGATATCAATAACATCAACGGAACCCGAGTTTAGTGTGAATTTCCCTAGCCCAGTCCCCGTGAAGGAGATAGCGCTAGCAAAATTACGAGTATACCACAGTTGGCCTAATATCAGATCAAAATCATTTGGTGATCAACAACCGAATAATTCACTGGTGTTCTCATATAAGAATAAAGACGACGGTACCCCAGACTGGAACGTCGTTTCGATACCAACAGGGTCATACCAAATCGAACAAATCAATAATGAATTCGCGCGTAGAATAAAATCGATTACTGGAGTAGAGTCAAAAATCGCTATAACAGTTCATGAGCCGACGCTATCATCCGCAATTGAGATAAGCACAGAAGGATACGTCGTAGATATCTATCAGAGTTCTATTAGAACCGTACTAGGATGGCCTGAATTACCACCAGGGGGGAAAACTGTTGATTTACCAGAACCACAAAAATCTGATTATATCACCGACAGAATAAAACCTGATAATCCAATAAAGAGTTATAAAGATCACCAATTCACTATAGATTTTTTTGATTTCGGATTTAAACCAATTGGGGAGGGTAGATTAGAGAAACATCGTTTTGTTAACGAATCTGAAATCGTTAAAAATTTCACAGCAATGAATAATGATTTATCGCTGTTGTTAATATCTCTTAAAACCGGCTCTCTCACCCGAGATGAATTTATCAGCGTCGTAGAAACATGCAACAAAATTATCGACGATATGGAAGCATTTAACCTAAAAATTATTCAGGATATATTAGATGACGATAATCCCTTATCGAGAACAAAAATTGCACTGATCTATAAAATCCGCGTTGAAGAAATTCCGACATTTAGACTACCAGGATACAACGTACCAGAACTAAAAAGACTTCTCAGTGATGCCATCGATGTTGGTTTTAAAATAATTCATGATACGTGGAAAAAAACAGCATCACCGGAAATAAAAATCCTCAAACATAATAATGATCCAGATGGTGGTGGTAGGCATATCTCTCAACGTGAATATATCCTCAGTGATTGCGCTCAATTTAGTATGTGATGTTATCGAAGGAAGCTATCAGATTAATCTCGAACGATCAAATCAAGCTCAGCAAGGATATATTCTTTATTCGTTTGCACCAACAGCTCCTCCAGGATTCCTAATTATTGAAAACCCAATTAATCCTGTCTAAATGCGGTGTCATAATGATTCGTTAACGAGAATTAATTTCAAACTCACAGATCAGTCCAATAATCTAATTGATCTACAAGAGGAGGTGTTAGTGATTAGTCTGTTTGTGAAATCCTAAAGACTGGTTAAAATCATTTATTATTTTTTGTTAACCCATAGCAGCAGAGAGGGTGGATGACAACAAGTTGCGACCAAAATTAATTAAAAAATCGTAAAAGTCTCCGTTTTCATTTTTTTAGTTAAAATGAGATTTCGTATGGAAGGCTCATTAAGATTTCAATCAATTTTTTGTCTGAAAACGTTGTAGGGTTTGCCCCTGAGACATTTTTTTGGGTTAAAATGAGATTATAGGACGGCTCGTTTTAAGATTTCAATCAATTTTTTGATTGAAAAATCGTAAAATCTCCGTTTTCATTTTTTTAGTTAAAATGAGATTTCGTAGGGAAGGCTCGTTTTAAGGATTCAATCAAAATTTTGTCTGAAAACGTTGTAGGGTTCACCCTCCCTTTGGTTAAAATGAGATTATAGGACGGCTCGTTTTAAGATTTCAATCAAATTTTGTCTCAAAACGTTGTAGGATTCACCCTCTCTGCTGCTCGTCTAGTCATTTGTCCAGCCTATTACAACCGACAATTGTATTATCATGTTCTAATTTACATTGTTTCAAATTTTTAATTTTACTTCTGCCGCAATCAAATATATACACTGTATATGAATCGATCGATCGACATTGTTTCTCAAAAAAAGAGCCGAACTTTTGTATTAAACAAATCTGTCTAATTTGGATCAAACAATACAAGAAGAATGTATCCAATTCAGCACAAAAATTAGTGACGTAATACACAATGTGTGAATCGGTACAAGTGTTAATCGAACCACTAGAGTGTGACGCTTTATCAATAAAATACAGCAAAATCTCTGACATGAATTCCCTTTATCGGTAATATTTGTTTCCTATATATTACTGCTAAGGGGAATTCATGTTGTCAGAGATTTCTCTGTACTGTATTGATAAAACGTCAGACTCATGTGATCGAATGGAAACCACGTGGAATAATGTTTTCGATTAACTCCTCAATATACAGTAATTTATCCTGAAATTAATGTTACTCTATGAGGAAAAAATAAACTACACCATTATGAAGAGATATTTATTCACAGTTCATCACAGCATGATTTTAAAGTGAGTATTACAAACTACAAAAAATGACACCCATCCACCCTTTTGCCTTTGCATCGATCATCTTGTTATTAAAGGTCCCTCGATAACTCATGCATCACTTATAGTGCAGTCGATGTTTTTGGACCCCGATCTGCGCCAGTTATCGACGGAGTGGTGTAACTAACTCATTAAAATGCAACCCCAGTATGACAACACAATGAACAACAATATGGTTCAATTAAACGCTCACAATTAGGCTAATGAACATATTTACATAATAGCACAATCATATGTATATTGTAGGTTTGATTATGCACTGATTTAAGTACATCCCTTGGAATCAAATCATGGGCACCATTGGAATAAACTTTAATGATATATCCAAAATACAATAATGAAGTTTCAGAAATAATGCTTCGAAAATTGTGCTAATACCATACAAGCAGAGTTGTACTTTGATTTGATGTACGTGACCTTACACCATACCTATCCACTTTCATGCCAGGAGGAAAAGAAAACCTCCTGAATTTTTGGACTCCATGCCCACCTCCTGATTTCATAATATCTTCTGATTTTTGCAGAAGACTCTGATTATTACATTATGTCTTCAATTTTCATTTCTTACAAACAAGAAAAGTCCTACATGTTCTCTTGTATCACCTGTGAATTATTGTTGTGACAAAATAATTACTTTACTAGAAAAGATTCACTTCTTCACTAAGTAGAATGCTAAGTTTAAACATTATTCACAAAAAGTGATAATTCATTTTTTACCTCCACAACAACACAAAAATTTAAAAAAATAAACCAGAATACAAAATAAACCACAACAAGAAAATCATCTACAATTAATTTCAATCCATAGAATGTCACTACGAATGCAGCAACTCCACACACTATAAGCACCATTCCCATGAATGAAACTTAAGCAAGTGAAGACCTGGAAATTTTATACGAAATATACCAATGTTTGGTACCTTTTGAAAAATATTACCTCTATTTGCGGATCGCTTATATCATTGAAAATTACTAACTCATGAGTGCGTGATTCAACATAAATGAAACAACTCTTTAGGATTAGCTGAAATGCTATCTGGAAGAATGCAATTTGGTTGAAACAATAAATAAAGCAAATTTTGCATCTAATATGTTTGGGAATAAATAAGGATTTAAATGACACTATGCATGCTTTGCACTTTGTAAATACTGTACATCTTGGTCTTTCGAGAAAACTCCACCTTCCCGCAAATTATGGAGTCTGTATTTACCATTATTTATTGAAGAAATCAGAGAATATGCACATGCAAAATAATAACAAAATCATAGTAATTTATAACGTTTTAATAATTGTGTGGTCACAGAAATTTTATTTTACATGAAAATGTCTTCGGAAATTGATAAATTTATTTTTTCATGTCCCAAAATTTACAGCCATTGCGGAAGTCAACAAAAATACCTGGAAACTGTCAAGTTTAGACATTGACTAGTAGATCAGAAAACCTATCTCTTGTTTAAGGCCCTTATTTTTTCCTAAATTATTTGGCTTATACACAAGTATATACGGTAGTATACTTACTGCAATCTCCCTCATCCTGACATTATAAAAAACTCTCCAGTGAGCTTGGGGCTAGTATACTTACTGCAATCTGTCTCATCCTGGCATTATAATGATACTCTCCAGTGAGGATGGGAGTTGTATACTTACCATCGATGTCATGTTATATAAACCAGATCATAATGTCTGTTACTCACTGTTTGCATTGCTAGTCACACAACAAAACAAATCTCACAAACTACATTTCCATTCAACAATAAACCCCTTCCCAACACTGTTATACAAAAATTCAAAAATACTAAATGAAAGTCACATATTGTTTGTAAATAAATGAAATGATGTGAAATTCCCAACATATTTATTCCAAGAACAAATATAAGAGAACTGTTACTGTTGTGGCAACTTGGAAAAAGTCTGATTCATCAATAATGGAACACATGTCACCAATGGTTTTGTTGTATCACACGATTACTGTATTGACATATGTTTTCTGCTTGAAGTATTTGGCTTTGTGACAAATTCAAAATTTTTGAAAGGCAATTGACTCTGACCTACACCCCAAAATAAATGTCCAAATAATTTAAAAAATGGCGTCAGAACTTTCTGAGGAGTCTCAGATTAAAATTTCAGTTGCTACTAACAAAAACCCAAAGAAGCTTCTCATTATCTGATCATCAAAGGTCACAAATAAATGCCAACTGTCTTTCAATCTCAGTGAGTTTGAGCAACAGCTTAATCCATTAATTGTTTAAAGTGTGAACACATTTTTTCATGCATCACAAAATGTCAGTTTCACAAGTAAGCTGTCAGTTAATAATTTTACATAGGAGCCGTTTGTACTGATAACAAGATAAATGTGTTTGCATGTATGAGAGAGAGAGAGAGATGATTGCATTTATACAGTTTTCGTTTTCTTTATTGTTTCTAATTAGCTTAACTAAATAGAAGTATGTTCATATCATACTACTACTGTTAATAGTAATAAAAGTGAAATAAAAATGATAATACTACTTTGCTAATGATATTCAGTTCATAGTACATAAATATGTCTTCAAACAAGTTTAAGAAGAGTACCTGACTGCAGAATTCTCCTATCAACAAGGACCACCTTTGCCTTTCCCTTTGGGTGGATGCAGTAGACAGGTTTGACTGTACATAACCTTTTACTATTTTAATAAACATTTTTCATTTACAGAAAAGTCTATCTATTTTGAAAACTAAATGTTTACAATGAAACTCTTACCTGGCTTTTCAGAGCTACATGTAACCCCTGCGTCGTTTGCGTGTCCACAGTGTCGCCCCCCAAGGGTCATCTGACACTCTCCCAGTGTCGTTTCCCTCCCTGTACAGCTGACATCAGCAAACCAGATGGGTCCAGACCCCGCCCCAAAGTGGGCTTTAGTTAATGGAAGACCATACCTGTGATTAGTGGTTTAGGTATTAGTGAATCATATTGCTCTACGTCTTTTACTTACAAAGACATTTGGTGACCACCTACAGCATTAACCTATGCTATAATTGTTGTATAGAGGAATTTAATAAGTTCTGTAGATTATGCATACGAGAGAAACTAGCCTTTTATGGGGTCCATTTCACTGCATGTTATAAAAAGACTCTGAATGTAAAGTATTGACCTTAATACAACAGCTGTAAAAGCATCATAAGTATATCACAGTGGCATACAGACTCAAGATATTATAATGCTGCCATAGAATACAAGCAGTATAAATAAGATACCAAAACTTAAAATTTTCTTTTAGAATTGCTCAGGAAATGGGACCTAAGTGCATTTCTGTGCATTCAACAATAAAGGTAACACAGGTCCTTTTTGAAGGACAAATGGATAAAGCAGCCAACCCAGTCCAGCCCAAGTGAATTGCATTGATGTGTCCTTGAGAAAGGCACTTAGTTCCCGTTCCCTCGCCACGGCCTTGGCCATAATTTGTTAAATTTACTATTCAAAATCAATCAACACACCACATATTTCTTAAAAAGCTGCAGAAATCAGCATTTAAAACTGTGGATATGTTTTGAGATATTTTAAAACTAAAATTCATCAAAAGCTATTTGTACACTCTCTTATTATTACAAGGACCATTTCTTTGAATCTATAGCCAGATTCACATCTACATCTCTTTGAAAACTATTCACTGTCACTACCTCTGAGTCTCTGTCTGAGAAACTAAAATCGATTTCTCTCATTGGAAAGAGATGAGGATGTGTGATTGTCAGATATAATGATCTCCCTTTGCTTTGCTCATTAATACTTTATAAACATATTTAATTCAACTAGAGGCTTAAAGATTGTGTACTGCAAATTAATATGCAATTGTTTGCGCTTACACAACAATTCTGATAGAATCCTTGGGAAAATATTTCACTCTTTCTATAAGCAAAGACAACCAAATTAAACAAATTAATTATTCCATATTCTTTATTTTTCTTTTCATTTTCTTTAAATTAGAGCTGTTCTGTTCAGTATAATAATGAAAAAAATACTGAAGTGGCATTTTAATAATGTGAATAATAACAATGATGACTTGAAAGAGTGGTAAAGTAACATGAGGGTCCACTGAAACAAAATGTTAAACATGTGTTGTGTAAAACTTCTCACTTTTCAGCTTCAAGGTAATGCAGACTTTCTGTCATTTTCTATAGTGAATTCACCTTTTCAAGCCAAGTAAATGTGTTTACGTGACTGTTGATGTGACTATATATATATATATATATATATATATATATATATATATATATATATATATATATATATATATATATATATATATATATATATATATATATATATATATATATATATTTATATATTTGCCTATATATATATATATATATATATATATATATATATATATATACATATATATATATATGCATATATATATACATATATATATATATTTATATATTTGCCTATATATATATATATATATATATATATATATATATATATATATATGCATATATATATATACATATATATATATATATATATATATATATATATATATATATATATATATATATATATATATATATATATATATATATATATATATATATATATATATATATATATATATATATATATATACGTATGTTGAAAAAAGAGTGAGTGAGATAGAGATACTGGAGGAGAGGGACAACTAGAATTTTAGTTATGACCCATGGTAGAAATAGACCACGTTACGTTAGGCCAGTTGTACTATTGATTTGATATTTTCATATAAAGGAAGGACATATCTTGATGGGGATCCCAGTGGTCTTGAATTATATATACATTTTATGTGTAGAAGCTATGAACATTGTCCATGTTATAATCTAGAGAGCATGGTAAGACCAAAAACATGAATAACTTTACCTTTTCATAGTGAAAATGTGTTTAAGCTAATTTCAGAATGTCATTAGTTTCCAAGTTATGATCCAGAGTTTGTCTAAGGTATAAGAATTATGACACTGAATCATGATCCAGGACCAAAGTAAATTAACTGTTTACTTAGGCAATATTCCCAACCATGCATCAAGGCACATGTGCATTGAATTCTATCAAAATATGTAGAAATTAGGGGATGACAAATGACCTCAAGCAGGGTGAGATTTTACTAGGATGAAATGAAACCAATTTCCACTAACAAACCATTTGGTGTAGCATGTTTTCATAAAATTCATACCAGTAGTTTCAGAGTTCTAGACATTCAAAACTCTGATAACACCAAGCTGACACTGTCTGTATTGACGCAAGATATGCCACTAGACATGCAAAAATATGATAACACCAAGCTCACATTGTCTCAATTGATGCCACAGCTGACACAGTCTCCATTAATGCCACTGTTTTCATAACTAATATATTTTGCATTTTGCTCCCAAAAATGAGGGAAATAAAAACAGATCACATCTTTGTCTTTAATGAATGAGACTTAATCATAATAGGCACATGCAAGTCCATGAGATAATGTTCATACCTGACCATACCTGACTGCAACATAATCTGGTATAAGGTTCTTGAGCTATATCAGTTACAAGTAACATCACATGCAAATATATGAAGTTAACTGTTAAGAGCCACAACTCTATCCAACATGAAGCAAAACTAAAAAAGGCAGTTATAAATATAATGAACACAAAATATTGCAATAGACTTGTGAATGAATGGACAGTTCAATAAATGGACACAGGGATTGGAAAGGTAACTATAATAGGGCTCCCACATCTCAATGTGATGGATACCAGAACAGTGATACCTAAGTCTTATGTTCTACTAAAGTAGGTAACACAAATGAATGATGTTTAGCATAGTCCATGGATAATGCCATTTCCTTACACATATCCCAGGGATTTACATGTCACGTTTGCAGCTTTTGTATCCCATGTATTATCGCACACAGTACCCCTTATGCCATTAATAATGACCTCAACTCGACCTTCATCAGGCGTGGCTCCTCCAACAAGCTGAATTGTCACATCTGTAGTAAACAGACATAAATAATACTGAAGCATTTAGCACACTGGTTATGATCAATAACCCTTTCATTTTGCCATAGTCATCCATTCTTAAAATACAAATTATATTTCTCTTATATTCATAAAATGAAAATTGAACTTAAATGCAATATACTAGATATGTACTAATGTCTAGTTTCTTGTAAATATCTATGATCTTTCTGAATAAAATTGAATTTTGAATTTTGTATTTAAAAAAATATAACAAAAGAAAAAGAAACAAAAGAAATTTTCACACAAGTTTCATTGCTGACCTTCAGACTGAATCAGGAAAACAGATCATCATTGTATTACATCTTCTTAATCTCTGTATTCTATTCAAAGAATTATTGAATACTTAACAAAGATATTTACTCTAAATTTCTAGACTATTTGAACATTGTCATTGGAAACCAAGTTTCATTTTTTTCAAGCAGTCCAGTTAATTAGGATATTTTTAATTCACACTTAGCAGTTATGTTTACTGCAATAAATTTAATGCATTTTGCTCTGTTTAACTTGACCATCACTAAAGTAAGCTTGTACAGTTACACTCCTTAGTACGCAAAGGACCAGTATACCTACTGTATTCTGTATCATCCTGACAATTGTTACAATATCACTCCCCTTTGAACACAGGATTAGTAGAGACCTGATTATAGCAATCTGTCTCATCCTGACAGCTAGTACAATGACATTCCCTTTTGATTTTTTCCACGAAGTAACTCAATCGCGCGAGTCGTCTTTCCTGACCCGCCACAGCCGTTTAAATAAACTGTTTTATATCTACAAATTGGATCTGATATCGATGGTGCATTAGAAAGCTCTGATAAATTATCACCGTGTAAGTAATTACTTTTACTTTCAACGTCTGCTGATTCAGAATACTCGCGCAGCATTTCTGTTTTAATTCTCCATGATACCCAGCTTTCATCCGAATTAGTGAATTCAGCAACTGCGCAACTGTACTTGCTGTTTATGTAAAATGAATCAACGGCAACTCTAACTGCAGTGTCAGGAAACCTATTTATCATTGAAAATAAATTAATACAAGCATAACCCAGCATCGACGACCTCAAATGTGTATACGGGGATCTGTAGCCGTCGCTATAAGTAACAACTGTACCCAATTTTGTTCCGTCGGACAAGAGAGCATGTTTACGATCCACATATATGTTTTTGGATACTGCATCCGCGTTTACAAAGTCATATTCGGTGTTATCCATAATCAGCCGTGAACAATATCGTTTATAGTCGCATTTTTTTCCTCCCTGAGTAAATATTCCGATTATTCTTCTACCGAGATATTTTGCTTCGATGTTTCGTTGATTAAATATCCGTTTGGACCACTCAATGATATATTCTTCGCCGGCTTCAATATGTTTTCTGAATTCGTCAATTATACTATCAAGACGTTCCGGTGTTGGTAACCAGACATTGATTTGTTTCCGATATGATATAATTGCTTCACTGACTGTCAGCGAAATTAACATTTTTGTATCAATCATGAATCGTAATAGCGCTATTGGCAGCCACTTCTTTTCAGACATGTGTCTACCAATCCAAATATAACAACAGCGATGAAGTCCTGCTGCAAATTCAAATGATACTACACGAGTGAATCCAGTTAAATCAAAATCAGGCAGCGGCCCATTAATTGCAACACGAGTCATTTCATGTACGGGGTGTCGAAATCGTTTAAAATACTCAGTACACTCTCCATAACCAAGAAAACTTGCTGGATAACAAGCAACCATATCAACTGAAATGATATTATCATGGTCGTATTTGTTATTCCATAAACCGCCATGATCAAATTCTAAGCAACTAGCCTCAATGTCTGGCAAGAATTCCACGCGTGTTGGTTTCCATGCGTTTTTGATTCTCGCAAAATGAGCTGCAACCGACGGGATTGTAAAACAGTTTGTCAATAATTGTTCATCATCGTTGATGATTTCATCGGTGCCTTCGCCACATGTCGTTAAAAACCCACTAGCTGTTTTTTTCATTTTGTTGTGAAATGCTTCAGTGCAGTATAATTCACCGTTTGGTCTTACAAACTGATCAAACGTATCCATGTCGTTTTCAGTGCTGCGAAGTAACCACACCGACACGGGGTCGTTTTTACTCAAATGCGCAATAGCATCGAATAGTTTCTTTTCAACGAGAAAACCATCCCTGGAAAATTCTTCTCGTAAGAATTCGTCGGGTATATACTTTATCGTTCTGTTTCGTGGAAATATTGTGACCGCGGATGTCCATGCGTGTTCGTTATGATCAATAATTTTAATTGGGGCTCCCTTTGATTTATATTTTGATTCGTATAAAACTGCTCCGGTTATCGTTGTAACAGTTATTGGAAATCTCAGCGACGTTTCTAATTTTGCTATATCGCTAATAGTCGCTCCGTGTTCTTTCACCGTTAACTCCCATTGAGCTATTTTGCTACGCCGTAGATCGATAAGTTTGTTCCCTCGGGGTGCATTTGTAAAATGTTCTGTTATTCGTGCTGCTACACAATTCAGCGACAAAGTCGCTGGCGACGACTGTTTCATTGGTTTAAGTTTTCTTATATCAGGTTTTTCATTTAACTGATATATCCCATACACAACTGCTGTTTCAGGATATGCTCGTTCATAGTATGGTTTGTCAATTCCAGTTAACAGACCCGGCTTAGAATCACGGCTAACAACGACTGTTTTCTTGTCTTTGAGAATCGGTTCAAATGTGTCTCGTATAATCCAGTCGCCTGATTCTACACGGATAATGAATTTCACTCTGAAAAAATACTTTTTGTTGCCAAGTTGTGATAACATCAACGCTGCGTTACTGTCGTTCATGGTGGCATCAACAACGCCATCAATTCGAAATGTTGACCAGCTATGAGATGCACCGTCGTGCTTGAATTCATTAATACAGTCACGAATTTTATTTATCAGGACTCTATCCGTTATTGCCCGTTTTGGCACATCTTTGAGGGTTCTATCGAGACTGAATTTAACATTTTTGAAAGGCTTATATGTTGATAATCTCTCGAATTCATCATTCATATAATTAAAAAAAGTATTTAAAAAGAAACATATAGTATAATGAATCACTGCAAATGTATTATGATTGGATCAACAACCCCGTGAAACAAATCATGCAGAAGCGAATTCTGTGGGTATCATTTACAAAGCGTTCGCAACGGTTCCTTCGGCCCTCTCCCATGCCTCCGATGTTGGGTGGGCGTTAGAGGAAAATCACAATTATGTCTCAGTTGCGGCGGCAAACGATACAGGGAACTAAAACGCTATTATGACAAACGAATAAAAACACCGTCATTGACCCTAACGATGACAAAGGCATCAAAACCCCTCAAGCTTATATCCAGAGGTTTATAATTAAAGTAGATAATAAATTAGATAAGTAGTATTATTATACAAATGAGCCAAGATTTCAGACCCCATCCAGTGCTTGTTAATTATGAAGCCTCCAGTGATGGTGTTGTCAGGCACCGCAGACTAAAGAAACCGGTTGGATCTCTGAATAATATGGGATTTGTGCTGTTTAGTGCTAGAAATAAAACATATCTCTGTCATAAAATTATTTTTGAATGTCATAACGGATTGATTAAAGATGGCTTTGTGATTGATCACATAAATGGCGTGAAGACTGATAATTGTCTTGAGAATCTTCAAGCCGTCTCACAAAGTCGGAATGCAAAATTAGGTGGAACTTGCAAACACGCAAAAAGGGCAAAACATGTCAAATCATTTGATACAGAAACCAACGAGGAGAAAATATTTCAATAGATAAATGAGGCCAGTACATATTTTGATATTTGTAGGACTTCAATACGATTTGTTGCAGAAAATAAAATTAAAACAGCTCTGTCAAAGAACAATGGCCATAAAATAAAATTCTATACATCTGAAACGATTCAAGGGAGATAAATCCTTTATGGATAAGTCCGCCGCCACTCATAACACTCTACTCACTAAGTTCCCTTGTATTATGACCGTCAAAGGTATTTATGTCGTCTGCTACACCTGAAGAGAGAGTTATAATTGACATAGGCGCGCACACGTGACTGTAATTGAGTATGATACATGAGTTTCGGTAGAGTTGTATTTATCAACTTTTAACATTTCTAAAACTTTTTATTGTCGCTTTGGTTAAAACTGCATCATTAAACAGTGGCATTTATTTAAACCCTTAGACCATATACATTCAGCTCTTTATACACTTTTAGTACAGACGTTCTTTATAATCCAACGCGTTACCTATGTTCGCTCAGCCGGAACGAGCATGTAACACTAGTGTTTCCCATTCATTGAAGTAAGTGGGCGTGGTTAAAATTCCTCTGTATAAAGCTCTTTGTGATCTAATCGGTAACGCATTTGTCTACAGGATTAGAACAGAGTAAATACACGCTGTTATCTAACAACTGCATTCTTTTGTTTAGTGTTTTATTCAAAAATTTGTCTGTTTTAAATGTTGTGAAACAGCATTAATAAGTAATTCAAGGAAATAAAATAACACACCCGTGAATCAACGCTGCTGTATTAGTCACCTTATATATGTTTTGACTCGTAATAAGCTTGGGGCTTTCGAAGGCCAATTCGACCGATCAAAACTAACCCACGCCATTTAACTCGGGCGTGTGGTTGTCTTTTGTTCACAATCATGCAACCGGGTTAATTATATTGGGTTGCTTTTGATTGGTTGGATTGGCCGTAGAAAATCCGCCCCGTCGTTTCATGTTTGTGCTGTCTTGTGCCGTCCCCACATCATTACATCACAAATTCCATCATCGTTTCATTGAATATATCCATCCTTAATTAAGTATATGTTACGCCTACAATCTGCAACAACACTCGAGTGGAGATATATATGGCATTGTACTGTCCATTAATTAAGTACATGTTGTGACGTCACCCCAAGCATATCTTCTGGGCGGTCTAAGATGACGTTTGTTACCTTAGGCCTCCCGCCGGAGATATATGTTTCGGGTTCCCTTGGGCTTACCTGGATGTGAAGGCAACCAAGGAGTTCCAAAGATGTGTTGTCGTATATGTAACCTCTGGGTCTCTATGACGTCATAGGGCGCCAGCGAGATTGCCAAATGGGGTTTTCATGTATGTGTTGTCCTAACCTCTGGGTCTCTGACGTCATAGGGGCGCCAGCGAGATTGCCAAATGAGTGTTATTTGTTTAATAATTAGAGATACAGTATACTATAAAAATATGGATATCGAAGATGTAAATGCTATAATTGCTGAAATCTCAAATTTAAAAAATCGAGGGATAGTATTATCTGAAGGTCTCGACTGCGACAGGATTCCCTCGGAATATGAAGAAATTGAGTATCAGTCTAGTAAGGGTCGTTATGTTTTACCTAAGATGTACAGACTCGTGAAAGGAATTCAAAAGTCCATCAATGCTTCTTTGTACGGTAACGACATTAATATATTTATAACGCTATTTAGCACCGTTGAAGCAATACGTCAAAAGCTCGGCCAAGAGTATCAAAAACGAACTGAAATTAGTTCTAAGGTTCGTGATCTTAGAAAAATATTAAACGAGGAAAGACCAGTATCCTAACCACGTGAGCGTTACTATAAAATAGGCTTTCAGTAAAATTTTTAATAAAATTTATTTTTTTAGCGTTTTTTGTAACACTCACATGGGATTTTCTCCTGAAAGAATACTTATCAGTTCGGGCTTGCTCATGCAGTTATGTGCGTACTGGATGATCTGGTCGTGGTAGCAAGTAATCACCGCGATGCCTCCATTTTCACTTAGTTGTTGTTGTTGCCGCGTCGTTAACAAAAATCGTTCATTGCCGTTCTCAGATATTATAATTCTGAAACCCCCAGCGATGTTATTTCTGAATCATTCACGGATAGCGTCGTACAGTTTAACCCTGTCGAAGATGGATACGCTAGCTTGATGGTACATTTATTTAATAACTCAGCTTTTAATTATGATAGTTTCATATTTGAAAACGCAGTTCAAAAACAATATATGGTAGGTGAATCGCTTACAACTAAATTAGCCCGAGAGCGGCTATCAGCAATTAAAACGTTTATACCGGTTCGAGACAGACTTCGCGAGAAACTTCAACAACGACAACAAGTGCAGACTGACTTTTCTGTGTCAAGCGAACAACTGTTTACTCCGATAACAAGTGCGACCAAAGATGTGAAAAAGTTAACTGAAGCAGCGATATACGGAGATATTCCTGAAAAAGAACGAGCAACGAAGGCGCCGCTGCTTGATACGCTTGAGAAGATAGCAGCAGAGACCGGACAAACACGCGCAGGGATACAACAGCTATCCAGTGATATAAAAACTCAACGCGAAATTGAAGAACGCGAAGAAGAACAACAAGGTGCAGCTGGAGGAAAAGACTATTCACCTGAGAATATATTTACAGTCGCAGCATTAAATTAAATTAGAGGAAACCATACGGATTCCGAATTAGCTGATTTTGCTAGAGAAAATTTTCCAAGGGGTAAAAGAGAATTTATTAAAAGACGAGTTTAAAAGTATTATAAAAAGCAAAGACACTTGGGCATCAAAAATATATTTAGCGAAACGCGGTGGGGATAAAATCAGAGCGTTGCAGCACCCTGGTTTTAATGACTTTCTAGCTGCGGTTAAAGGCGGTCCACAACCACCACGTTATACGGGGGATCCAATCCCCGAGGAAATAGACATAAGAGCAGAAGCCGGTTCAAAGAAAACAAGCGAAAATGGATATTCGATTAAAAATCCTTTAGATTTCAACGCAACCGTGACATGTCCTGGTAACATCCTCAGTGATATATCACGGCTGGAAGTTCTCATCGGGGCGAAGCGAGCCGGAAACAACTCTCCGGAAATAATTAATGAAGCAGCTGATATCTGTAGGCGATTATTTGCCGGTGGTATCATGGACATTGATGTCTATCGAGAACTCATTGCTGAATTAGTTGAAAATCACAGAGACGCCCATGGTTATGATGAAAATCCTATGGATCTTAGCGATTGATCACTAACTGAAAAACTACTAGTTTTATAACAAGATGATTATACACTGCAATCATAATAAACCCGTAAGCGTCTTCGTGGTAAACTCACGATTGCCTGTTTATAGAGCATATTACGGAGATGGTTTCGGCAATACCATTGCGGGGTTATTTACAAGAATGGCTCCCAAGGTGGCGCCGTTAGCTAAACAATTATCAATGAAATCCATTGATATTATTCGTGATAAAGGAATCAGCGCTGTTGGAAATCTTGCCGGAAAGGCATTTTCTGCCGCGAAAGATAAAATGATATCATTGGTGCGACGACGAAAAAAGCAACCAGTTGTACTGCCATCTACAAAAGTGATGCCTGCAAGTGTCAGCAAAGCAATAAATAGCGCAGTGGAAGAAAAATTAGCGTCGTTGGCTGCTTCGGTGACTCCGTCATCCGTGGCTGTGCCGCTAGCGAACAGTAAGCAAGATGATATCGCAAACATGATAGCAGGAAGTGGTTTGAAACGAAAGCAAAAACGACGATGATTACAAAGAATTTCACAATTGAAAATACTAGTATGTTAATATAATGTTTAAACGAACAGCTGATCCCGCGTTAGATATGGAAGCCCCAGTACCCAAGGACAATTCCGTCCGCGATTATCAATTTTATTCCTATCATGCAATACAAGCAGATATTCGATCACGAATTGAACTTCAAGTCCATGATACCAGCAAATTCTTTCTACCCGCTGAGGCGTTTATCGAAGTAGAAGGAGAACTTGTACGACTTACTGATACTCCTGCTGTACCCGCACCGTATCCAGATGGTGCCAAAGTCGGCTTAGTCAATAATGGTATCATGGCGCTATTTGAATCCGCGAGATATCTCATTGACGGAAAAGAGATTGAGTCTATAGAACGTGATGTTGATGTGGCTACAATAATAATTGGGTTAGCAAGATACTCCGATGATTATACAAGATCAGCAGGTCCGTCTATGATGTTTGCAAAAGATAATAAAAACACTGCTGGACACACTCAATTTATTGTACGACGACCAAATAATCGTGCTGGTCCTCCCGCCCCTGCTGCTATCGAGGATATGATTATAAATACTAATCTCCAGTACAATCTAGGAGCTGCAACACGAATATCAATGTTGGCAGGACAGCGTAGATCGTTTTCATGTGCGATTCCGTTGCATCATATATTTGGATTCTGTAGAAATGTACGAAAAGTTATTTATGGAGCGAAGCATACGGTAGTACTCGTGCGAAAGGGTAGTGACAATGATGCAATCTGGAGAATTCCAGCGGATCCTGCAAATCCAGATGCCGACGCTGGTAAAGTCATTTTAACTAAATTGGTCTTGTGGATGCCAGTAATGACCCCATCAATTACTACAGAACAGCGACTACTATCATTTATGGATGCG
Organism: Unio pictorum; assembly: GCA_030141615.1. NCBI lineage: Eukaryota > Metazoa > Mollusca > Bivalvia > Unionida > Unionidae > Unio > Unio pictorum. The sequence continues at coordinate 227,050 of JARLTB010000008.1, read as the reverse complement.
GGTGGCAAATCATTGCTAAGTTGGCTAACAACAACAACAGATGTTAAGCAATCAAATATCAATGGTACATTTACATGGAGCTTGGCATCACAACAAGGCGTTTCAGCTCCACGTCATATATTTATCACGTTGCAGGATATGACAAGAGTGGAATCACAATTGCACAGTCATATGATATTTGATCAATTAGGAGTTACTGAGGTCTCGTTGAGAATAAATGGCCAGCAGGAACCATCCGAAGACATACAACTTAATTTCGGTCAAAACCATATTGCGCGAGTGTACCATCGTATGCTGTCATATAAAGGCCGTGATCAAAATGTTGATACTGGTTTGCAAATATCGCAACATGATTTTAAGAACTTGTATCCGATCTAATACTTTTCGCTGGAACATCTTGATTTAACAAGGCAATCCGTCCTTGATATACACTTCAGAGCCAATGTCCTTCGTGGCGCTATTGCTAATTATAAAGCGGTTGCTGTCATTCTCAGCGACAAATCAATGCTACTTGAAGGTGTTGGTGGACGAATGAGAATTGTTGATGCACCAGTGGAAAATATGTAAACGATTCACAATTAGATCAATTGAAAGTATAAATGTGTTTTACAATAAAATGACATATAGTGTTGTTAGTGTCAAGCTGACTGATGGTCAGGTCAAAAAATTGCGATCAAAATCCGCTAAAGAATGTGGAACCACAATAACGTTGAAACCAGCGCAGATGTCCAGCGGTACACATAAAATATCATTGACGGATCGTCAAATATAACATTTCAATGATGCGCAGAAGAATAAGCGAGGGGTTCAAATTGTATTTTCAAAGGCTGCAGTCACCAACATGATAAAATCAGGTGGTATATTTCCATTGTTAGCCGCAATACCAGCATTGATTGCAGCGGCTGCCCCAGTGGTGGCGAAAGCGGCTGCGTTGGGAGCCGTTGGTACCGCGGCAGGGATGGTGTTGAAAAAGGCAACTGGGAAAGGATATAAAAAAGGGAAAAGGTCTAAGACTACCAGGAACCCCGTATTCATGGTACAGAGGAAAGGGTCTGAGAATACCAGGGACGGTTTATTAGTTGAAAACCCAATTCTCCCTATGTCCAATTTTGATTTAATTGATGCTGCTAAAAAACTAGCGATAAAAAACTTCAGAGGGGTTTTTATGACAGATCAGTTGCCAAGAAAACCAAATAACGTTGAAACCGGTATCATCAATCTTGATAACAGCAGCGGATGATTCATATGGGTTAGCTCCGCCAAGCGAGTTTATGCGGTATATAAATTCTTCGATGAAACTCAAAGAGTTTCCGATTTTTTATTCCACGCTGCCAACACAACAATTAAATGATCCACCGATATGCGGCCGTGAAGTATTAAATGTCCTCGCGGAGATTTCATTAAAATCCTTTGGATTTCCGTGGAAACCACCACATATTGTTGTAAACGAATATACCAGTGGGAGGTTTTTAGTGAAAAAATCCATAAATTGAAAACACGAGCTGCGCTAACCAATAATGATTGATATTTGGGGACGATCTCTGTCAATGTTGAAACCCACCGAGGAAACATCTGCGGGTTCTATCGAGGATGTAAAAAAATAATTGAAGATGAAATCGCTGAGACGTTAAATTTAGCAAGTGTTGACCCGAACGAAATAGTTGTATTTCAAGATCGCCAGGGTAAATTGAAATCCAGTAATATATCCGCGGATGACATTTTGATACGACAACACGACGCGACTGAAAACTCTATTGCGCTGTATTCCAGCGACGGACGACTTAAACCAGGTACACTTATGTCTACGATCACCGACGCGATTGCCGCCCACGGCCGCGAGCTGGATGATTATATACGAGGTTATAATACTTTTCGCAGAACTGTCGCTGCTAAATTCTTTGGAACCCCGTTTGTGGTTGGCATGACTCTCGCTGAAATTAAAAACTTTCTATCCTTATTCTTTTTTAACAAGGAGGCGGGAAGGATGATAAATGAAAATGAAATCAAGGCAAATTATCTCGATATTTACACGGATATTTCTAAACTAATAGAAAATTTTGAAAAGGTACAAAACCCCACTAACGAAATTGTTAACAAGTTCTTTGAGGGTAGTAAACCCCAAGATATCACGACGAAATTTTCTGACATCGACGGATATATTAAAGACCAAACACAGTTTGAAATCAGAAGACTTCTATTTTTGTTCTTTTTTAACGCGAAGGAGGGGAGGATAATGAGTCCTGACGAAATCAAGGCAAAATATCTCGAGATTTACAATGATATTTTTAGCCTAAAATCAAACTTTAAAACTGTACAAGAACCCATCAACAAAATTGTTAATAAGGTTTTTGGAACCCCGCTTGTGGCAGGCATGACTCTCGCTGAAATTAGCGAGTTTATTGGCAAGCATACTCAAAATACCTACGTCGCTAATAATTTCTTTGGTGTCCCGGCTACATCTACAATAACTCTCAGAGATATCAATATGTTTATGGTGAGACAAACAACACTTAATACCATCGTGGATACATTTTTGGGGAGAACACCTGTGTCTGAAACCACATCGTAGACAGGCCCTCGCTGAAGTTAAAAAAGCTATTGACGAACAAAAACCCATCAACAAAATGGCTAATAAGTTCTTTGAGGGTTCTGCAACTTACAATATCACGACAACATATTCTGACCTCAACGGGTATTATCAAACCCAAAAAAGTCTTAAAATCGACCTCCTTCTAATGTCATTCTTTTATAACACGGGGGAGAAGAGGATAATACGTGAAAATGAAATCAGGTTAAATTATCTCGATATTTCTAAACTAAAAGACCTTCTGGATTTATTCTTTTATAACACGGGGGAGAAGAGGATAATACGTAAAAATGAAATCAGGGTAAATTATCTCGATATTTACACGGATATTTCTAAACTAAAAGAAAATTTCGAAAAGATAAAGATTGCGCATCTAGACACTGAAGTTAAAATATCGTGTATACGATCGATCATGGAACCATGGATTGAATAAGAGACGTTGATACTACATTGTCCATCGGTATCCGGGAAGAAGGGATCGTGATTCTCTCCGACCTAGAGTGGATCGATGGTATCTACAGGCTAACGTGGATCTCTATCGATCAATTTAATATGATCGCGGACGGTAAAACCTACTCTGGTGGCACCGCGACGTTAATTTTGAAGGGTCGCGGAAAAGACTTTAATTTCGTCGCGGTTGATAGCTCCACCATTAGATCAAAAATAACCTGGTGTTTAGAATTTGTAGATGATTTTTCCAGCTGAAGCTACCATACCTACGACATCCCAACCCATTATAGATAGCGAATAATTGAAAACACCAGCGGGTTTAAAATAACAATGACATCATTGACGGAGTCAACGAAATCAATTGAACCGATAATAGTCACGTTGACGGAGTCAGCGGTATCACAATCGCATCGATATCGATATGATACTGTGAAAGAGTTTTCCGCGAACTTGAAATCACTTTCTGAGCGCTATCGTGAAAAAATGAAAACATACCGACGCAGCGTAGCAATCATCGACATCACTGTGTACTCGGTGTCCGGTGTGATGGCCAGCGCCGGGGTTATTTTGTCGACGTTGACCATGATGGCTCCGATTGCAGTTCCAATCGCTATCTCCGCGGCAACAACAATCGCAGCAGTCGCCACCGCGATAGCTAAAAAGTTATCATCGTGTTCTCAGAAAAAGCTCAGTGATTATACAGCTCGGTACCGGGTGGTATTTGACGCATACTCGAAATTATCCGAGTTGATCTCGCTGTCAATAGATAATTCGTTCATATTCGATGTTGAATTTTCCACGATGTTGAATTTTCCACAATAACGCACTGGTGTTCTCGTATAAGAATAAACCCGATGGTACTCCAGCGTGGGAAACTGTTTCGTTACCAACTGGGTCGTACCAAATTGAGCAAATCGATGCTGAAATTCAGCGTAGAATAAAATCAATCACTGGAAAAGAATCAAAAATAGCTATTAAACTTCATGAACCGACGCTCTCGTCGTCGATCTAAATAAGCACAGAGGGATACATTGTAGATATCTATAACAGCTCGTTAAGAACGGTGCTAGGATGGCCTGAAAAACCACCGGAGAAATCCGCCACCGACTTAACCACAGACGTATAATCATATCATGAAATCAATCCCATATATCGAGATAATTTATCTGATATAAAAAAAGGAAAAATCGCCGATAGATTTATATTTACCAACAAAAACACATTGCAATGGGATTTTATCATTAACAGAACAGCCGACTCGTCTGTTACTATTTCATTTACGCAAACTGACATCACTGGTTATTTTAATGAAATTAATCAATTACATAAAATACAACTAGAACAACTACGGCAAACAAAATCGCAAAAACACGTTGAAATATTAAATCAGCTTATATCTGACATGGAATATATCAATGAACTAATTATTCAAACAATAACCAATGACAACAGCGACAGTAAACAACAATTCCAAACCGGTTACAATATCACAGAAGCCGATCTGCGTAATTTCAAGTTTCCCGGATACAACGCTGAGGAACTACAAGAATCTGTTAGGAATGTTAGCAAGGTATTACAAGTACAAGATTCAACTGTCCTCCTCAAATATAATAATGATCCAGATGGTGGCGGTAGGCATATTGCCCCGCACAATGTGAATATTTCAACGGTGATTGCGCTCAATTTAGTATGTGATGCAATTGAAGGAAGCTATCAGATTAATCTAGAGCAATCAAATCAAGCTCAGCAAGGATATATTCTTTATTCGTTTGCACCAACAGCTCCTCCAGGATTCCTAATTATTCAAAAACCCAATTAATCCTGTCTACATGCGATGCCATAATAATTCGTTAACGAGAATTAATTTCCGACTCACCGACCAGTCAAATAATTTGATTGATATACAAGGTGAGGTGTTAGCGATTAGTTTGTTTGTAAAGTCCTAACGACTTGATCAAATATTTGGTTGAAATAAATTATTAACCCATAGCAGCAGGGGGGGGGGGGGCGATGACATCACGACGAGACCGTTTTTTGACTAAACGATGAAAACGGTCTTGGAGTATGATTTGCGAAAAACTTATGTTTCGAGCGAGTAATCTTTTTTTTGGGTTGAAAAAGAAGGGTTTGAATGAATTCTCTCGAGATGTTTGTTAGATTCAGAGCAAATGATGTCTGGAGCACATGTCCGATTCGCCCCCCCCCCCCCGCTGCTATATGTCTTCAAACAAGTTTGTACCTGACTGCACAATTCTCCTGTCAACAAGGCCCAACTTTGCCTTTCCCCTTGGGTGGCTGCAGTAGACAGGTTTGACTGTACATAATTTCTAACTATTTTAATAAACATTTTTCATTTACAGAAAGTCTATCTATATTAAAAACTAAATGTTTACAATGAAACTCTTACCTGGCTTTTCAGAGCTACATTTAACCCCTGCGTCCTCTGTGTGTAAACAATTGCGTTGCCCACTAAGGGTCATCTGACACTCTCCTAGAGTCTTTTCCCTTCCTGTACAGCTGACATCATCAACCAAGATGGGTCCATACCCCGCCCCAAAGTGGGCATTACTTAATGGTAGACCATACCTGTGATTAGTGGTTTAGGTATAAGTGAATCATATTGCTCTACGTTTGTAACTTACAAAGACAATTGGTGACCTCCTACAGCATTAACCTATGCTATAATTGTTGTATAGAGAAATTTAATAAGTTATGGAGATTATGCATACGAGAGAAACTAGCCTTTTATGAGGTCCATTTCACTGCATGTTATAAAAAGACTCTGAATGTAAAGTATTGACCTTAATACAACAGCTGTAAAAGCATCATAAGTATATCACACTGGCATACAGACTCAAGATATTATAATGCTGCCATAGAATACAAGCAGTATAAATAAGATACCAAAACTTAAACTTTTCTTTTACAATTGCCCAGGAAATGGGACCTAAGTGTGTTTCTGTGCATTCAACAATAAAGTTAACACAGGTCCTTTTTGAAGGACATATGGATAAAGCAACCAACCCAGTCCAGCCCAAGTGAACTGCATTGATGTGTCCTTGAGAAAGGCACTTAGTTCCCGTTCCCTTGGCATGGTCTAGGCCATAATTTGTTAAATGTACTATTCAAAATCAATCAACACAGCACATATTTCTTAAAAAGCTGCAGAAATCAGCATTTAAAAGTATGGATATGTTTTGAGAATTTTTAAAACTAAAATTCATCAAAGCTATTTGTACACTCTCTTTTTATTACAAGGACCATTTCTTTCAATCTATAGCCAGATTCACATCTACATCTCTTTGAAAACTATTCACTGTCACTACCTCTGAGTCTCTGTCTGAGAAACTAAATTCGATTTCCCTCATTGGAAAGAGATGAGGATGTGTGATTGTCAGATATAATGATTTCCCTTTGCCCGGCTGATTAATACTTTATAAACATATTTAAATCAACTAGAGGCTTAAAGATTGTGTACTGCAAATTAATCTGCAATTGTTTGCTCTTACACAACAATACTGTTAGAATCCTTGAAAAACTATTTCACTCTTTCTATAAGAAAAGACAACCAACTTAAACAAATTAATTATTCCATATTCTTTATCTTTCCTTTCATTTTCTTTAAATTAGAGCTGTTCTGTTCAGTATAATAATGAAAAAAATACTGAAGTGGCATTTTAATAATATGAATAATAACAATGATGACTTGAAAGAGTGGCAAAGTAACATAGGGTCCACTGAAACAAAATGTTAAACATGCGTTGTGTAAAACTTCTCACCTTTCAGCTTCAAGATAATGCTGACTTTCTGTTATTTACTATAGTGAATTCACCTTGTCAAGCCAAGTAAATGTGTTTATGTGACTATATGTGTATATATATATATATATATATATATATATATATATATATATATATATATATATATATATATATGCCTATATATATATATATGCCTATATATATATATATATATATATATATATATATATATATATATATATATATATATATATATATGCCTATATATATATATATATATATATATATATATATATATATATATATATTGAAAAAAGAGTGAGAGAGATAGAGATAATGTAGGAGAGAGACAACTAGTATTTTAGTTATGACCCATGGTAGTAAGAGACCACGTTACCTCGGCCAATTGTACTATTGATTTGATATTTTCATATAAAGGAAGGACATATCTTGATGGGGATCCCATTGGTCTTGAATTATATATACATTTTATGTGTAGAAGCTATGAACGTTGTCCATGTTATAATCTAGAAAGCATGGCAAGACCAACAAACATGAATAACTTTACCTTTTCATAGTGATAATGTGTTTAAACTAATCTCAGAATCTCATTAGTTTCCAAGTTATGATCCAAAGTTTGTCTAAGGTATAAGAATTATAACACTGAATCAAGATCCAGGACCAAAGTTAATTAACTGTTTACTTAGGCAATATTCCCAACCATGCATCAAGGCACAAGTGCATTGAATTCTATCAAAATATGTAGAAATTAGGGGATGACAAATGACCTCAAGCAGGGTGGGATTTTACTAGGATGAAATGAAACCAATGTCCACTAACAAACCATTTGGTGTAGCATGTTTTCATAAAATTCATACCAGTAGTTTCAGAGTTCTAGACATTAAAAACTCTGATGACATCAAGCTCACACTGTCTCTATTGATGCAAGATATGCCACTAGACATGCAAAGATATGATAACACCAAGCTCACATTGTCTCAATTGATGCCACAGCTGACACAGTCTCCATTAATGCCACTGTTTTCATAACTAATATATTTTGCATGTTTCTCCCAAAAATGAACGAAATAAAAACAGATCACATCTTTGTCTTTAATGAATGAGACTAAATCATAACAGGCACATGCAAGTCCATGAGATAATATTCATACCTGACTGCAACATAATCTGGTACAAGGTTCTTGAGCTATATCAGTTACAAGTAACATCACATGCAAATATATGAAGTTAACTGTTAAGATCCACAACTCTATCCAACATGAAACAAAACTCAGAAAGGCAGTTATAAATGTACCAGACAATGAACACAAAATATTGCAACAGACTTGTGAACGAATGGACAGTTCAACAAATGGACAGAGGGATTGGAAAGGTAACTATAATAGGGCTCCCACATCTCAATGTGATAGATACCAGAACAGTGATACCTAAGTCTTATGATCTACTAAAGTAGGTAACACAAATGAATGATGTTTAGCATTGTCCATGGATAATGCCATTTCCTTACATATATCCCAGGGATTTACATGTCACGCTTGCAGCATTTGTATTCCATCCATCATCGCACACAGTACCCCTTATGCCATTAATAATGACCTCAACTCGACCTTCATCAGGCGTGGCTCCTCCAACAAGCTGAATTGTCACATCTGTAGTAAACAACCATAGACATACATAATACTGAAGCATTTATCACACTGGTTATGATCAATAACCCTATCATTTTGCCATAGTCATCCATTCTTAAAATACAAATTGTATTTCTCTTATATTCATAAAATGAAAATTGAACTTAAATGCCATATACTAGATATGTACTAATGTCTAGATTCTTGTATATATGTATGATCTTTCTGAATAAAATTGAATTTTGAATTTTGCATTAAAAAAAATATAAGAAAAGAAAAAGAAACAAAAGAAATATTCACACAAGTTTCATTGCTGACCTACAGACTGAATCAGCAAAGCAGATCATCATTGTATTACATCTTCTTAATCTCTGTATTCTATTCAAAGAATTATTGAATACTTAACAAAGAAATTTACTCTAATTTTGGAAACCAAGTTTCATTTTTTCAAGCAATCCAGTTAATTAGGATATTTTTAATTCACACTTAGCAGTTATGTTTACTGTAATAAATTTAAAGCATTTTGCTCTGTTTAACTTGACCATCACTAAAGTAAGCTTGTACAGTTACACTCCGTAGTAAGCAAAGGACCAGTATACCTACTGTACTCTGTATCATCCTGACAATTGTTACAATATCACTCCCCTTTGAACACAGGATTAGTAGAGACCTGATTATAGCAATCTGTCTCATCCTGACAGCTAGTACAATGACATTCTCTTTTGAACACAGTATAGATGTATTTACTGCTATCTGTCTCATGTCTCACTGGATAGTTTCATGTTTTGACACCTCCTTAATATTTAAGGTGGAAGGCGTGAGGCTAAATATAACAGTTCTAGCAATTTTAACTTCAAAAATAAGCTAAATCTGTAATGTGTTTTAGATTTACTTTGAGTTAGGCTTGGAAATGAGTTGACTTGTTGATGACTGCCTGTCACAGTTAGAGTCGCAGTGGAGATCAAATAAGTAGCATGGGCATCAAATGAGCAGCCGACTTAGCTTATGTATTCACATGTGTCTGCTGCAGAGGTAAATGTTTAAAAATCGAAATGAGGGGGGTGGGTCAAAAGTATGCTAATTTCTTACATTACTAGTACCGATTTTGTTTAGCTGTCTAGTCACAGGAAAATTTTCAAAATAGCTCTTTTCTGTAAAAAAAATGAAAGTAAAAAAGAGTGGTTGGTGGCAGTGTTGGTTCAGTATAAAAGCCACTAGTTGCATTAATAATTAACTTTAATACCTCAGTCACAATCGTACAAGCATCCTTTCAACAAAATCATAAGTTAGTTTTTATTTGTATCTTTAATGTAATATTATTATCATGTTTCTGCGATAGGTCATGGTCGGATGAAAATTTGCCAAACAAACTGTCCTGTGAGACCTTAGCTCAAAGGATTTGTATACTTCATGCATTTAGACTGAATCATTCTGACAGCTAGTACAATACCATTACCCTGAGAGTTTAGGACAAACATACTTGTACTGACTGCAATCTGCTTCACCCCAACAGTACAATGACATTCGCCAATGAGCAAAAAACTAGCATCAGTACTACTATCTGCCTCATCTTGACAATAAAAAGACACTCTCCTGTGTTGATGGGACTAGCCAATCTACTGCAACCTGCCTCAACCTTACATTTAATGGCATGGTACTCCTATGTACATGGGAATAGCATACATGTGCTAACTGCAATCTGCCTCATCCTGACAAAAAAGGGACACTATCCAGTGAGTTTGAGACTAGTATACTTACTGCAATCTGCCTCATCCTGACAAAATAACGTGGAATAATGTTTTCGATTAACTCCTCAATATACAGTAATTTATCCTGAAATTAATGTTACTCTATGAGGAAAAAATAAACTACACCATTATGAAGAGATATTTATTCACAGTTCATCACAGCATGATTATAAAGTGAGTATTGCAAACTAAAAAAATGCCAAAACCCCACCCTTTCTCCTTTGCATCGATTATTTTGTTATTATAGGTCCCTCGATAACTCGTGCATCATTTACAGTGCAGTCGATGTTTTTGGACCCAGATGTGCGCCAGTTATCGAGGGAGTCGTGTAACTAACTCATTAAAATGTAACCCCAGTATAACAACACAATGAACAACAATATGGTTCAATTAAACGCTAACAATTAGGCTAATTAAGATATTTACATAATTGCACCACCATATGTATATTTGTGGGTTTGATAATGCACTGATTTAAATACATCCCTTGGAATCAAATCATGGGCACCATTGCAATAAACTTTAATGATATATCCAAAATACAATAATGAAGTTTCAGAAATAATTTTTCGAAAATTGTGCCTATACCATACAAGCAGAGTTGTACTTTGATTTGATGTAAGTGACCTTACACCTTACTCCTGATTTTTTCGACTCCATACCCACCTCCTGATTTCGTAATATCTTCCGATTTTTGCAGAAGACTCTGATTATTACATTATGTCTTCAATTTTCATTTCTTCTAAACACGAAAAGTCCTACATGTTCTCTTGTATCACCTGTGAATTATTGTTGTGACAGAATAATTACTTTAATAGAAAAGATTCACTTCTTCACTAAATAGAATGCTAAGTTTAAACATTATTCACAAAAAGTGATAATTCATTTTTTACCTCCACAACAACACAAAAATGTAAAACAAAACCGGAAAAAAAATAAACCACAACAAGAAAATCATCTACAATTAATTTCAATCCATAGAATGTCACTACGAATGCAGCAACTCCGCACAATTTAAGCACCATTCCCATGAATGAAACTTAAGCAAGTGAAGACCTGGAAATTGTATACGAAATATACCAATGTTTGGTACCTTTTGAAAAACATTACCTCTTTTTGCAGATCGCTTATATCATTGAAAATTACTAACTTATGAATGCGTGATTCAACATAAATGAAACAACGGTTAAGGATTAGCTGAAATGCTATCTGGAAGAATGCAATTTGGTTGAAACAATAAATAAAGCAAATTTTGCATCTAATATGTCTGGGAATAAATAAGGATTTAAGTGACACTACGCATGCTTTGCACTGTAAATACTGTACAGCTTGGTCTTTCTAGAAAACTCCACCTTCCCGCAAATTATGGAGTCTGTATTTACCATTATTTACTGAAGAAATCAGAGAATATGCACATGCAAAATAATAACAAAATCATAGTAATTTATAACGTTTTAATAAATGTGTGGTCACAGAAACTTTTTTGTTACTTGAAAATGTGTTAGGAAAGTGATAATTTATTTTTTCATGTCCCAAAATTGACAGCCATTGCGGATGTCAACCAAACGACCTGAAACTGTCAAGTTTAGACATTGACTAGTAGATCAGAAAACCTATCCCTTCTTTAAGGCCCTTATTTTTTCCTAAATTATTTGGCTTATACACAAGTATATACGGTAGTATACTTATTGCAATCTGCCTCATCCTGACATTATAAGAAACTCTCCAGTGAGCTTGGGGCTAGTATACTTACTGCAATCTGTCTCATCCTGGCATTATAATGATACTCTCCAGTGAGGATGGGAGTTGTATACTTACCATCGATGTCATATTATATAAACCAGATCATAATGTCTGTTAGTCACTGTTTCCATTGCTAGTCACACAAAACGAAAATCTCACAAACTACATTTCCATTCAACAATAAACCCCTTCCCAACACTGTTATACAAAAATTCAAAAATACTAAATGAAAGTCACATATTGTTTGTAAATAAATGAAATGATGTGAAATTCCCAACATATTTATTCCAAGAACAAATATAAGAGAACTGTTACTGTTGTGGCAACTTGGAAAAAGTCTGTTTTATCAAGAATGGAGCACTTGTCACCAATGGTTTTGTTGTGTCACATAATTATTGTAGTGACATATGTTTTCTGCTTGATCAATTTGGCTTTGTGACAAATTCAACATTTTTCAAAGGCAATTGACTCTGCCCTACATCCCAAACTAAATCTCCAAATAATTTAAAAAATGGGGTCAGAAGGTTTAGAGGAATCTCAAATTAAACTTTCAGTTGCTACTAACAAAAGCCCCAAGAAGCTTTTTCACATTATCTTATCATGAAAAGTTACAAATAAATGTTAATCCATTAATTGTTTAAAGTTTGAACACAATTTTTCATGCATAACAAAGTGTAAGTTTTACATGTAAGCTGTCAGGTAGTAATTTTACTTAGGAGCAGTTTGTACTGATAACAAGAGAGGTAAATGTGTTTGCATGTATGAGAGAGAGAGATGATTGCACTTATACAGTTTTAGTTTTCTTGATTGTTTCTAATTAGATTAACTAAAAAGAAGTATGTTCATATTATACTACTACTGTTAATAGTAATAGAAGTGAAATAAAAATGATAATACTACTTTGCTAATGATTTTCAGTTCATAGTACATAAATATGTCTTCAAACAAGTCTGAGAACTGTACCTGACTGCAGAATTCAACTGTCAACAAGGGCCACCTTAGCCTTTCCCCTTGGGTGGCTGCAGTAGACAGGTTTGACTGTGCATAACTTTCTACAATTTTAATAAACATTTTTCATTTACAGAAAAGTCTATCAATTTTAAAAACTAAATGTTTACAATGAAACTCTTACCTGTCTTTTCAGGGCTACACTTAACCCCTGCACGCTCTCTGTGTAAACAGTTGTGTTGTTCCCTAAGGTTCATCTGACACTCTCCCAATGTCTTTTCCCTCCCTGTGCAGCTGAATTCATCAAACGAGATGGGTCCATACCCCGCCCAAGAATGGGCAAAAGTTAATGGAACTCCATACCTGTGATTAGTGGTTTAGGTATTAGTGATATTGCTCTACGTCTTTTACTTACAAAGACAGTTGGTGACCTCCTACAGCATTAACCTATGCTATAATTGTTGTATAGAGGAATTTAATAAGTTCTGGAGATTATGCAAACGACAGAAACTAGCCTTTTATGGGGTCCATTTCACTGCATGTTATAAAAAGACTCTGAATGTAAAGTATTGACCTTAATACAACAGCTGTAAAAGCATCATAACTATATCACACTGCCATACAGACTCAAGATATTATAATACTGCCATGGAAACACAAGCAGTGTAAATAAGATACCAAAACTTAAAACTTTCTCTTAGAATTGCCCAGGAAATGGGACCTAAGTGTGTTTCTGTGCATTCAACAATAAAGTTAACACGGGTCCTTTTTGAAGGACATATGGATAAGGCAGTCAACCCAGTCCAGCCCAAGTGAACTGCCTTGATGTGTCCTTGAGAAAGGCAATTATTTCACGTTCCCTTTGCATGGGCTAGGCCATAATTTGTTAAATGTAGTAATCAAAATCAATCAACACAATACATATTTCTTAAAAAGCTGCAGAAATCAATATTTAAAAGTATGGATATGTTTTGAGACTTTTCAAAACTAAAACTCATCAAAAGCTATTTATACTCTCTTTTTTTATTACAAGGACAATTTCTTTGAATCTATAGCCAGATTCACATCTACATCTCTTTGAAAAATATTCACTGTCACTACCTCTGAGTCTCTGTCTGAGAAACTAAAACCGATTTATCTTATTGCAAAGAGATGAGGATGTGTGACTGTCTAATATAATTATCTCCCTTTGCCTTGCTGATTAATACTTTATAAACATATTTAATTCAAATAGAGTCTTAAAGATTGTGTACTGCAAATTAATCTGCAACTGTTTGCTCTTACACAACAATACTGATAGAATCCTTGAAGAAATATATATCTATCTTTCTATAAGCAAAAACAACCAAATTAAACAAATTAATTATTCCATATTCTTTATCTTTCCTTTCATTTTCTTTAAATTAGAACTGTTCTGTTCAGTATAATAATGAAAAAAATACTGAAGTGACCTTTTTTCATATGACATTTTAATAATGTAAATAATAACAATGATGACTTGAAAGAGCGGCAAAGTAACATAGGGTCAACTGAACAAAAAATGTAAAACAAGCGTTGTGTAAAACTTCTTACTTTTCAGCTTCAAGATAAAGCTGACTTTCTGTTATTTACTATAGTGAATTCACCTTTTCAAGCCAAATAATGTGTGTATGTGAGCAGCATGAAGGGTGAACAGACCGAAACTAATTCAGACAAAATCAGAAAATGCACCGAAACTAATTCAGACAAAATCAAAAAACAAATGACAGTGTTGGTTTCAACCAAAGTTTCTATTTGTCATCCAACACTGTTGCGAAATCGAAAAAAAATACAGAAATTGCCTCTCTTGTCATTGAATTGTTCGCTCGCTGCTACAATTAAATCAAATCATATAACAATAGCGGTAGGGGAATCGTTAACAACTAGACTAGCTTGAGAGACATTACATGTAATAAAGAGATTTATAACTCTGAGAGATTCTGTTAGAAATAAATTACAAGCGCGAAAAAAGAATCTCAAGTTGATTTTGCAACAGATACTGCACAATTATTTAAACCGGTAACTACAGCTACTGAAAAAGCTGCAATGGCTACTGAGAAAGCTATATTGGGAGATATTACAGAGGAGCAACGAGGAGAAAAGTCTCTTCTTCCTGTGCTTGAAACAATAGCAAAGCAGTCTTAGCAGGAAGCACCTCGATTTGTTCCCACAAAATAACAGATGAGGAAATAATTGAGGATTTACGAAATAAATTTACCGATGAAACTTTAACATATAGCATATATCGATAAGAGTGATCCAATGAATTTCATTCATTTGCTGCTATGGGATATTACAAAAACAAATAAGAGGTTAAATCCAGAAAATAGAAATTATATCAGAGATGTGCAATACTGGGCTGATGTACTCTGTAAAGCTAGAAACAGAATGAAACAAATTAACAAGGAAGATTCAAAATATCAGGTATATATCAATACAGCAGAACAAATATATAATCAATATAAAACAGCAATGGAACAACTAAAACAAGAACAAAAACAACGAAATAAAGAACAAAAAACAACAATGAGACAAACATGTAGACAAAAAAAAAGCCAAGATCATCAATCATTGTATATACCATATGATCGAGAAGAAGATGATGACGAGAAGGTGCAACTGGGGAAAAATTTTCAGCTGGGTTTTCTCATTCTGGAATCCATGGTAGTGGTGGTTTTACATGTCCTAATAATATTCTAGACGACATAGCACGATTATAAATACTCATCGGGTGTAAACAAGCTGGAATAACTCACCGGAAATAAATAATGAAGATGCTGATATCTACCGACGACGTTTTTGAAGTTGATATCATGGATATTGGTGTATATCGAGAATTTATCGGTGAACTCGTTGATGATTACCACAGTGAGTAATGTCACCTGTGATTGATTATCCGTCACAATGAGTCATGCGATTAGATACATAGCATTTAAATAAATTATCATACACTACAACCATTATAAGCCACCTATGACTTACGTAGTACATTCACGATAGCCTATTTATAAGGTGCATTATGAACATGGTCTCGGGAATGTTATTCAAGGGTTATTTGCAAGGATGGCTCCAAATCTAGCACCAATCGCAAAACAAGTATTGATGAAAGCTATTGATGTTATTCGTGATAAGGGTATTAGCGCTGTTGGTGATGTTGGCGGTAAAGCATTTTTCGCGGCCAAGGAATAACTAATAACGCTGATTCGACGACGAAAAAACCACCACTGGGAAAACTACCATCTACGGACATGGTTCCTGCGAGTGTTAGCAAAATAATAAACAATGCGGTGGATAGAAAAATAGCAGAGGGAATAAATGAAGGAGTTGATGCTATGGGGAATATTACTGCAACTATTATAGCGGGAAGTGGTTTGAAATCCCGAGCGAGATCGCAATTTAGATCGAGAAATATATATAATAAAGTGTTTAAATCTTCACCCGACCCAGCATTGGATATGGATGCCCCAGTTCTCAAAAAATGATTCTGTACGCGATTATCAATTTTATTCATATAACGCAATACAACCAAATAGTCGATCAAGAATCGAACTTTAGGTTCAAGATACAAGCAAATATTTTCTACCCGCTGAAGCATTTATCGAAGTAGAAGGAGAACTTGTTACACATGTTTCACTTTGATACGCCATATAACCCAAATTTGCCAGTTGGTTTTGTCAATACTGGTATTATGGCATTATTTAGTAGCGCTTGATATATGATCGATGGAAGAGAGATTGGATCTATTGAGCATGATGTTGATGTTGCCACAACAATATTGGTTTTAGTGAGATATTCTGATGATTATACAAGATCAGCAGGTCCATCTATGATGTTCGCTAAGGATATTACTAATCACGCTGAACATGTTCAATATGTTGAAGGCAACACGAGATACTGCAGTTGATACAGAACCAGCTGATATGTGAGACCAGCTGCTGTTTTTGATATTTTCAGTGATGTTAATGCCGCCAATTACAACCTAGGATATGCAACACGCGTATCAGTGTTGCAAGGACCGCGTAGATTATTTTCATGCGAGATTCCACTATCTCATATTTTCGGATTTTGCAGAAATATTCGAAAGGTTATGTTTGGAGCGAAACATACAGTAGTCCTCGTGCGCAAAGGTGATGATTACGATGCAATCTGGCATGGTGCTGGTTTTGCTGATGGTAAAATACATATAACAAAACACTCATTGTGGATGCCAGTAATGACTCCATCAATCACCGCAGAGGAAAAATTACTATCATTTATGCATACAGGTGGTAAATCATTGCTATCCTGGCTAACAACAACAACATATATAATGGAGACTTCTGTTAACGGTATATTTACATGGCACATGGCATCAAAACAGGGTGTTACTGCGATGCGGCATACATTTGTTGCGTTACAGGATAAGGAACGATTAAATTCACAAACACGCAGCCATATGATATTTGATCAACTGGGTGTTACTGAAGTCTAATTAAGGATAAAAGGCCAACAAGAACCATCCAAGGATATTTTACTTAATTATGGACAAAACCAAATAGCATGCGCGTATCATCGTTTGCTGACATGTATGGGACGTGATAATAATGTAGATTAATAATGTAGATGCCGGTCTGCAAATATCAAAATTAGATTTTAGAAATCGATATCCGATTTATCACTTTTCGTTGGGACATCTTGATTTAACAAGATAGTCCGATGTTGCCATACATTTCAGAGCTCGTGTAACTGCTCCTCCTGCTGGTGGTGGTTACAGAGCAATTGCTGTCATACTCAGTGACAAATCAATACTACTCGAAGGTGTTAGTGGACGAATGACTGTAGTTGATGTGCCAGTAGAAAACATGTAAATCGCTTCCAAAAATATGTAGACAATTAGATCAATCTCATATTAAATAAAATGTCATATAGTCATGTTAGTGTTGCTATGACTCCTGGTCAGATTAAAAAGTTGCAATCGGATTTAGCTATACCATGTGGAACTACAATATCGTTAAAACACAATCAAATGTCTGGTGGTCAGAATAAACTATCACTGACAGCTCGTCAGATTAAACATTTCAATGATGCTACCAAAGATAAAAGAGGTGTTCAGGTCACTCTGCGTCCGCGATCAAATATATGATAAAATCAGTTGGTATATTTCCACTTCTCGCTGCGTTACCAGCGCTAACTGCCGTCGCCGCCTCCGCCGTCACGAAAGCCACCGCTCTCGGAGCTGTTGATACCGCCGCTGGGATGGCACTAAAGAAGGCGACTGGAGGCGGATACAAATAAGAGACGATCAGTAAAGGGAAAGGGTCTAAGACTACCAGGAACTCCGAATTCATAGTACAACGGAAAGGGCCTGAGACTACCAGGGACGGTTTACTAACACCATTGTCAAATTTTGATTTACTCGATGCAGCCAAAGAATTAGCGATTAGAAACTTTAGAGGTGTTTTTCTGCGAGATCAATTACCACAGCAATAAAAAACTGAAACCGGTATCAGTAATCTCGATAACAGTAACCTCAAAAATGTATGCGTTATATACATCAATTAAAAATTCCGATCTGCTACTCCACGCTTTCAACACAGAGAATAACCGACCCACCAAGATGCTGCAAGCAGGTATTAAATGTACTTAGCGTTATATCATCATCAACTAAACCACCCCATAAAACCGTATACGAATATACGAATAATCGCTTTTTAGATAGATATTAACATATAATGGTTAATCGCACAATAATTGATATTTGGGAAAGATCTCGCTCAAGTCAGAAAAAACCCACCGGGGAAATATCTGCAACCAAAGATGAAAACAAACTAATCGAAGATGAACTGTCCGAGATATTTGACTTCGCAAGAATGGATCCAAACGAAATAGTCGTATTTCAAAACCAACAAGGGAAATTGAAAACGAGTAATGTTTCCTTGATTGATATTCTAGATAGTATCAACAACCGAATAAAAAGGTCCAGTGACACAGTGATAGGTACCCTCGACATGAACTCGAATATAATAACCGCACTTTGTAATCCAGCATTGGACACTGATGCTGTGACAAAAATTATGTAGATGTGAGAGACAATAAACAAATAGTGCTGCACGCTAAACATTAAACCACAGATAATAAATTAACAACACTGCGGGCCGATTATGAAGTTCATGTAGGTGCGTTTGGAAATCTTCGTAAGAATTTTAGAAAAACGGATGACACCGTGAACAATTTCCTTGCAAATCCGTCCGCAATTCCAATAAAACTCTCTGACATTAAAACAACTATTTATACAATTAAACAAACACAGGACAATATCGTTATTGATTTACCTGCTTTCGCGACCAGGCTCGATAAAATCAAAATACCAGATAAACAAAATATTTATGCCGTGTACACGAGATATCAAGGATCTTTCGACTGGACAAATCAAAATAATATTATTAATATAATCGCTGAAGTCAGAGGTATCTATAGATTGACTGAGTTTCAGGAGGACAGTTTGAGGTGTCATTGGATACATCTATGGGAATTAATACTGCAAGTGCAATAATAGATAAGGGTGCTATGGGAACATTTACAATAATCTCTGTCAGTGCAACTTTAGCTCGGGCATCAATGCCATACTACGTAGAATCTGTAATTAATTTAGGTAAATAGTATAATGAATGTCTAACAATATCGATATGATCAAGTCCGTGAGTTTCAAATTAAACAAAAAAAATCTTATTGACGAGTATAGCGTGAAGATAAAAAAATACCGCAGGCGAATTAACAGAGTTTACCTGATTGTGTATTCGATTTCAAGTGTAATTGCTGGAACTTGTATATTGTTATCAGCGATAACAGCACTGGCAGCTGTAGTTGTCACAATTTGTGTGTCATCCGCGATTACATTTACAGGGATTCTTAGCATCATCACAAACAAAATTATCCACATGTAGTCAGAATAAACTACACGAGTGTATAATTAAATTACATATTGCATCAGCCGCGTATTCCCAATTGTCGCTGATATCATCTAGTCTCGATGACACAACAATATCAGATAACTAGTTCTCCGTGATGATGAACATCTACCACAGCACAACATCAAAATTAGAAAAACAGCACCATAATAATGACATCAACATCAACAACGGAATTACTTCAGAGAATAGCGACAAACACAACGCCGTAAACGACAACCATGATCTCAAAAACCTCATCTAACCCTGAATTCAGTGTCAATTTTCCCACTGCAATTCCGTTTAAGGAGATATCGTTAGCAAACTTTCGAGTACACCACAGTTGGCCGAATATTAGATCAAAATCATTTGGTGGTCAGCAACCGAATAATTCCTTGGTGTTTGCAAGTAAAAATAAATCAGACGGAATTTCAGATTGGAATATAGTTTCCTTACTATCTGGGTCTTACCAAATCGAACAGATTAGTAATGAATTACAGCGCAGAAATAAAATTCATTACGGGAAGAGAATCAAAAATCGCTATAACAGTTCATGTACCAACATTATCATCCGCGATTGACATAAACTCACCCGGGTATGCTGTAGATATCTATCAGAGTTGTATAAGAACCGTGCTAGGATGGGCTGAAATCCCACCTCAGGCACCATCTTATCAAAATCTATCCGAACCTAAAAAGTCTGATTATACTTCAGATAAAATTTCAAGTAATGATGCTATGATATCATACGAATAAAACTTTCGAGTTTGGGTTTTTTTCGTCGGTGGATACAACCAGGTGGTGGTTAGTCTCGAGTAATTCCAAGTAGATTTACTGAACGTTTCATAAAAATAAATAATGAATTTTAAAAATATAGACATATACTAAGAGACACTTATTCCAAAGAATCTCCGCGATATGTAATCATCAAATCCATAGAAATATGTAATAAAAGTATCGCCGATATGGAAGCATTAAATGTACAAATTATTCAAACAGTGTTAAATGATACTCATCCTAAAGCAAGAACTTAATTTTCAAAAGCATATAATATACGTGTAGAGGATATTCCAGCATTTAAGCTTCCCGCGCATAATGTAGACCAATTTTAAAAAATCCGTCAGTGATGTTATAGATGAGTACTTCCCACAAGTACTCCCCGCATGTAAAAAAAAAACACAACCACAAACAACTATTCTCTAACATAATAATGACCCAGACGGGGCAGTTAGGCATATTGTTCCTAATAATGTTAAAATATCCTCGGTGATTATAATAAATCTAGCATGTGACGCTAGTGATGGAAGTTACTAAATAAATCTCGAAAGATCAAATCAGGCCCAGCAGGGATACATTTTATATTCGTTTGCCCCAACGGCTCCACCCGGAATTTTAATAAATGAAGAACCAAAGTGTATATGCGATGCCATAATGATTCATTAACGTGAATTAATTTTAAACTAACTGACCAGTCCAATAATCTTATTGACTTGGTGCAAGACATTTGAAAAATTATCTGTATGAAAAATAGTAAACAAGATCCAAATCGTAAACGATTTTAACAGTGATTTTATCACCGATAAGATTTTAAACGAGTTCCCATTAATTTTTCCGTCTTAAGATATCAGTGTTATTTTTCTTCCGTGTCGCACGGTGCAAAAAAATAATAACACTGATCTAGCTTCATTATCAATACCTAAAAAAGAGTTCAAACTTCCAGGTGGCATGTTACTATATATATTGTTTTCAAACTTCCTGGTAGCGTATTACTATATTTCGATTTTAACTTCATGGTAGTGTGTTATTGTGGTTAATAAGTTCTTTCAAGTGCTTTGAATTTATCCTTTTCTTCACTTAATATTGTCGACTAAGATCAGACCCAATCTTTTTCACTGCGGTAAATATCGGAATGATTTTATATCCATCGCTGTTATATGCTAATGATTCGTTAACGGCTTGTTGTACACTTTTAAAAAGTCAGTACTGGGACGGTAACACTTATTGGATATTTTGGGCTATATCTTCTAAATACTGAAAATCAGAAAACATAAGATCACAATCTAATTTATCTGATATTTGTATTTCTTGATTTTTTAAATCTGTAATTGCAATAATTGTGTAATTCATTTTTTTCGTCTTTCATTATATAATAAAAATTATATATATATATATATATATATATATATATATATATATATATATATATATATATATATATATATATATATATATATATATATATATATCCAAACAAAGAGGTAAATTTTGACCCGTTTTCAGTTTATTTTTAATCTTAATCAAGGTATATAAATACAGTACAACCTCTCTTTTTTCCCGCGGATTGTAGGACAATACAACATTTAATCTTAATTAAGGTATATAAGGCGTGATGATGACATATCAGAACACATACCCTGTCAACAACAACAGTCTTACGAGCCCAGTATGAATGACGACAACCTCTTCCTCTCAGAATAACTACCCTGTCAACAAGAGTCTAGCAAATTCCAATAAGGCGTGGTTTGATGATGTCATAGATGAGCGTTTTCATGTATTTGATAATTGAGTTTTTTTTACAATATTTAAGTTTAATTAAAGTATATAAGGCGTGATGATGACATATCAGAATACCTAGTTTGTCAACGACAACAGTCTAGCAAATTCCAAAAAGGCGTGGTTTGATGATGACCAGTCAGAATACCTAGCCTCAAAACTCAACTGAAACACTCTCCGTCATAAAAAAATCGTCCGGAGAGAATGTAAAAACCCACATTCACACCATGCGACAGTGTGACGGAGTGTGGTTTTCAGTTTACCTTCGATCATTCAGGATTGGAGTCCCAATAATAAAACCGTCTATATACTATATAAGCTGACTAATACACGGAAATCAACAACAAGGGTATATGATTTGTACTCGTTTGACTCGTTTTCTGACAGAATAAACAAAAATAGATCAGAGAACGAATTAAAAGATAATATGTGATTATTCCCATGAGATTCTACAGGGTATTTCCGTAACAACAGAGAAAACTTCAATTGATGACATTTAATAGTGTTATACGCACATTACTAAACGAGTTATTTCCCTTCGGTGTTAAGGTTATACACACATCACTAAAGGAGTTACTTCCGTTCGGTGTTAGGGTTATAAACACATTACAAAAGGAGTTATCTTGCTTGGAACAAAAATGGAATTCAGATGTATGTAAACTGAATTTTATTTCCAAATCGCTTTGAAAGCGCAGAGATTTGTATTTTCTCTGCAACACGTCGAACCCAAGGTTGGAAAATATCAAAATACTTGCCGGCTTCATTCACTGATTGAAATATTCTTTATTCGTTAGTTTTTATGTTGAGAGATTTGACAGGTCTCATTACAATTGTTTTAGATCTACCGGTTTTTCTAAATATATTCTCACTTTGAGTGATAGCTTGTATATTCGAGAAAGATTTTTTCGTAGGATTTGAATCAATGTGGTCAATCACAAGACCATCTATGATCAATCGGTTGAAACATTCGAAAACGAATCTAGACAAATAAAAAAAATCCTTCCAGCACCAAATCTGAGATATCCCCGATTACTGACAAACCCGACTGGGGTTTTCAGCCTGTAGTGTCTGACTACACCATCATGTGATGCGTCATACTTGATGTTCACGGGATGTGGTTGAAATTCCTGATTCATTTTTATACACATATTATTTGTCTAATGAATTATTTGGTATTATTATTATTTATTGAGAATCTAGTAATATAGTCTTGAGGTGTTCTTATGATTTTATCATTGACGCTGTCAGGAACAGAGTCATGGCTAGAGTCCTTGATTCGTTTATCATAATAACGCTTAAGCTCCCTGTATCGTTTACCACCACAACTTAGACATAGCTGTGTCTCACCTCGTAATCCAACACCACATCGTATGCAGGGTTATGGACTTAAGCTTCCACGTCGCACACTCTGTGAATGATATCCACATAATTCGTTTCTGCACGATTTGTTACAAACGGTTACTGATCCTGCCATAAGCCATTTACAGTTATTCATAATATATAAATTCTTTATTTAAATACTTGTTTTATTTATAATATGAAGGAGTTTGATATATTATCCAAAATCAAACCCTGGAAAAAATGTTAAATTCAATCTGGATAGAGTCTCCATAGATGCATCAAATAAGGGTCTAATAAGTGATAGAAGCAGGATAGGTAAAATCCATGAAGGTTTTAACGAATTTAAGCGCGACGGAGCTTTTCATTGTTGGTCAACATTTCGAATTGATGGTAGCATTGAGGCTACCATGAACGACCAAAAGGCAGCAGGAATAATATCGCATCTTGACCATAGAAATTATTTTTTAGAGTGAAATTCATTATCCGTACAGAAACAGGTAATTGGATTATTCGTAATAATTCGATCCTATCTTGAAAAATGAAAAGAATGTCACCGTGAGTCAGGATTCCAAACCAGGAGTGTTGACTAGAATTGACAAACCGTATTATGACAGAGCTTATCCTGTGACCGCGGTTATTTATGGGATATATCAGATAAATCACAAACCGAGTGCTGAGATATTAAAATCTATGAAACTGTCGCCGCTGACTTTGTCAGGGAGGATAAATTGTGTAGTCGAACGAATGATAGAGCTTTTTACAAATGCGTTACGTGGAAACAAATTGACAGAACTAAGATGCGTTACGTGGATATAAATTGACAGATCTAAGACGTAAAAAAAAAACGAATGGGCACTAGCAGTCAGGGATAATGGGGCAACAATTCAAAATGTAGGTGCGTTAGAAAAGATATTAAAACTTTCAATAACCGTAGCGACGTTAACAGGAGAAGTATTATAGCAATCGAAACATAAAATTAAGGGGGGCTCCAATAAAGATCCTTGATCATAATTCAAACGCGTGGTCTAACGCAGTAGCAATATTTCCACGAGTTAGGACCATAAAATATCTACCCGTAGAGTTCGCCCAAGAGAACTCTGGAGAGGGGAATTTGTTTGATTTTATTCACGCGGAAAGTAAAAACGATCCTGCGTCAGTGTGGTTATTTCAGAGTTTTGTAGACGAAGAATGTAAATTTTACCAATTTGTAAGACCTAACGGTGAAATATACCGTACTGAATCACTTAACGACGCGATGAGAAAACTAGCTCGGAATTTTTCAACGGATAATAACGAGGAATTACTAACAAACTGTTTTACAATCCCGTCAGTTGCAGCACATTTCGCGAAAAAGACAAATCTGTGGAAACCAACAAGAGCTGAAATTCTCTCAGATGTTCAAGCCAGTTGTGTAGTATATGTACATCGTCGTTCATGAAATACGAAATATAATCACGAAAATATCTTTTTCGGTTGATAAGGTTGCGTGTTATCCAGGGAGTTTTCTTGGATATGGAGAGTGTGCTGGGTATTTTAAACGATTTGGGCATGCCACCCACTCAATGACACAAGTTGCGATTAATGGGCCTTTACGCGATTTTGATCTAACTGGATCCGCTTGTGTAGTATCCTTCGAGATCGCTAAAGGACTTCATCCATGCTGTTATGTTTGGTTTGGTAGACATATATTTGAAAAACACTGGGTACGAATAGTGTTATTACTGTATATGATTGATAGTTTATTACTGATATCGCTGACTGTCTCCGAGACAATTATATCATATCAGGCGCAGACTGAAATCTGGTTGCCACAACCCGATAGTCTCGATAGTATAATAAACGATTATAAAGACAAATTTCCTGATCACGACGAAGAAAATATTGTTGAAGCATCCAAAGACATCTTTAAAGTCAGAAATAAACATGCAAAGGATCTCGGTAGAAGAATAATTGGTAAATTCATCCAAGGTGGAGCATATGATCACAAGCGACATTATTCACCATTAATTCTAGATGATGATGAATACGATTTCATAATCCCGGATGCAACATCTGAATGTATATATGTCAATCGTAAAGACGCTTTCTTGTCCGCTGGAACAAAAGTCGGTACAATTGTTACCTACGTAGATGGAGGATGTACCCAGTACGTTCATCTAAAAGCGTCTATGCTGACTTATGCTTCTATCAATTTGCTATCGATGATAAATATATTTCCTGAATTTGCGGTTAGAGTCGCCAATGATTCATTTAATATAGATATCAAACATAGTGAATCAGTGACTGAATTTACAAATTCCGACAAGTGTTGGGGATCATGGAGAATAAAAAAAGAAATGTTGCACGATTATTATTCTAAATCAGCAGAGGTTACGATTGGAAACAATTCAATAAAACATAATCAAATATCAGAACTATCGAAAGACCCTTCGTTATGCGATCCAATATATAGATAAAAAACCAGTTGCTTAAATGGATGTGGTGAGTCTGGGAAGACGACTCATGTTATTGAACTATTTCGAGGGAAATCAAACAAGATTGTGCTAACGCCAACACATACTTACAAGAGAGATGAAACAGCTAGGAGTTAATGCTTGCACTTATCACAGTTTCTTTTGATGGAAAGGTGACGCATGGACTCTTGATCGAATGGGTGAGAAATATATTCCTGAAATTATTATTTGGAATGCGATACGCACAGTGTCGTTAGAGATATTAAAATTGTTTCTCGGGTGGTTGTTACTGAAAAATACAGCTGTGATAATGTGTGTTGATCATGGTCAACCACCACCATTTGTCGGTTTGTCTCCGCATGATTGGCTGAAGCATTTTGTAGATTATTATGAAGAAATTAACAGTGATCATAGATCTTTTGATCTTGAATTAAGTAAGTTCAAGAAATTAATCATATTACATCCAGATAAAATCCAATGTGAAATAACGCGTAAAATAATTTCAGAAACCCCATAAACCATTCTTGGGAGGCGTGGAGACCAAACGTTTTGATAGTGGCAAGTAGAAAGATAGTCAGAGACACACTTCAAGCGCGGTTGTTTCAAACACATATAGAAAAATTCGCAACACTTCCAGTGTCATTGTGTTATAGGCCTACGGATTCACGAAGACAGAATATCGAAGTTGATATTCCAGGACAGACAGAACAACAAACTTATGTGTTAAATGATATTGTGTTGGTTGATATCAGTGTTATCGAAGATGCATTGCGCGCTGATAGATCTCCGTGGACGCTAGGTTACGCAATGACGATACATTCTTCGCAGGGATTGACTATATCCGATACGATCGTTTGGATCGTAGATGATCGTATAAAGTGGTCGAATTTAGTTTATCCCGCAGTGTCCAGAGTACGAAAAATAAATCAACATCGAAGAGTTGTTTTAAATGCTAATGACATCACAATCTGTGATGATATTGTCAGTGATTATATAATCGGAAAAAACTCGCTGATTATAAACAATAGGATAAAAGAAAAATAAACGAGAATTTGATATTGATGTTGAATTCATAATTACGCTGAAACAACACAGAATAATCACTACGCGAGCTGTAACTGTATAATGCGTTGGCAGTATTCGGATAAAGATCCTCGCCAATTTACCGCAGACAGAAAGGATAATAGTCTTGGTCATACAAGAGATAATGTGATGTAGACCTGCCTTGAGTGTAACATACGCAGAGGTACTAGTTAAGACTGCGCGGCGGTAATTGAGTATCCTCGGGTATCACCTGTAATTGTTCACGAGTAAATCCACGCTCTGCTCAGGAGTAGTTAAATCTAATCTATTGATTGCGGGTCTACCGGTGGATCTTGTTATCTTAGATATTTGATGCGCGGTCACACTCCAGATAGAATCAGTAGCTCTCTTTTTTACCAACTTCAAATTCACCCGGCTTGTACAAATATCTCAAAGTGACATTGCCAAGTATTCGTTGTTTTGACAAATCATTTCGCATTTGTACGGGTATATACTTTTTCTTTCATCGCGATAACAGGTTTCATATTAATTGTTCGAGTAATTTCATTATTTAGCGCAGCTACCACACCTTATAATCTCTTGACCCATTCACGAGATCGTTTATCTTCGATGAATTCTTTCCCGTTTTGATATCCAAATAATCTCTCAGCAAGTGTCCGATTAAATTGTTGAACAATTGCCTGATCACGTGTATTGTAATATGTCTGCGTCGTAATGTGGTATTATGATGCTTCATCAGTGATAATACCTCACCTTGAAACTATTTGCCAGGATCAACCTGCAATAGATCTGGCCACTGCAGAGGTCCTCGTCGATAAATTCGTTCAAACGCAGAAGCTAATTCAGTTGATGACTTGGTCGACAATGGTTCAGCTTCTTTGTATCTACTCGCAACATCAACTACGATTAGAACGTATTTGTATCTGTGTTAATTAACATTATCTTGCGGCAAATAATATATCAGCATGGTGAACTTCATTATGGACGCTGATATCTAAATATGCGAAGTTAATTTGTTTAGGCGGTGGTAGATAAACATGCCATATCGCCTATTTGGATAACCAATCCGCCGCGGTGGTATTTTTTACTTTTGCGACGTTAGCGAGTTTATCGATTACTGATTTACCCAGCCAGTATCGTCTTGGGGAATAATAAATAGATTCCATATTCCTAATAATTATCAGCATCCAGCACTAATTTACTTTTCATCGCTGATTGTATCAACCACGAAGCTAATTTTACTTTTAAAGATTTATCAGTGATAAAATTTAACGCATGAATCAATTTCACATAAGAGTTATGTCTATGCTGCAGATTGTTACTTTTATAAGCAACATCGTGAGCATGACACGCCTTATCAACACGCCTTTATCGGATTTTTGCCGGGACAGGGTTGGTCTTTGCTATCAAGTCTGCTGTCGAGTCTGGTTCCAGGGCCAAAATAAATATACTCTGAAAGGTGTTTTTCTCCTGGATATTATGGCCATCGGGAAGTTTTGTCAATTTTGCTGCAAAATCATTACCCGATTTCATAGAATCAAATCTAAAAAAATTGGTACCATATTGTACACACCTGCAAGTGCTGATCTGTTATTGCATGTTGTAATTGTTGTCAATTCGTTTGTTTTTGTACGCGTCTTACATTTCACACAATATAGATCCATAATTTATTTATAATAACATTAATGTAATTGATTTTTGGCGACAAAAACACGAGAACCAGTAAAGCATCATGCAGCGCTACAAAATTATACTCGCATGATTATAATTGGACCATCTGGAAGCGGCAAAACACAATTGTTACTTAATTTGATAACGAGATGGATAAAATGGGATAAACTATATTTGCTAGCCCCGAGTGAAGACGATCAGCGATATAACGATGTGTTCAAGGATTTTAACGAGAGAGCAAAATCGGAAATCGATGAAGATATTATTGATTTTATAACCGATATCAAAAAAGCACCGAGTGTTGATTTTATTGATGGAAGAATTAACAATTTGATCGTATATGAGAATGTAATGTTGGATAAACAAGCAAACACTGCCAGGATTTTTATTCAGAGGTAGACATAAAAATACTGATGTGATATATGTCACTCAAAGATACATACAGATACCAAAAATGATCTAGGATAACTGTAATATTCTTGCTGTATTTAATGGAGTTGACACCCATACGCTACGAAATATTCACCTGACATGGTGCAGAGGAGATATGGATTATAATCTCTTTAGAACTTTCTTTAGTCACGCTCATTAAATCCTACATGGATTTGTAACGATAAATTTGCATGACCCTAGATCAAGATATTGTATCGGAATTGATAAAATATTTGGTCAAAACCATAGCAGCTAACAAACCCATGACAACAGAGGCTATTTTGTTTTCGATTTCGCAACAGTGTTCGTTGGCAAATAGAAAATTTGGTTGAAACCAACACTGTCATTTTCTTGTTGTCTCAATTAGTTTTGTTCCGTTCACCCTTCCTGGTGTAACCGTCATTTGTTAGTGTTCTCTGAATTAATTTCGGTTTATTTTCTGATTTTGTCTGAATTAGTCTAGGTCTGATCATCCTTCTTGCTGCTCAGTGTCCATATATATATATATATATATATATATATATATATATATATATATATATATATATATATATATATATATATATATATGTATACGTATACTGAAAAAAGAGTGAGAGAGATAGAGATAGTGTAGGAAGTGGAAAAACTAGATTTTTAGTTATGAACCATGGTAGTGAGTGACAATGTTACCTCGGTCAGTTTTAGTATGGATTTGATATTTTGATGCAGAGGAAGGATATTTCTTGATGGGGATCCCAATGGTATTGAATTATATATATATATATATATATATATATATATATATATATATATATATATATATATATATATATATATATATATTATGTGTCGAAGCTATGAACATTGTCCATGTTGTAAAATAGAGGGCATGGCAAGACCGAAAATCCGAAAATAACTTTACCTTTCATTGTACAAATGTGTTTAAACTAATCTCAGAATATCATTAGTTTCCAAGTTATGACCCAGAGTTTGGGTCTAAGGTATAAGACTTATGACACTGAATCATGATCCAGGACCAAAGTAAATTAGCTGCTTACTTAGGCAATTTTCCCAATCATACATCAAGGCAAATACGCATCGAATTCTATAAAAATATGTAGAAATTAGGGAATGACAAATGACCTCAAGCAGGGCGGGATTTTACAAGGATGAAATGAATTCAATTTCCACTAACAAACCATTTGGTATAGCATGTTTTCATAAAATTCATAAATGTAGTTTCAGAGTTCTAGACATGCAAAATTCTGATAACACCAAGCTGACACTGTTTCCATTGATGCGAGATATGCCACCAAGCTGACACTGTCTCCATTGATGAGAGATATGCCACTACACATGTAAAAGTCTGAAAACACCAAGCTGACACTGTTTCCATTGATGCGAGATATGCCACCAAGCTGACATTGCCTCCAATGATGCAACAGCTGACTCTATCCACTGAAGCCACAGCTGACACTGTCTGCATCGATGCCACTGTTTTCATAACTAATATAGTTTGCATTTTTCTCCCAAAAATAAGGGAAATAGACACAGATCACATATCTGTCTATAATGAATCAGACAACATCTTAACAGGCACATGCAAGTCCATGAGATAATATTCATACTTGACCATACCTGACTGCAACATAATCTGGTATAAGGTTCTTTAGCTATATTAGTTACAAGTAACATCACATGGAAAGATATCAAGTTAACTGTCAAGAGCCACAACTCTATCCAACATGAAGCAAAGCTCAGAAACGCAATTATAAATGTACCAGACAATGAACACAAATTATTGCAATAGACTTGTGAATGAATGGACACTTCAACAAGTGGACAGAGGGATTGGAAAGGTAACTAGAATAGGGCGCCCACATCTCAATGTGATACTTCCTTGGATACCAGACAGTGATACCTAAGTCTTATGATCTACTAAAGTAGGTAACACAAATGAATGATGTTTAGAATAGTCCATGGATAATGCCATTTCCTTACACATATCCCAGAGATTTACATGTCACATTTGCAGCAGGTGCATTCCATCCATCATCGCACATAGTACCCCTTATGCCATTAATAATGACCTCAACTAGACCTTCATTAAGCGTGGCTCCTCCAACAAGCTGAATTGTCACATCTGTAGTACACAGACATAGGCACATAAATAATACTGAAGATTATGATCAATAACCCTTTCATTTTGCCATAGAGTCATTCATTCTTAAGATAATAAACAGATTGTATTTCTCTTATATTAATAAAATGAAAATTGAACTTAAATGCAATACACTAGATATATACTAATGTCTAGATTCTGTAGATATCTATGATCTTTCTGAATAAAATAGAATTTTGATTTTTGTATTTAAAAACAATACAAAAAAGAGAAAGAAACAAAAGCAATATTTGCACAAGTTTCATTGCTGACCTACAGACTGAATCATCGTTGTATTACATCTTCTAAATCTCTGTATTCAATTCAAAGAATTATTAAATACTTAACAAAGATATGTACTCTAACTTTCTACACTATCTGAACAAGGTCATTGGAAACCAAGAATCATTTTTTTCAAGTCTACCAATTAATTAGGAATTTTTATATTCACACATATAAGTTTTGTTTACTGTAATATATTTAATGCATTTTGCTCTGTTTAACTTGAACACCACTAAAGCAAGCTTGTACAATTACACTCCCTTGTAAGCAAAGGACCAGTATACTTACTGCATTCGTTTTTGTTACAATATCACTCCCCTTCGAACACAGGATTAGCAGAGATCTAATTACATCAATATGTCTCATCCTGACAGATAGTACAATACAAATACGCTTAGAACAAAGTATACATGTATTTACTGCTATCTGTCTCATGTCTCACTTGATACTTTCGTATTTTGGCACCTCCTTAATATTTAAGGTTGAATTCATGAGGCTAATTATCACAGTTCTAGCAATTTTAACTTCACACATAAGCCAAATCTATAATGTGGTCAAGATTTACTTTGAGTTAGGTTTTGAAATGAGTTGAATTGTGGGTGACTGCCTGTCACAGTTAAAGTAGACTTGGAGATCAAATAAGTAACATGGACTTCATATAAGCAGCCGACTTAGCTTATGTATTTACATGTGTCTGCTGCAGAGATGGGTGAAGTGTGATCAAAAGTATGCTAATTTGTTACAGTACTAATTCTGATTTTTGTTTAGCAGTCTTGTCACAGGAAAATATTCAAAATAGCTCTTTAATGTATAAAACAAAATGAATGCAATAAAGAGGGGTTGGTGGCAGTGGGCAGTGTTGGTTCAACATAAAAGCCACTAGTTGCATAAGGAATTAACTTTAAATACCTCAGTCAGAATCTTGCAAGCATCTTTTCAACAATCATCATTAGTTAGGTTTTATTTGTATATTTAATGTAATATTATTATCATGTTTCTGCAACAGGTCATGGTCAGATGAAAACTTGCCAAAAACACTGTCCAGTGAGACCTCAGCTCAAAGATGTAGTATACTTTATGCATTGAGTACAATGACATTGCCCTGAGAGTGTGAGAAAAACATAGATGTACTGACTGCAATCTGCTTCACCCCAA
This sequence comes from Unio pictorum, assembly GCA_030141615.1. NCBI lineage: Eukaryota > Metazoa > Mollusca > Bivalvia > Unionida > Unionidae > Unio > Unio pictorum. The sequence goes on along the minus strand of JARLTB010000008.1, from coordinate 194,146 downwards.
CAGTACAATGACATTCTCCAATGAGCAAAGAACTAACATGATTACTGCAATATGCCTCATCTTGACAAAAGGACACTCTCCTGTGTTGATGGGACAAGCCAATTTACTGCAATCTTCCTCAGCCTTACATTTAATACCATGGCACTCCTGTGTACATGGGAACAGCATACATGTGCTTACTTCAATCTGCCTCATCCTAACATAATAAGGACACTATCCAGTGAGTTTGAGACTAGTATACTTACTGCAATCTGCCTCATCCTAATAATATAGAACACTTTCCAGTGAGTATCGGACTACCGTATATACTCGCGTACAAGCCTGTATAAGCCGACCCATAAACTAACAGGTATGAACACTAAAATGTTCATGACCCACATATAAGCCGACCCACAACTCTGAGATATCTGAAGATGCATGATGGAATTTCTAAATGCATTTATTTATGCAAACTTATAGTTTAAAAAGTTACATGTATACTTATCTCAAGGTTGGCATACATGATTATCAAAAAGGAATGAAATAAACTTGTTTGAAAACTAATTTATTTAATTTTCTGTTTCCTCGTTGTTTCTGCATAATTTAGATTTGCGTATAATTTCGAACGAAGACAAGAAATTAGTAATCAAGAGTTGATGGAACATTACATCTACCTTTTGGCTCATTTATTGTTTGTTTATGCATTATTGCATTGGACATTTTATATTAGTGTACAAGTAACTACCGATAATTACACTTTTACTTTACTTTGAAATTGCAAATAACTCATTAAAATGCAACCACGGTATGACAACACAATGAACAACAATACGGTTCAATTAATCGCTCACAATTAGGCTAATGAACATATTTAGATAATTGCACCACCATATGTATATTGTAGGTTTGATTATGCACTGATTTAAGTACATCCCTTGGAATCAAATAATGGGCACCATTGCAATAAACTTTAATGATATATCCAGAATACAATAATGAAGTTTCTGGCGGCCCCGAGTGGTCTAAAGCGCTCTCCGTTACTGATAACTGCCATCTCACCTTTGTCTGCGTGGGTTTGATAATAACATTCGGCCAATGTAGTTGTGAGAGAAAAACTTGCATTTAGCTTCTCGTGGGTCGATAGTTCTTTCCAGGGGGTTTCCCGAGTTCTTCCTCCACCATGATTACTGCCCGCCATGTATAGCCTATCGTGTGCTGAAGAATGGCGTTAAACCCAACAACTATACTATATAATGATGTTTCAGAAATAATACTTGGAAAATTTTATACCAAATATACCAATGTTTAGTATCTTTTTAAAACTATTACCTTCATTTGCATGATTGTTTATATCATTGAAAATTACTAACTCATGAGTGCGTGATTCAAATAAATGGAACAACTATTCAGGACTATCTGAATATTATCTGGAAGAATACAATTTGGTTGAAGCAATGAATCAAGCGAAATCTACATCTTATATGTTTGGGAATAAATAAGGATTTAAGTGACACTATGCATGTTTTGCACTATGTAAGTACTGTACAGCCTGGTCTCCCGAGAAAACTCCACCATCCCGAGATTTATGGAGTCTGTATTTACCATTCTTTATTGAAGAAATTAGAAAATATGCACATGCAAAATAATAACAAAATCATAGTAATATAACGGTTTCATAATTGTTTGGTCACAGAAAGTTTATTTTACATGCCAATATCTTAGGAAATTGATAAAGTTATTTTTTCATGTCTCATAAATTACAGCCATAGCAGAAGTCAACAAAAAGACCTGAAAACTGTCAAGTTTAGACATTGACTAGTAGATCATCCAACCCCTTCCTTCTTCAAGGCCTTTATTTTTTCCTAAATTACCCGGCTTATACACAAGTATATACGGTAGTATACGTATTGCAATCTGCCTCATCTTGACATAAAAAAACACTCTCCAGTGAGCTTGGGGCTAGTATACTTATTGCAACCTGTCTCATCCTGGCATTATAAGGATACACTCCAGCGAGGATGGTAGTACATGTAGTATACTTACTGCAATCTGCCTCATCCTCACAATTAGTACAATGGCACTCCCCTGTGCAAACTTTTGTCAGAGCGACACAGCCTCCATCTGGACACTGATAACTAACATTACCATAAGCAGAAAGAAAACTGTTTTTGTTATACTTTATATTCTAATCAATGGATTCTACAAATGGAATCAATTGTGTAACAAAAACAGATCTACACAAGTCCAAGCTTGATGGAAAGTGAAATGGATCTAAAGATGTATTATATTATGGATATGATAGTCCTCTATTTTCCAGTTAAGAACTGTTGATCAAGGTATAAAGAACAGATTATGAAATTCCTTTCACTAGTCTACAAAGTCTGCAATAAACCTAGAGAATATTAATCAATATGAAAAATAAATGCAATGATTATTTTATATATCAAGTCTGACAGCAGTTTATCCCTTTCCTTTAATACACAAACAATTGAAATTTTTCAGTCATATCACTAGGATGTCTGCAGTGTGGTAGCTTGTTGTGATGTCTGGCACTGGGGCATCATGCAGCATAATGTCACACTCAGACACATTATCCTGACACTATTTTAATAAACAATTTTCATCTATATAAACGTCTACCAATTTTAATAACTACATGTTTACAATGAAACTCTTACCTGGCTTTTCAGGGCTACACTTAACCCCTGCATCCTCTTTGTGTAAACAGTTGTGTTGTCCCCTAAGATTCATCTGACACTCTCCCAGTGTCTTTTCCCTCCCTGTGCAGCTGACATCATCAAACCAGATGGGTCCAGACCCCTCCCCAAAGTGGGCAATAGTTAATGGAACACCATACCTGTGATTAGAGGTTTAGGTATTAGTGATATTGCTCTACGTCTTTTACTTACAAAGACATTTGGTGATCTCCTATAGCATTAACCTAAGCTATAATTGTTCTATAGAGGAATTTAATAAGTTCTGGAGATTATGCATACGAGAGAAACTAGACTTTTATGGGGACAATTTCACTGCATGTTATAAAAGGACTCTGAATGTAAAGTATTGACCTTAACACAACAGCTGTAAAAGTATCATAACTATATCACACTGTCATATAGACTCAAGATATTATAATGCTGCCATGGAAACACAAGCAGTATAAATAAGATACCAAAACTAAAAATATTCTTTTCGAATTGCCAAGGAAATAGGGCCTCAGTTCCTTTCTGTGCATTCAACAATTAAGTTAACACAGGTCCTTTTTGAAGTACATATGGATAAAGCATCCAACCCAGTCCAGCCCAAGTGTTCTCCCTTGATATGTCCTTGAGAAAGGCACCTAGTTCCCATTCCTTTGGCATGGCATAGGCCATAATATGTTAAATGTACTATTCAAAATCAATCAGCACACCACATATTTCCGAATAAGCTGCATAAATCAGAATTTCGAAGTATGGATATGTTTTGAGATTTTTTAAAACTAAAATTCATCAAAAGCTATTTGTAAACTCTCTTTTAATTACAAGGACCAATTCGCTGCATCTATAGCCAGATTCACATATATATCTCGTTGAAAAATATTCACTGTCACTACCTCTGAGTCTCTGTCTGAGATATTAAAATAGATTTCTCTCATTGGAAAGAGATGAGGACGTGTGATTGTCACATATTATGATCTGCCTAAACATATTTAATTCAACTAGAGGCTTAAAGATTGTGTATTGCAAATTAATTTGCAATTGTTTGCTCTTACTCATCAATATTGGTAGAATCCTTGAAGAAATATTACACCCTTTCTATAAGTAAAGACAACCAAATTAAACAAATGAATTATTCCATATTCTTTATCTTTCCTTTCATTTTCTTTAAATTAGAGCTGTTCTGTTCAGTATAATAATGAAACAAATACTGAAGTGGCCTTTCTAATATGACATTTTAATAATGTAAATAATAACAATGATGACTTGAAAGAACGGCAAAGTAACATAGGGTCAACTGAAACAAAATGTTAAACAAGCGTTGTGTAAAACGTCTTACTTTTCAGCTTCAAGATAATGCTGACTTTCTGTTATTTGCCAGAGTGAATTCACCTTTTCAAGCCAATTAATGTATTTATGTGAGCAGCAAGAAGGGTGAACAGAACGAAACAACTAATTCAGACAAAATCAAAAAACAAATGACAGTGTTGGTTTCAACCGAAGTTTCTATTTGTCAACCAAAAATGTTGAGAAAACGAGAAAAAAAACAGAAATTGCCTCTCATCATGGATTCGTTCGCTGCTACAATTAAATCATATCATATAACAATAGCGGTAGGAGAATCGTTAACAACTAGGCTAGCTTGAGAGACATTAGATGTAATAAAGAGATTTATAACTCTGAGAGATTCTGTTACAAATAAATTACAAGCGCGAAAAATGAATCTCAAGTTGATTTTGCAACAGATACTGCACAATCATTTAAACCGGTAACTACAACTACTGAAAAAGCTACAATGGCTGCTGAGAAAGCTATATTGGGAGATATTACTGAGGAGCAACGAGGAAAAACGGCTCTTCTTCCTGTACTTGAAACAATAGCAAAGCAGTCTTGGCAGGAAACACCTCGATTTGTTCCCAAAAAATAACAGATGAGGAAATAATTGAGGATTTACGAAATAAATTTCCCGATGAAACTTTAGCATATAGCATATATCGATAAGAGTGATCCAATGAATTTCATTCATTTTGCTGCTATGGGATATTACAAAAACAAATAAGAGGTTATATCCAGAAAATAGAAAATGTATCAGAGATGTTCCACACTGGACTGATGTACTCTGTAAAGCTAGAAACAGAATGAAACAAATTAACAAGGAAGATTCAAAATATCAGGTATATATCAATACAGCAGAACAAATATATAATCAATATGAAACAGCAAAGGAACATCTAAACAAGAACAAAAACAACGAAATAAAGAACAAAAACCAACACTGAGACAAACACGTAGACAAAAAAAGCCAAGTAGATCCTCAATCATTGTATATACCATAGGATCGAGAAGAAGATGATGATGAGCAAGGTGCAACTGGGGAAAAACTCTCAGCTGGATTTTCTCATTCTGGAATCCATGGTAGTGGTCGTTTTACCTGTCCTAATAATATTCTAGACGACATAGCACGATTATAAATACTCATCGGATGGAAACGAGCTGGAATAACTCACCAGAAATAAATAATGAAGCTGCTGATATCTGCCGACGACGTTTTTGAAGTTGGTATCATGCATATTGGTGTATATCGAGAATTTATCGGTGAAAACCTTGATGATTACCACAGTGACTAATGTCACCGGTGATTGATTATACGTCACAATTTGTCATGCGATTAGATAAATAGCATTTAAATAAAATTATCAAACATTACAACCACTATAAGCCAACTATGACTTACGTAGTAAATTCACGATTGCCTATTTATAAGGTGTATTATGAACATGGTCTCGGTAATGTTATTCAAGGGTTATTTGCAAGGATGGCTCCAAAACTAGCACCAATCGCAAAGCAAGTATCGATGAAAGCTATTGATGTTATTCGTGATAAGGGTATTAGCGCTGTTGGTGATGTTGGCGGTAAAGCATTTTTCGCGGCCAAGGGAAAACTAATAACGCTGATTCGACGACGAAAAAACCACCACTGGGGAAACTACCATCTACGGACATGATGCCTGCGAGTGTTAGCAAAGTAATAAACAGTGCGGTGGATAGAAAAATAGCAGAGGGAATAAATGAAGGAGAAGATGCTATGGGGAATATTGCTGCAACTATTATAGCGGGAAGTGGTTTGAAATCCCGAGCGAGATCGCAATTTAGATCGATCATTTATGGATACAGGTGGTAAAAAATTGCTATCCTGGCTAACAACAACAACATATATTATAGAGACTTCTATTAACCGTATATTTACATGGCACATGGCATCAAAACAGGGTGTTACTGCGATGCGGCATACATTTGTTGCGTTACAGGATAAGGAACGATTAAATTCACAAACACGCAGCCATGTTATATTTGATCAACTGGGTGTTACTGAAGTCTCATTAAGGATTAAAGGCCAACAAGAACCATCCAAGGATATTTTACTTAATTATGGACAAAACCAAATAGCATGCGCGTATCATCGTTTGCTGACATGTATGGGACGTGATAATAATGTAGATTAATAATGTAGATGCCGGTCTGCAAATATCAAAATTAGATTTTAGAAATCGATATCCGATTTATTAATTTTCGTTGGAACATCTTGATTTAACAAGATAGTCCGTCGTTGACATACATTTCAGAGCTCGTGTAACTGCTCCTTCTGCTGGTGGTGGTTACAGAGCAATTGCTGTCATACTCAGTGACAAATCAGTACTACTCGAAGGTGTTAGTGGACGAATGAGGGTAGTTGATGCGCCAGTAGAAAACATGTAAATCTTTTCCAAAAATACGTAGACAATTAGATCAATCTCGTATTAAATAAAATCTCATATAGTCATGTTAGTGTTGCTCTGACTCCTGGTCAGATTAAAAAGTTGCAATCGGATTCAGCTAAACCATGTGGAACTACAATATCGTTAAAACACAATCAAATGTCTGGTGGTCAGAATAAACTATCACTGACAGCTCGTCAGATTAAATATTTCAATGATGCTACCAAAGATAAAAGAGGTGTTCAGGTCACTCTCTCTGCGTCCGCGATCAAATATATGATAAAATCAGTTGGTATATTTCCACTTCTCGCTCAGTTACCAGCACTAACTGCCGTCGCCGCCTCCGCCGTCACGAAAGCGGCCGATATCGGAGCTGTTGATACCGCCGCTGGGATGGCACTAAAAAAGGCGACTGGAGGTGGATACAAATAAGAGACGATCAGTAAAGGGAAAGGGTCTAAGACTACCAGGAACTCCGAATTCATGGTACAACGGAAAGGGCCTGAGACTACCAGGGACGGTTTACTTACACCATTGTCAAATTTTGATTTACTCGATGCTGCCAAAGAATTAGCGATTAGAAACTTTAGAGGTGTTTTTCTGCGAGATCAATTACCACAGCAATAAAACAAAACTGAAACCGATATTAGCAATCTCGATAACAGCACCGGACCTGGAACTCACTGGGTTGCATACGCGATTGATCCGCGTGTAATTCTTTATTTTGATTCATATGGATTAGCGCAACCTCAAAAAATGTATGCGTTATATACATCAATTAAAAATTCCGATCTGGTACTAAATGCTTTCAACAAAGAGAATAACCGACCCACCAATATGCGGCAAGCAGGTATTAAATGTACTTAGCGCTATATCATCATCATCTAAACCACCCCATAAAACCGTATACGAATATACGAGTAATGGCTTTTTAGAGAGATCTTAACATATATTGGTTAATCGAACAATGATTGATATTTGGGGAAGATCTCGCTCAAGTCAGAAAAATCCCACCGGGAAAATATCTGCAACCAAAGATATAAACAAACTAATTGAAGATGAACTGTCCGAGATATTTGACTTCGCAAGAATGGATCGAAACGAAATAATCGTATTTCAAAACCAACAAGGGAAATTGAAAACGAGTAATGTTTCCTTGATTTTGATATTAATCTGTAATTAATTTAGGTAAATAGTATAACATGCTTTGATATTAAGCATTAAACCACAGATGATAAAATAATAGTGCTTTAAGCTGAGTATAAAACCACAGATGATAAATTAACAACACTGCGAGCCGATTATGAAGTTCATGTAGGTGCGTTTGGAAATCTTCGTAAGAATTTTAGAAAAACGGATGACATCGTGGATAATTTCTTTGGAACCCCGTCGGCGATTCCAATAAAACTCTCTGACATTAAAACAACTATTGATACAATTAAACAAACACAGGACAATATCGTTAGTGATTTTCCTGCTATCGCGACCAGGCTCGATAAAATCAAAATACCACATAAACAAAATATTAATTCCGTGTACTCGAGATATCAAGGATCTTTCGACTGGACAAATCAAAATAATATTATTAATATAATCGCTGAAGTCAGAGGTATCTATAGATTACACCATGTTTCAGGAGTACAGTTTGAGGTGTCATTGGATACATCTATGGGAATTAATACTGCAAGTGCAATAATAGATAAGGGTGCTATGGGAACATTTACAATAATCTCTGTCAGTGGTACTTTAGCTCGGGCATCAATGCCATACTACGTAGAATCTGTAATTAATTTAGGTAAATAATATAATGAATGTCCAACAATATCGATATGATCAGGTCCGTGAGTTTCAAACTAAACTAAAAAAAAATCTTATTTACGAGTATAGCGTGAAGATAATAAAATACCGCAGGCGGATTAACAGAGTTTACCTGATTGTGTATTCGAATTCAAGTGTAAGTGCTGGAACGTGTATATAGTTATCGGTGATAACAGCATTGGCACCTGTAGTTGTCACAATTTGTGTCATCCGCGACTACAATTACAGGGATTCTTAGCATCATCACAAACAAAATTATCCACACATTTATGACACAACAATATCAGATAACTAATTCCCACGATGATGAACATATCCCACAGCGCAACATCAAAATTAGAAAAACAACAATATAATAATGACATCAACATCAACAACGGAATTACTTCAGAGAATAGCGACAAACACAACGCCGCAAACGACAACCATGCTCTCAAAAACCTCAACTAACCCTGAATTGAGTGTCAATTTTCCCACTGCAATTCCGGTTAAGGAGATAGCGTTAGCAAACTTTCGAGTACACCACAGTTGGCCGAATATTAGATTAAAATGATTTGGTGGTCAGTAACCGAATAATTCCTTGGTGTTTGCGAGTAAAAATAAATCAGACGGAACTCCAGATTGGAATATGGTTTCCTTACTATCTGGCTCTTACCAAATCTAACAGATCATTAATGAATTACAGCGAAGAAATAAAATTCATTACGGGAAGAGAATCAAAAATCGCTATAACAGTTCATGAACCAACACTATCATCCGCGATTGACATAAACTCACCCGGGTATGCTGTAGATATCTATCAGAGGTCTATAAGAACCGTGCTAGGATGGGATGAAATCCCACCTCAGGCACCATCTTATCAAAATATATCCGAACCTGAAAAGTCTGATTATACTTCAGATAAAAAATCATGTCATGAGGCAATGATATCATACGAAGGAAATTTTCGAGTTTGGTTTTTTTTCGTCTGTGGATACAACCAGGTGGTGGTTAGTCTCAAGTAATTCCAAGTAGATTTACTGAACATTTCATAAAAACTAAATAATGAATTTGAAAAATATAGACATATACTATAAGAAACTTATTCCAAAGAATCTCCGCGAGATGAAATCATCAAATCCATAGAAATATGTAATGAAAGTATCGCCGATATGGAAGTATTAACTGTACAAATTATTCAAACAGTGTTAAATGATACACATCCTAAAGCAAGAACTTAATTTTCAAAAGCATAAAATATACGCGTAGAGCATTCCAGCATTTAAGCTTCCCGCGTATCATGTAGACAAATTTTAAAAAATACGTAAGTGATGTCATAGATGAGTACTTCCCACAAGTACTCGCCGAATGTAGAAAAAAAACACAACCACAAACAACTATTCTCTAACATAATAATGACCCAGACGGGGCAGATGGGCATATTGTTCCTAATAATTGTCACAAGATAGACCGAGTCGGGACTGGATTAGTGAAGACACGGAACACAACTGCGTTAATAAGATGTTTATTTTATAAACGCAATTTTAAAAATCAACTCTGACACCAATATTTTACAAAATATAAGAAAAATCTATTTATATAAATGTTCCTAACATGGAACTATGAATTTCAGTAACGTAATGACAAAAAGAAGTATATGAATGAATTTACAAATAGGAATATATATATATATAAAAGGCTCGTATAACGAGATAGATGCAAATATGAAAAGAATGCGTCGTCAATATGACGAGACTAGAATGAAGATATTAAATAATTTAATACGTCGTCCATGTGACGAGACATATGCAATCGTGAACCCTAAATTCTGAAGTTCTCGTTCATGGGGCGAGATTTGTGTAGAATGAAATTATGCAGGTGTCGTTCATATAACGAGACTGCAAAGAAGATATTAAATAAATAATACGTCGTCCATATGACGAGATATATGCAATTGTGAACCCCAAGTTCTGAAGCTCTCGTTCATGGAACGAGATTTGTGTAGAATGAAATTATGCAGGTGTCGTTCATATAACGAGACTGCAAAGAAGTTATTAAATAAATAATAAAATTATGCAGGTGTCGTTCATATAACGAGACTGCAAAGAAGTGTTTAAATAATATGTCGTCCATATGATGAAATATATGCAATGGTGAACCCTAAATTCTGAAGTTCTCGTTCATGGAACGAGATTTGTGTAGAATGAAATTATGCAGGTGTCGTTCATATAACGAGACTGCAAAGAAGTGTTTAAATAATATGTCGTCCATATGACGAGATATATGCAATGGTGAACCCTAAATTCTGAAGTTCTCGTTCATGGAACGAGATTTGTGTGGGAATGAAATTATGCAGGTGTTGTTCATATAACGAGACTGCAAAAAAGATATTAAATAAATAATAAAATTATGCAGGTGTCGTTCATATAACGAGACTGCAAAGAAAAGTGAAATTATGAGTCGTTCAGATAACGAAACTGCGACATGGATGTGAATTACTTGCTTAGATGGTAATAAAAAATATGGAACACGTATACTACAACTATCATGGCGTCCTTTTGACGTCGAAGATGTATACCGCTCTAGTCAATGGTGGTGGAGTCGCCACGCGTGGTCCACTCCCACGTCTGTTTGAAAGATCCCTCGGGAGCCCTTTACATTCAACACAGAGACGATGGTCGCGAAGCCTTGGTCCCTCGATTTGAGGACACCAGTACACTCTTCCGAACCATCGTCACCAAAACACAGCGTATACGTCACAAGAACCTAAACGTTCTGTGACCTTGACATCACCCAATTATATACAATACCTATATATAACGAAGCATACACAAAAGCAGCTTACACAAAAAAGCATCATACACAAGGTACCCAACATGGCACCACACACGCAGGCAGCATAGACAAGCCCCACGGTCACCACAACATGGCACCACACACGGACAGCATAGACGGTCACTCATGGTCACCCCACGGACACCACAACATGGCACCACACCCGGGCATTACACGGCCACCCCACGGACACCACAACATGGCACCACACCCGCGCACCAACGGGCCCCACTCAGCTCCGGACCACAGTCACCCACGGTCACCCCACGGACACCACAACATGGCACCGCACCCGGGCACCAACGGCCCCCACTCAGCTCTTTTAGCTGATAGATTGCTCCCTTAAGGATGGAATCTTTTCCGACAAGACTGGATCGTAATGTGATTTCTGTCTTATAATTTCGTCCTTATATACCCCTAGCTGTGACAGATATGCGCAGCTAGGTACTTTAAACTGCAGGCAATTTCGCACATGCAGCATGAGCTGAGCGTTCGCTCATTATACCGAAATAACTAAAAAGCCCATAAAATAATAAACTACCCTCGGTAAGGCTGTACGCAGTAACGAAATCGAGACTAGATTTTTGACCACATATACATATTGAACATAGTCGTATACAATTTCGTGACAATAATGTTAAAATATCCTCGGTGAATACAATAAATCTAGTATGTGACGCTATTGATGGAAGTTACCAAATAGATCAAATCAGGCCCAGCAGGGATACATTTTATATTCGTTTGCACCAACGGCTCCACCCGGAATTTTAATAATTGAAGAACCAAAGTGTATATGCGATGCCATAATGATTCATTAACGAGAATTAATTTTAAACTCACTGACTAGTCCAATAATCTTATTGACCTTTGGGGCAAGACATTTAACAAATTATCTGTATGAAAAATCGTAAACCATTTTCATCCTAAAGGATTTTCGTCTTAAGATCTAAATTGTAAATTATTTCCACAGTGATTTTATCACCGATAAGATTTTAAACAAGTTCAAATTAATTTTTCCGTCTTAAGATGACAGTGTTATTTTTCTTACGTGTTGCGTGGTGCAAAAAATTAATAACACTGATCTAGCTTCATTATCAATACCTAAAAAAAGTTCAAAACTTCCTGGCAGCATGTTACTATATATTGTTTTCAAACTTCCTGGTAGCGTATTACTATATTCCATTTTTAACTCCATGGTAGAGTCTTATTGTGTTTAATAAGTTCTTTTAAGTGCTTTTAATTTATCCTTTTCTTAACTTAATATTGTCTACTAAGGTCAGGCCCTATCTTTTTTAATGCGGTAAATAGCGGAATGATTTTATATCCATCGTTGTTATATGCTAATGATTCGTTAACGGCTTGTTGTACATTTTTAAAAAGTCAGTACTGGGACGGTAACACTTATTGTTTTTTTTGTGCTATATCTTCTAAATACTGAAAATCAGAAAACATAAGATCACAATCTAATTTATCTAATATTTGTATTTCTTGATTTTTTAAATAATCTTAATCAAGGTATATAAATACAGTACAACATCTCTTTTTCTCGCGGATTGTAGGACAATACAACATTTAATCTTAATTAAGGTATATAAATGCAGTGCAAACACTCTTTTTCCAACGTATTTACAATACTGTAAGACAATACAACATTTAATCTTAATAATCTTAATTAAGGTATATAAGGCGTGATGATGACATATCTGAACACCTACCCTGTCAACAACAACAGTCTTACGAGCCCAATATGAATGACGACAACCTCTCAGAATAACTAGCCTGTCAACAACAGTCTAGCGAATTCCTATAAGGCGTGGTTTGATGATGTCATAGATGAGCATTTTCATGTATTTGATAATCGAGTTTTCTTTACAATATTTAATTTTAATTACGGTATATAAGGCGTGATGATGACATATCAGAATACCTAGTTTGTCAACCACAACAGTCTTGCGAATTCCAAAAAGGCGTGGTTTGATGATGACCAATCAGAATACCTAGCCTGTCAACAACAACAGTCTAGCCAATTCCAATAAGGCGTGGTTTGATGATGATGAATAACGTATAATGTACAATTATATACAGGACGGTCCATTTTCCGTATGTAGGACGATATAACCATGGGACAATACAACACATACGGGGGCCCTTCTCAAAATTCAACTGAAACACTCTCCGTCATAAAAAATCGTCCGGAGAGAATGTAAATTCCCACATTCACACCGTGCGACAGTGTGACGGAGAGTGGTTTTCAGTTTAACTTCGATCATCAAGGATTGGAGTCCCAATAATAAAACCGGCTATATACTATATAAGATGACTAATACACGGAAATCAACAACAAGGGTGTATGATTTGTACTCGTTTGACTCGTTTTCTGACAGAATAAACTAAAATAGATCAGAGAACGAATTAAAAGATAATATGTGATTATTCCCATGAGATCCTACAGGGTATTTCCGTAACAACAGAGATAACTCTTATCGATGACATTTAATAGTGTTATACGCACATTACTAAACGAGTAACTTCCCTTCGGTGTTAAGGTTATACACACATCACTAACGGAGTTACTTCCGTTCGGCGTTAAGGTTATAAACACATTACTAAAGGAGTTATCTCGCGTGGAACAAAAATGGAATTCAGATGTATGTAAACTGAATTTTATTTCCAAATCGCTTTGAAAGCGTAGAGATTTGTATTTTCTCTGCAACACGTAGAACCCAAGGTTGGAAAATATCAAAATACTTGCCGGCTTCATTCACTGATTGAAATATCCTTTCTTCGTTAGTTTCTATGTTGAGTGATTTGACAGGTCTCTTTCCAACTGTTTTAGATGTACCGGTTTTTCTAAACATATTCTCACTTTGCGTGATAGCTTGTAAATTCGATAAAGAATTATTCCTAGGATTTGAATCAATATGGTCAATCACAAGACCATCTTTGATCAATCCGTTGAAACATTCGAAAACGAATCTAGACAAATAAAAAAAATCCTTCCAGCACCAAATCTGAGATATCCCCGATTACTGACAAACCCGACTGAGGTTTTCAGCCTGTAGTGTCTGACTACACCATCACGTGATGCTCCATAGTTGATGATCACGGGATGTGATTGAAATTCCTGATTTATTTTTATACATATTATTTGTCTAATTAATTATTTGGTATTATTATTATTTATTGAGAATCTAGTAATATAGAATTAAGGTGTTCTTATGATTTTATCATTGAATCTGTCAGGAACAGAGTCATGGCTAGAGTCCTTGATTCGTTTATCATAATAACGCTTAAGCTCCCTGTATCGTTTACCACCACAACTTAGACATAGATGTGTCTCACCTCGTACTCCAACACCACATCGTATGCAGGGTTATGGACTTAAGCTTCCACGTCGAACACTCTGTGAATGATATCCACATAATTCGTTTCTGCACGATTTGTTACAAACGGTTACTGATCCTACCATAAGCCATTTACAGTTATTCATAATATATAAATTCTTTATTTAAATACTTGTTTTAATTATAATATGAAGGAGTTTGATAGATTATCCAAAATCAGACCCTGGAAAAATGTTAAATTGAATCTCGATAGAGTCTCCATAGATGCACCAAATAAGGTCTAATAAGTGATAGAAGCATGATAGGTAAAATCCATGAAGAGTTTAACGAATTTAAGCGCGACGGAGCTTTTCATTGTTGGTCAACATTTCGAATTGATGGTAGCATTGAGGCTACTATGAACGACCAAAAGGCAGCAGGAATAATATCGCATCTTGACCATAGAAATTATTTTTTAGAGTGAAATTCATAATCCGTACAGAAACAGGTAATTGGATTATTCGTAATAATTCGATCCTATCTTGAAAAATGAAAAGATTGTCACCGAGAGTCAGGATTCCAAACCAGAAGTGTTGACTAGAATTGACAAACCGTATTACGACAGAGCTTATCCTGTGACCGCGATTATTTATGCGATTTATCCGATAAATGACAAACCGAGTGTTGAGATATTAAAATCTATTAAACTGTCGCCGCTGACTTTGTCAGGGAGGATAAATTGTGTAGCCGAACGAATAATAGAGCATTTTACAAATGCGTTACGTGGAAACAAATTGACAGAACTAAGACGTAAAAAAATAAACGAATGGGCACTAGCAGTCAGGGATCTTGGGGTAACAATTCAGAATGTAGGTGCGCTAGAAAAGATATTAAAACTTACAATAACCGTAGCGACGTTAACAGAAGAAGTATTATAGCAATCGAAATATAAAATCAAGGGGGGGGGGCTCCAATCAAGACCTTTGATCATAATGCAAACGCGTGGTCTAACGCAGTGGCAATATGTCCACGAGTTAGAACCATAAAATATCTACCCGTAGAGTTCTCCCAAGAGAATTCTGGGGAGGGGAATTTGTTTGATTTTATTCACGCAGAAAGTAAAAACGATCCTGCGTCAGTGTGGTTATTTCAGAGTTTTGAAGACGAAGAGTGTAAATTTGACCAATTTGTAAGACCTAACGGTGAAAAATACCGTACTGAATCACTTCACGACGCGATGAGAAAACTAGCTCGGAATTTTTCAACGGATAATAACGAGGAATTACTAACATACTGTTTTACAATCCCGTCAGTTGCAGCTCATTTCGCGAAAAAGACAAATCTGTGGAAACCAACAAGAGCTGAATTTCTCTCAGATGCTCAAGCCAGTTGTGTAGTATATGGACATCGTCGATTATGATATACGAAGTATAATTACGAAAATATCTTTTTCGGTTGATAAGGTTGCGTGTTATAAAGGGAGTTTTCTCGGATATGGAGAGTGTGCTGGGTATTTTAAACGATTTGGGCATGCCACCCACTCAATGACACAAGTTGCGATTAATGGTCCTTTACGCGATTTTGATCTAACCGGATCCGCTTGTGTACTATCCTTCGAGATCGCTAAAGGACTTCATCCATGCTGTTATGTTTGGTTTGGTAGACATAGATCTGAAAAACACTGGGTACGAATAGTGTTATTACTGTATAGGATCGATTGTTTATTACTGATATCGCTGACTGTCTCCGAGACAATTATATCATATCAAGCGCAGACTGAAATCTGGTTGCCACAACCAGATAGTCTCGATAGTATAATAAACTATTATAAAGACAAATTTCCTGATCTCAACGAAGAAAATATTGTTAAAGCATCCAAAGAAATCTTTAAAGTCAGAAATAAACAGGCAAAGGATCTCGGTGTTAATTTGTTTAGGCGGTGGTAGATAAACATGCCATATCGCCTATTTGGATAACCAATCCTCCGCGGTGGTATTTTTTACTTTTGCGGCGTTAGCGAGTTTATCGAATACTGATTTACCCAGCCAGTATCATCTTGGGGAATAATAAATAGATTCCATATTCCTAACAAATACCAGCATCCAGCACTTAATTACTTTTCATCGCTGATTGTATCAAACACGAAGCTAATTTTACTTTTAAAGATTTATCAGTGATAAAATTTAACGCATGAATCAATTTCAAATATGCGATATGTCTATGCTGCAGATTGCTACTTTTATAAGCAACATCGTGAACATGACACGCCTTATCAACACGCCTTTATCGGATTTTTGCCGGGACAGGGTTGGTCTTTGCTATCAAGTCTGATATCGAGTCTGGTTCCAGGGCTACAATAAATATACTCTGGAAGGTGTTTTTCTTTTGAATATTTTGGCCATCGAGTCCCGGGAAGTTTTGTCAATTTTGCTGCAAAATCATTACCCGATTTCATAGAATCAAATATAAAAAATTGGTACCATATTGTACACACCTGCCAGCAAGTGCTGATCTGCTATTGCTTTTTGTAATTGTTGTCAATTCGTTTGTTCTAGTACGCGTCTTACATTTCACACAATATAGATCCATAATTTATTGATAATAACATGAATGTAATTGATTTTTGGCGACAAAAACACGAGAACCAGTGAAGCTTCATGCAGCGCTACAAAATTATACTCGCATGATTATAATTGGACCATCTGGAAGAGGTAAAACACAATTGTTACTTAATTTGATAACGAGATGGATGAAATGGGAGAAACTATATTTGCTAGCCCCGAGTTTAGACGATCAGCGATGTGACGATGTGTTCAAAGATTTTAACGAGAGAGCAAAATCGGATATCGATGAAGATATTATTGATTTTATAACCGATATCAAAGAAGCACCGAGTGTTGATTCTATTGATGGAAGTATTAACAATTTGATTGTATATGAGAATGTGATGTTGGATAAACAAGAAAACCCTGCCAGGATATTTTTCCAGAGGTAGACATTAAAATACTGATGTGATATGTCACGCAGAGATACATACAGATACCAAAAATGATCAGTGATAACTGTAATATTCTTGCTGTATTTAATGGAGTTGACACCCATACGTTACGAAATATTCACCAGACCTGGTGCAGTGGAGATATGCATTATAATCTCTTTAGAACTTTCTTTAGTCACGCTCATTAAGTCCTACATGGATTTGTAACGACAAATTTGCATGACCCTAGATCAAGATATTGTATCGGAATTGATAAAATATTTGGTCAAAACCATAGCAGCTAACAAACCCATGACAACAGAGGCTATTTTTTTTTTCGATTTAGCAACAGTGTTCGTTGACAAACAGAAAATTTGGTTGAAACCAACACTGGCATTTTCATTATTGTCTCAATTAGTTTTGGTCCGTTCACCCTTCCTGCTGAAACCGTCATTTTTTAGTGTTCTCTGAATTAATTTCGGTTTATTTTCTGATTTTGTATGAATTAGTCTCGGTCTGTTCACCCTTCTTGCTGCTCAGTGTCTATATATATATATATATATATATATATATATATATATATATATATATATATATATATATATATATATATATATATATTCAAAAAAGAGTGAGAGAGATAGAGATACTGTAGGAGGGGAAAAACTAGATTTTCAGTTATGACCCATGCCAGTGAGAGACAATGTTAACTCGGTCAGTTGTACTATTGATTTGATATTTTGATACAGAGGAAGGATATTTCTTGATGGGGATCCCAGTGGTATTGAATTATATATATATATATATATATATATATATATATATATATATATATATATATATATATATATATATATATATATATATATATATATATATATATATATATATTATGTGTAGAAGCTATGAACATTGTCCATGTTGTAATATAGAGGGCATGGCAAGACCGAAAATCCTAAAATAACTTTACCTTTCCTTGTACAAATGTGTTTAAACTAATCTCAGAATGTCATTAGTTTCCAAGTTATGACCCAGAGTTTGTGTCCAAGGTATAAGAATTATGACACTGAATCATGATCCAGGACCAAAGTAAATTAACTGTTTACTTAGGCAATATTCTCAACCATGCATCAAGGCACATGTGCATTGAATTCTATCAAAATATGTAGAAATTAGGGAATGACAAATGACCTCATGCAAGGCGGGATTTTACCAGGATGACATGAAATCAATTTCCACTAACAAGCCATTTGGTATAGCATGTTTTCATAAAATTCATACATGTAGTTTCAGAGTTCTAGACATGCAAAAGTCTGATAACACCAAGCTGACACTGTTTCCATTGATGCGAGATATGCCACCAAGCTGACACTGTCTCCATTGATGAGAGATATGCCACTACACATGTAAAAGTCTGATAACACCATGTTGACACTGTTTCCATTGATGCGAGATATGCCACCAAGCTGACATTGTCTCCATCGATGCCACAGCTGACTCTGTATCCACTGAAGCCACAGCTGACACTGTCTCCATCGATGCTACTGTTTTCGTAACTAATATAGTTTGCATGTTTCTCCCAAAAATAAGGGAAATAGACACAGATCACATCTTTGTCTTTAATGAATGAGACTAAATCATAACAGGCACATGCAAGTCCATGAGATAATGTTCATACCTGACCATACCTGACTGCAACATAATCTGGTATAAGGTTCTTGGGCTATATTAGTTACAAGTAACATCACATGGAAAGATATCAAGTTAACTGTCAAGAGCCACAACTCTATCCAACATGAAGCAAAACTCAGAAAAAGCAATTATAAATGTACCAGACAATGAACCCAAAATATTGCAACAGACTTGTGAATGAATGGACAGCTCAACAAAGGGACAGAGGGATTGAAAGGTAACTACAACAGGGCTCCCCCATCTCAATGTGATACTTCCTTGGATACCAGACAGCGATACCTAAGTCTTATGATCTACTAAAGTATGTAACACAAATGAATGATGTTTAGAATAGTCCATGGATAATGCCATTTCCTTACACATATCCCAGGGATTTACATGTCACTCTTGCAGCATTTGTATTCCATCCATCATCGCACACAGTACCCCTTATGCCATTAATAATGACCTCAACTCGACCTTCATTAAGCGTGGCTCCTCCAACAAGCTGAATTGTCACATCTGTAGTACACAAACATAGACACATAAATAATGCTGAAGCATTTAGCACATTGATTATGATCAATAACCCTTTCATTTTGCCATAGAGGCATTCATTCGTAAGATAATAAACAGATTGTATTTCTCTTATATTAATAAAATGAAAATTGAACTGAAATGCAATACACTAGATATATACTAATGTCTAGATTCTGTAGATATCTATGATCTTTCTGAATAAAATTGAATTTTGAATTTTGTATTTAAAAAAATATAACAAAGAGAAAGAAACAAGAAATATTTACACAAGTTTCATTGCTGACCTACAGATTGGATCAGCAAAACTGATCATCATTGTATTACATCTTCTAAATCTCTGTATTCAATTCAAAGAATTATTAAATACTTAACAAAGATATGTACTCTAACTTTCTACACTATTTGAACAAGGTCATTGAAAACCAAGTTTCATTTTTTTTCAAGTCATCCAATTAATTAGGAATTTTTTATTCACACATATAAGTTTTGTTTACTGTAATATATTTAATGCATTTTGCTCTGTTTAACTTGAACATCACTAAAGCAAGCTTGTACAATTACACTCCCTTGTAAGCAAAGGACCAGTATACTTACTGCATTCTGTATCATCCTGACAGTTGTTACAGTATCACTCCCCTTCGAACACAGGATTAGCAGAGATCTAATTACATCGATCTGTCTCATCCTGACAGCTAGTACAAGGACAATCCCTTTAGAATTAAGTATAGATGTATTTACTGCTATCTGTCACATGTCTCACTTGATACTTTTGTATTTTGTCACCTCCTTAATATTTAAGGTTGAAGGCATGAGGCTAATTATCGCAGTTCTAGCAATTTTAACTTCACACATAAGCCAACTCTATAATGTGGTCAAGATTTACTTTGAGTTAGGTTTGGAAATGAGTTGAATTGTGGGTGACTGCCTGTCACAGTTAAAGTAGAATTAGAGATCAAATAAGTAACATGGTCTTCAAATAAGCAGCCGACTTAGCTTATGTATTTACATGTGTCTGCTGCAGAAGTAAATGTCTAAAAATCGAGATGGGTGAGGGGTGATCAAAAGTATGCTAATTTGTTACAGTACTAGTACTGATTTTTGTTTAGCAGTCTTATCACAGGAAAATATTCAAAATAGCTCTTTCATGTATAAAACAAAATGAATGCAATAAAGAGGGGTTGGTGGCAGTGTTGGTTCAACATAAAAGCCACTAGTTGCATAAGGAATTAACTTTAATACCTCAGTCAGAATCTTGCAAGCATCTTTTCAACAAACATCATTAGTTAGTTTTTATTTGTATATTTAATGTAATATTATTATCATGTTTCTGCAACAGGTCATGGTCGGATGAAAACTTGCCAAAAACACTGTCCAGTGAGACCTCAGCTCAAAGATGTAGTATACTTTATGCATTGAGTACAATGACATTGCCCTGAGTGTGTGAGAAAAACATAGATTTACTGACTGCAATCTGCTTTACCCCAACAGTACAATGACATTCTCCAATGAGCAAAGAACTAACATGATTACCGCAATCTGCCTCATCTTGACAAAAGACACTCTCCTGTGTTTATGGAACTAGCCAATTTACTGCAATCTTCCTCAGCCTTACATTTAATACCATGGCACTCCTGTGTACATGGGAACAGCATACATGTGCTTACTTCAATCTGCCTCATCCTAACATAATAAGGACACTATCCAGTGAGTTTGAGACTAGTATACTTACTGCAATCTGCCTCATCCTAATAATATAGAACACTTTCCAGTGAGTATCGGACTACCGTATATACTCGCGTATAAGCCTGTATAAGCCGACCCACAAACTAACAGGTATAAACACTAAAAAGTTCATGACCCACATATAAGCCGACCCACAACTCTGAGATACCTGAAGATTCATGATGGAATTTCTAAATGCATTTATTTAGGCAAACGTATAGTTTAAAAATTTACCTGTATACTTATCTCAAGGTTGGCATGCATGAATATTAAAAAGGAATGGAATAAACTTGTTTGAAAACTAATTTTTTTAATTTTCTGTTTCCTCGTTGTGTCTGCCTAATTTAGATTTGCGTATAATTTCGAATGAAGACAAGAAATTAGTAATCAAGATTTGCTGTAACACTACATCTACCTTTTGACTCATTTATTGTTTGTTTATGCATTATTGCATTGGACATTTTATATAAGTGTACAAGTAACTACCGATAATTACACTTTTACTTTACTTTGTAAATGCAAATAACTAACTCATTAAAAATGCACCCCCAGTATGACAACACGATGAACAACAACACGGTTTAATTAAACGCTCACAATTAGGCTAATGAACATATTTACATAATTGCACCACCATATGTATATTGTAGGTTTGATTATGCACTGATTGAAGTACATCCCTTGGAATCAAATAATGGGCACCATTGGAATAAACTTTAATGATATATCCAAAATACAATAATAAAGTTTCTGGCGGCCCCGAGTGGTCTAAAGCGCTCTCCGTTACTGATCACTGCCATCTCACCTCTGTCTGCATGGGTTTCATTATAAGATTCTGTTAATGTAGTTGTGTGAGAAAAACTTGCCTTTAGTTTCTCGTGGGTCGGTAGTTCTTTCCAGGGAGTTTCCCGAGTTCTTCCTAAACCATGAATACTGCCCGCTATGTATAGCCTATCGTGTGCTGAAGAATGGCGTTAAACCCAACAACAATACTATATCATGAAGTTTCAGAAATAATACTTCGAAAATTTTATACCAAGTATACCAATGTTTGGTATCTTTTTAAAAATATTACCTTCATTTGCATGATTGCTTATATCATTGAAAATTACTAACTCATGAGTGCGTGATTCAAATAATTGGAACAACTATTAAGGACTATCTGAATATTATCTGGAAGAATACACTTTTGTTGAAGCAATGAATAAAGCAAAATCTACATCTAATATGTTTGGAAATAAATAAGGATTTAAGTGACACTGTGCATGTTTTGCACTGTGTAAGTACTGTACAGCCTGGTCTCCCGAGAAAACTCCACCATCCCGCGAATTATGGAGTCTCTATTTACCATTATTTATTGAAGAAATCAGAAAATATGCACATGCAAAATAATAACAAAATCATAATAATATAACGGTTTAATAATTGTTTGGTCACAGAAAGTCTTTTTTTACATGCCAATGTCTTAGGAAATTGATAAAGTTATTTTTTCATGTCTCATAAATTACAGCCATGGCGGAAGTCAACAAAAAGACCTGAAAACTGTCAAGTTTAGACATTGACTAGTAGATCAACCAACCCCTCCCTTCTTCAAGGCCTTTATTTTTTCCTAAATTATCCGGCTTATACACAAGTATATACGGTAGTATACGTATTGCAATCTTCCTCATCTTGACATTCAATAAACACTCTCCAGTGAGCTTGGGGCTAATATACTTATTGCAACCTGTCTCATCCTGGCATTATAAGGATACTCTCGAGCGAGGATGGTAGGACATGTAGTATACTTACTGCAATCTGCCTCATCCTCACAATTAGTACAATGGCACTCCCCTGTGCAAACGTTTGTCAGAGGGACACAGCCTCCATCTGGACACTGATAACTAACATTACCACAAGCTGAAAGAAAACTGTTTTTGTTTATACTTTATATTCTAATCAATGGATTATACAAATTGCATCAATTGTGTAACAAAAACAGATTTACACCAGTCCAAGCTTGATGGAAAGTGAAATAGATCTAAAGATGTATTATATTATGGATATGACAGTCCTCTATTTTCCAGTTAAGAACTGTTGATCAAGGTATAAAGAACAGATTATGAAATATCTGCCACTAGACTACAAAGTCTGCAATTAATCTAGAGAATATTAATCAATATGAAAAATAAATGCAATGATCATTTTATATATCAAGTCTGACAGCATTTCCTTTAATACACAAACAATTGAAATTTTTCAGTCATATCTTTTGCATGTCTGCAGTGTGGTAGCTTATTGTGATGTCTGGCACTGGGGCATCATGCAGCATAATGTCACACCCAGACACATTATCCTGACACTATTTTAATAAACAGTTTTCATCTATATAAAAGTCTACCAATTTTAATGACTAAATGTTTACATTGAAACTCTTACCTGTCTTTTCAGGGGTACACTTAACCCCTGCATCCTCTTTGTGTAAACAGTTGTGTTGTCCCCTAAGATTCATCTGACACTCTCCCAGTGTCTTTTCCCTCCCTGTGCAGCTGACATCATCAAACCAGATGGGTCCAGACCCCTCCCCAAAGTGGGCAATAGTTAATGGAACACCATACCTGTGATTAGAGGTTTAGGTATTAGTGATATTGCTCTACGTCTTTTACTTACAAAGACAATTGGTGATCTCCTATAGCATTAACCTAAGCTATAAAGTTCTGGAGATTATGCATACAAGAGAAACTAGACTTTTATTGGGTCCATTTCACTGCATGTTATAAAAAGACTCTGAATGTAAAGTATTGACCATAATACAACAGCTGTAAAAGCATCATAACTATATCACACTGTCATACAAACTCAAGATATTATAACGCTGCCATGGAAACACAAGCAGTATAAATAAGATACCAAAACTTAACATTTTCTTTTCCAATTGCCTAGGAAATGGGGCCTCAGTTCCTTTCCGTGCATTCAACAATTAAGTTAACACAGGTCCTTTTTGAAGTACATATGGATAAAGCATCCAACCCAGTCCAGCCCAAGTGATCTCCCTTGATATGTCCTTGAGAAAGGCACTTAGTTCCCATTCCTTTGGCATGGCATAGGCCATAATATGTTAAATGTACTATTCAAAATCAATCAACACACCACATATTTCCGAATAAGCTGCATACATCAGCACTTCGAAGTATGGATATGTTTTGAGATTTTTTAAAATTAAAATTCATCATAAGCTATTTGTAAACTCTCTTTTAATTACAAGGACCATTTCGCTGCATCTGTAGCCAGATTCACATATACATCTCTTTGAAAAATATTAACTGTCACTACCTCTGAGTCTCTGTCTCAGAAATTAAAATAGATTTCTCTCATTGGAAAGAGATGAGGACGTGTGATTGTCAAATATCATGATCTGCCTTTGCCTTGCTGATTAATACTTTGTAAACATATTTAATTCAACTAGAGGCTTAAAGATTGTGTATTGCAAATTAATCTGCAATTGTTTGCTCTTACTCATCAATATTGATAGAATCCTTGAAGAAATATTTCACCCTTTCTATAAGTAAAGACAACCAAATTAAACAAATTAATTATTCCATATTCTTTATCTTTCCTTTCATTTTCTTTAAATTAGAGCTGTTCTGTTCAGTATAACAATGAAACAAATACTGAAGTGGCCTTTTTAATATGACATTTTAATAATGTAAATAATAACAATGATGACTTGAAAGAGCGGCAAAGTAACATAGGGTCAACTGAAACAAAATGTTAAACAAGCGTTGTGTAAAACGTCTTAAATTTCAGCTTCAAGATAATGCTGACTTTCTGTTATTTACTAGAGTGAATTCACCTTTTCAAGCCAATTAATGTATTTATGTGAGCAGCAAGAAGGGAGAACAGAACGAAACTAATTCAGACAAAATGAAAAAACAAATGACGGTGTTGTTGTCAACCGAAATTTCTATTTGTCAACCAACACTGTTGAGAAAACGGAAAAAAAACAGAAATTGCCTCACTTGTTATGGATTTGTTCGCTGCTACAATTAAATCATATCATATAACAATACCGGTAGGAGAATCGTTAACAGCTAGACTAGCTTGAGAGACATTAGATGTAATAAAGAGATTTTTAACTCTGAGAGATTCTGTTAGAACTAAATTACAAGCGCGAAAAAAGAATCTCAAGTTGATTTTGCAACAGATACTGCACAATTATTTAAACCGGTAACTACAGCTACTGAAAAAGCTGCAATGGCTACTGAGAAAGCTATATTGGGAGATATTAGTGAGGAGCAACGAGGAAAAACGGCTCTTCTTCCTGTACTTGAAACAATAGCAAAGCAGTCTTGGCAGGAAACACCTCGATTTGTTCCCAAAAAATAACAGATGAGGAAATAATTGAGGATTTACGAAATAAATTTCCCGATGAAACTTTAGCATATAGCATATATCGATAAGAGTGATCCAATGAATTTCATTCATTTTGCTGCTATGGGATATTACGAAAACAAATAAGAGGTTAAATCCAGAAACTAGAAAATATATCAGAGATGTGCAACACTGGGCTGATGTACTCTGTAAAGCTATAAACAGAATGAAACAAATTAACAAGGAAGATTCAAAATATCAGGTATATATCAATACAGCAGAACAAATTTATAATCAATATGAAACAGCAAAGGAACAACTAAACAAGAACAAAAACAACGAAATAAAGAACAAAAACCAACACTGAGACAAACACGTAGACAAAAAAAGCCAAGTAGATCCTCAATCATTGTATATACTATAGGATCGAGAAGAAGATGATGATGAGCATGGTGCAACTGGGGAAAAATTTTCAGCTGGATTTTCTCATTCTGGAATCCATGGTAGTGGTCGTTTTACCTGTAATAATAATATTCTAGACGACATAGCACGATTATAAATACTCATCGGGTGTAAACGTGCTGGAATAACTCACAGGAAATAAATAATGAAGCTCCTGATATCTGCAGACGACGTTTTTGAAGTTGGTATCATGCATATTGGTGTATATCGAGAATTTATCGGTGAAAACGTTGATGATTACCACAGTGACTAATGTCACCGGTGATTGATTATCCGTCACAATTAGTCATGCGATTAGATAAATAGCATTTAAATAAAATTATAATACACTACAACCACTATAAGCCAACTATGACTTACGTAGTAAATTCACGATTGTCTATTTATAAGGTGTATTATGAACATGGTCTCGGTAATGTTATTTAAGGGTTATTTGCAAGGATGGCTCCAAAACTAGCACCAATCGCAAAGCAAGTATCGATGAAAGCTATTGATGTTATTCGTGATAAGGGTATTAGCGCTGTTGGTGATGTTGGCGGTAAAGCATTTTTCGCGGCCAAGGGAAAACTAATAACGCTGATTCGACGACGAAAAAACCACCACTGGGAAAACTACCATCTACGGACATGGTGCCTGCGAGTGTTAGCAAAATAATAAACAGTGCGGTGGATAGAAAAATAGCAGAGGGAATAAATGAAGGAGAAGATGCTATGGGGAATATTACTGCAACTATTATAGCGGGAAGTGGTTTGAAATCCCGAGCGAGATCGCAATTTAGATCGAGAAATATATATAATAAAGTGTTTAAATCTTCACCCGACCAAGCATTGGATATGAATGCCCCAGTTCTCAAAAAAATGATTCTGTGAGCGATTATCAATTTTATTCTTATAACGCAATACAACCAAATAGTCGATCAAGAATCGAACTTTAGGCTCAAGATACAAGCAAATATTTTCTACCCGCTGAAGCATTTATCGAAGTAGAAGGAGAACTTGTAACACATGTTTCACTTTGATACGCCATATAACCCAAATTTGCCAGTTGGTTTTGTCAATACTGGTATTATGGCATTATTTAGTAGCGCTTGATATATGATCGATGAAATAGAGATTGGATCTATAGAGCATGATATTGATGTTGCCACAACAATAGTGGGTTTAGCGAGATATTCTGATGATTATACAAGATCAGCAGGTCCATCTATGATGTTCGCTAAGGATATTACTAATCACGCTGAACATGTTCAATATGTTAAAGTAAAGGCAAAACGAGATACTGCAGTTGATACAGCGCCAGCTGATATGTGAGACCAGCTGCTGCTTTTGATATTTTCAGTGATGTTAATGCCGCCAATTACAACCTAGGATGTACAACACGCGTATCAATGTTGCAAGGACCGCGTAGATTATTTTCATGCGAGATTCCACTATCTCATATTTTCGGATTTTGCAGAAATGTTCGAAAGGTTATATTTGGAGCGAAACATACAGTAGTCCTCGTGCGCAAAGGTGATGATAACGATGCAATCTGGCATGGTGCTGGTTTTGCTGATAGTAAAATAAATATAACAAAACACTCTTTGTGGATGCCAGTAATGACTCCATCAATCACCGCAGAGGAAAAATTACTATCATTTATGGATACAGGTGGTAAAAATTGCTATCCTGGCTAACAACAACAACATATATTATGGAGACTTCTATTAACGGTATATTTACATGGCACATGGCATCAAAACAGGGTGTTACTGCGATGCGGCATACATTTGTTGCGTTACAGGATAAGGAACGATTAAATTCACAAACACGCAACCATATGATATTTGATTAACTGGGTGTTACTGAAGTCTCATTAAGGATTAAAGGCCAACATGAACCATCCAAGGATATTTTACTTAATTATGGACAAAACCAAATAGCACGCGCGTATCAACGTTTGCTGACATGTATGGGACGTGATAATAATGTAGATTAATAATGTAGATGCCGGTCTGCAAATATCAAAATTAGATTTTAGAAATCGATATCCGATTTATTACTTTTCGTTGGAACATCTTCATTTAACAAGATAGTCCGTCGTTGACATTCATTTCAGAGCTCGTGTAACTGCTCCTCCTGCTGGTGGTGGTTACAGAGCAATTGCTGTCATACTCAGTGACAAATCAGTACTACTCGAAGGTGTTAGTGGACGAATGAGGGTAGTTGATGCGCCAGTAGAAAACATGTAAATCTTTTCCAAAAATACGTAGACAATTAGATCAATCTCGTATTAAATAAAATCTCATATAGTCATGTTAGTGTTGCTTCGACTCCTGGTCAGATTAAAAAGTTGCAATCGGATTCAGCTAAACCATGTGGAACTACAATATCGTTAAAACACAATCAAATGTCTGGTGGTCAGAATAAACTATCACTGACAGCTCGTCAGATTAAACATTTCAATGATGCTACCAAAGATAAAAGAGGTGTTCAGGTCACTCTCTCTGCGTCCGCGATCAAATATATGATAAAATCAGTTGGTATATTTCCACTTCTCGCTGAGTTACCAGCACTAACTGCCGTCGCCGCCTCCGCCGTCACGAAAGCGGCCGCTCTCGGAGCTGTTGATACCGCCGCTGGGATGGCACTAAAAAAGGCGACTGGAGGCGGATACAAATAAGAGACGATCAATAAAGGGAAAGGGTCTAAGACTACCAGGAACTCCGAATTCATGGTACAACGGAAAGGGCCTGAGACTACCAGGGACGGTTTACTAACACCATTGTCAAATTTTGATTTACTCGATGCTGCCAAAGAATTAGCGATTAGAAACTTTAGAGGTGTTTTTCTGCGAGATCAATTACCACAGCAATAAAACAAACCTGAAACCGGTATCAGCAATCTCGATAACAGCACCGGACCTGGAACTCACTGGGTTGCATACGCGATTGATCCGCGTGTAATTCTTTATTTTAATTCATATGGATTAGAGCAACCTCAAAAATGTATGCGTTATATACATCAATTAAAAATTCCGATCTGGTACTCCACACTTTCAACACAGAGAATAACCGACCCACCAATATGCGGCAAGCAGGTATTAAATGTACTTAGCGCTATATCATCATCAACTAAACCACCGCATAAAACCGTATACGAATATACGAGTAATGGCTTTTTAGAGAGATCTTAACATATATTGGTTAATCGCACAATGATTGATATTTGGGGAAGATCTCGCTCAAGTCAGAAAAAACCCACCGGGGAAATATCTGCAACCAAAGATGTAAACAAACTAATCGAAGATGAACTGTCCGAGATATCTGACTTCGTAAGAATGGATCCAAACGAAATAGTCGTATTTCAAAACCAACAAGGGAAATTGAAAACGAGTAATGTTTCCTTGATTTTGATATTCTAGATAGTATCAACAACCGAATAAAAAAAAGTCCGGTGACACAATGATAGGTACCCTCGACATGAACTCGAATAAAACAACCGCACTTTGTAATCCAGCATTGGACACTGATGCTGTGACAAAAAATATGTAGATGTGTTAGACAATAAACAAACAGTGCTGCACGCTGAGCATTAAACCACAGATGATAAAATAATAGTGCTTTAAGCTGAGTATAAAACCACAGATGATAAATTAACAACACTGCGAGCCGATTATGAAGTTTATGTAGGTGCGTTTGGAAATCTTCGTAAGAATTTTAGAAAAACGGATGACATCGTGGATAATTTCTTTGGAACTCCGT
Organism: Unio pictorum; assembly: GCA_030141615.1. NCBI lineage: Eukaryota > Metazoa > Mollusca > Bivalvia > Unionida > Unionidae > Unio > Unio pictorum. The sequence continues at coordinate 164,295 of JARLTB010000008.1, read as the reverse complement.
CGGCGATTGGAATAAAACTCTCTGACATTAAAACAACTATTGATACAATTAAACAAACACAGGACAATATCGTTAGTGATTTTCCTGCTATCGCGACCCGGCTCGATAAAATCAAAATACCACAAAAACAAAATATTAATGCCGTGTACTCGAGATATCAAGGATCTATCGACTGGACAAATCAAAAAAATATCATTAATATAATCGCTGAAGTCAGAGGTATCTATAGATTACACCATGTTTCAGGAGTACAGTTTGAGGTGTGATTGGATACATCTATGGGAATTAATACTGCAAGTGCAATAATAGATAAGGGTGCTATGGGAACATTTACAATAATCTCTGTCAGTGGAACTTTAGCTCGGACATCATACTACGTAGAATCTGTAATTAATTTAGGTAAATAGTATAATGAATGTCCAACAATATCGATATGATCAAGTCCGTGAGTTTCAAACTAAACTAAAAAATCTTATTGACGAGTATAGCGTGAAGATAATAAAATACCGCAGGCGAATTAACAGAGTTTACCTGATTGTGTATTCGAATTCAAGTGTAAGTGCTGGAACGGGTACATGCATATGGTTATCAGCGGTAACAGCATTGGCACCTGTAGTTGTCACAATTTGTGTGTCATCCGCGACTACAATTATAGGGATTCTTAGCATCATCACAAAAAAAATTATCCACACATTTATGACACAACAATATCAGATAACTAATTCCCGCGATGATGAACATATCCCACAGCGCAACATCAAAATTAGAAAAACAACAATATAATAATGACATCAACATCAACAACGGACTTACTTCAGAGAATAGCGACAAACACAACGCCGCAAACGACAACCATGCTCTCAAAAACCTCAACTAACCCTGAATTGAGTGTCAATTTTCCCACTGCAATTCCGGTTAAGGAGACAGCGTTAGCAAACTTTCGAGTACACCACAGTTGGCCGAATATTAGATTAAAATGATTTGGTGGTCAGTAACCGAATAATTCCTTGGTGTTTGCGAGTAAAAATAAATCAGACGGAACTCCAGATTGGAATATGGTTTCCTTACTATCTGGCTCTTACCAAATCTAACAGATCATTAATGAATTACAGCGAAGAAATAAAATTCATTACGGGAAGAGAATCAAAAATCGCTATAACAGTTCATGAACCAACACTATCATCCGCGATTGACATAAACTCATGCGGGTATGCTGTAGATATCTATCAGAGGTCTATAAGAACCGTGCTAGGATGGGCTGAAATCTCACCTCAGGCACCATCTTATCAAAATATATCCGAACCTAAAATATCTGATTATACTTCAGATAAAAGATCATGTCATGATGCAATGATATCATACGAAGGAAATTTTCGAGTTTGGGTTTTTTTTCGTCGGTGGATACAACCAGGTGGTGGTTAGTCTCAAGTAATTCCAAGTAGATTTACTGAACATTTCATAAAAATAAATAATGAATTTGAAAAATATAGACATATACTATAAGAAACTTATTCCAAAGAATCTCCGCGAGAAGAAATCATCAAATCCATAGAAATATGTAATGAAAGTATCGCCGATATGGAAGTATTAAATGTACAAATTATTCAAACAGTGTTAAATGATGCACGTCCTACAGCAAGAACTTAATTTTCAAAAGCATATAATATACGCGTAGAGGATATTCCAGCATTTAAGCTTCCCGCGTATCATGTAGACCAATTTTAAAAAAATACGTCAGTGATGTCATAGATGAGTACTTCCCACAAGTACTCGCCGCATGGAGAAAAAAAAACACAACAACAAACAACTATTCTCTAACATAATAATGACCCAGACGGGGCAGTTAGGCATATTGTTCCTAATAATGTTAAAATATCCTCGGTGATTACAATAAATCTAGTATGTGACGCTATTGATGGAAGTTACCAAATAAATCTCGAAAGATCGAATCAGGCCCAGCAGGGATACATTTTATATTCGTTTGCACCAACGGCTCCACCCGGAATTTTAATAATTGAAGAACCAAAGTGTATATGCGATCCCATAATGATTCATTAACGAGAATTAATTTTAAACTCACTGACCAGTCCAATAATCTTATTGACTTGGGGCAAGACATTTAACAAATTATCTGTATGAAAAATCGGAAACGATTTTCATCCTAAAGGATTTTCGTCTTAAGATCTAAATCGCAAATGATTTCCACAGTGATTTTATCACCGATAAGATTTTAAACGAGTTCAAATTAATTTTTCCGTCTTAAGATGTCAGTGTTATTTTTCTTACGTGTCGCGCCGTGCAAAAAAATAATAACGCTGATCTAGCTTCATTATCAATACCTAAAAAAAGTTCAAACTTCCTGTAGCGTGTTACTATATATTGTTTTCAAACTTTCTGATAGCGTATTACTATATTTCGTTTGTAACTTCATGGTAGTGTGTTATTGTGGTTAATAAGTTCTTTTAAGTGCTTTTAATTTATCCTTTTCTTAACTTAATATTGTCTACTAAGGTCAGGCCCTATCTTTTTTACTGCGGTAAATAGCGGAATGATTTTATATCCATCGCTGTTATATGCTAATGATTCGTTAACGGCTTGTTGTACATTTTCAAAAAGTCAGTACTGGGACGGTAACACTTATTGGTTTTTTTGTGCTATATCTTCTAAATACTGAAAATCAGAAAACATAAGATCACAATCTAATTTATGTGATATTTGTATTTCTTGATTTTTTAAATCTGTAATTGCAATAATTACGTAATTTATTTTTTCGTCATTCAATATATAATAAAAATAATATATATATATATACAGAGAGAGAGAGAGAGAGATAGATAGATAGATGGATAGATAGATAGATAGATAGATAGATAGATAGATAGATAGATAGATAGATAGATAGATAGATAGGTAGGTAGGTAGGTAGGTAGGTAGATAGATAGATAGATAGATAGATAGATAGATAGATAGATAGATAGATAGATAGATAGATAGATAGATAGATAGATATCCAAAAAATGAGATGAATTTTGACCCGTTTTCAGTTTATTTTTAATCTTAATCAAGGTATATAACTACAGTACAACATCTCTTTTTCCCGCGGATTGTAGGACAATACAATATTTAATCTTAATTAAGGTATATAAATGCAGTGCAAACACTCTTTTTCCCGCGTATTTACAATACTGTAAGACAATACAACATTTAATCTTAATAATCTTAATTAAGGTATATAAGGCGTGATGATGACATAACAGAACACCTACCCTGTCAACAACAACAGTCTTACGAGAGAAATATGAATGAGGACAACCTCTCAGAATAACTAGCCTGTCAACAACAGTCTAGCAAATTCCAATAAGGCGTGGTTTGATGATGTCATAGATGAGCATTTTCATGTATTTGATAATTGAGTTTTTTTTACAATATTTAATTTTAATTATGGTATATAAGGCGTGATGATGACATATCAGAATACCTAGTTTGTCAACGACAACAGTCTTGCGAATTCCAAAAAGGCGTGGTTTGATGATGACCAATCAGAATACCTAGCCTGTCAACAACAACAGTCTAGCCAATTCCAATAAGGCGTGGTTTGATGATGATTAATAACGTATAATGTACAATTATATACAGGAGGGTGCATTTTCCGTATGTAGAACGATATAACCATGGGACAATACAACACATTTTTGACAAAAACACGAGAACCAGTGAAGCATCATGCAGCGCTACCAAATTATACTCGCATGATTATAATTGGACCATCTGGAAGCGGTAAAACACAATTGTTACTTAATTTGATAACGTGATGGATGAAATGGGAGAAACTATATTTGCTAGCCCCGAGTTTAGACGATCAGCGATGTTACGATGTGTTCAAGGATTTTAACGAGAGAGCAAAATCGGATATCGATGAAGATATTATTGATTTTATAACCGATATCAAAGAAGCACCGAGTGTTGATTCTATTGATGGAAGTATTAACAATTTGATCGTATATGAGAATGTGATGTTGGATAAACAAGCAAACCCTGCCAGGACATTTTTCCAGAGGTAGACATAAAAATACTGATGTGATATATGTCACTCAGAGATACATACAGATACCAAAAATGATCAGGGATAACTGTAATATTCTTGCTGTATTTAATGGAGTTGACACCCATACGTTACGAAATATTCACCAGACCTGGTGCAGTGGAGATATGCATTATAATCTCTTTAGAACTTTCTTTAGTCACGCTCATTAAATCCCACATGGATTTGTAACGATAAATTTGCATGACCCTAGATCAAGATATTGTATCGGAATTGATAAAATATTTGGTCAAAACCATAGCAGCTAACAAACCCATGACAACAGAGGCTATTTTTTTCGATTTCGCAACAGTGTTCGTTGACAAATAGAAAATTCGGTTGAAACCAACACTGTCATTTTCTTGTTGTCTCAATTAGTTTTGGTCCGTTCACCCTTCATGTTGAAACCGTCATTTTTAGTGTTCTCTGAATTAATTTCGGTTTATTTTCTGATTTTGTCTGAATTAGTCTCGGTCTGTTCACCCTTCTTGCTGCTCAGTGTCTATATATATATATATATATATATATATATATATATATATATATATATATTGAAAAAAGAGTGAGAGAGATAGAGATAGTGTAGGATTGGAAAAACTAGATTTTCAGTTAAGACCCATGCTAGTGAGAGACAATGTTACCTCGGTCAGTTGTACTATTGATTTGATATTTTGATACAGAGGAAGGATATTTCTTGATGGGGATCCCAGTGGTATTGAATAATATATATATATATATATATATATATATATATATATATATATATATATATATATATTATGTGTAGAAGCTATGAACATTGTCCATGTTGTAATATAGAGGGCATGGCAAGACCGAAAATCCTAAAATAACTTTACCTTTCATTGTACAAAGGTGTTTAAACTAATCTCAGAATGTCATTTGTTTCCAAGTTATGACCCAGAGTTTGTGTCTAAGGTATAAGAATTATGACACTGAATCATGATCCAGAACCAAAGTAAATTAACTGTTTACTTAGGCAATACTCCCAACCATGCATCAAGGCACATGTGCATTGACTTCTATCAAAATATGTAGAAATTAGGGAATGACAAATGACCTCAAGCAGGGTGGGATTTTATCAGGATGAAATGAAATCAATTTCCACAAACAAAACATTTGGTATAGCATGTTTTCATAAAATTCATACATGTAGTTTCAGAGTTCTAGACATGCAAAAATCTGATAACACCAAGCTGACACTGTTTCCATTGATGCGATTTATGCCTCCAAGCTGACACTGTCTCGATTGATGAGAGATATGCCACTACACATGTAAAAGTCTGATAACACCATGTTGACACAGTTTCCATTGATGCGAGATATGCCACCAAGCTGACATTGTCCTTATCGATGCCACAGCTGACTCTGTATCCACTGAAGCCACAGCTGACACTGTCTCCATTGATGCCACTGTTTTCATAAATAATATAGTTTGCATGTTTCTCCCAAAAATAAGGGAAATAGACACAGATCACATCTTTGTCTTTAATGAATGAGACTAAATCATAACAGGCACATGCAAGTCCATGAGATAATGTTCATACCTGACCATACCTGACTGCAACATAATCTGGTATACGGTTATTGGGCTATATTAGTTACAAGTAACATCACATGGAAAGATATCAAGTTAACTGTCAAGAGCCACACATCTATCCAACATGAAGCAAAACTCAGAAAAAGCAATTATAAATGTACCAGACAATGAACCCAAAATATTGCAACAGACTTGTGAATGAATGAACAGTTCAACAAGTGGACAGAGGGATTGGAAAGGTAACTACAATAGGGCTCCCCCATCTCAATGTGATACTTCCTTTGATACCAGACAGCGATACCTAAGTCTTATGATCTACTAAAGTAGGTAACACAAATGAATGATGTTTAGAATAGTCCATGGATAATGCCATTTCCTTACACATATCCCAGGGATTTACATGTCACGTTTGCAGCAGTTGCATTCCATCCATCATCGCACACAGTACCTCTTATGCCATTAATAATGACCTCAACTCGACCTTCATTAAGTGTGGCTCCTCCAACAAGCTGAATTGTCACATCTGTAGTACACAGACATAGACACATAAATAATACTGAAGCGTTTAGCACATTGATTATGATCAATAACCCTTTCATTTTGCCATAGTCATCCATTCTTAAGATAATAAACAGATTGTATTTCTCTTATATTAATAAAATGAAAATTGAACTTAAATGCAATACACTAGATATATACTAATGTCTAGATTCTCTAGATATCTATGATCTTTCTGAATAAAATTGAATTTTGAATTTTGTATTTAAAAAAATATAACAAAGAGAAAGAAACAAAAGAAATATTTACACAACTTTCATTGCTGACCTACAGACTGGATCAGCAAAACTGATCATCATTGTATTACATCTTCTAAATCTCTGTATTCAATTCAAAGAATTATTAAATACTTAACAAAGATATTTACTCTAATTTTCTACACTATTTGAACAAGGTCATTGGAAACCAAGCTTCATTTTTTTTCAAGTAATCCTATTAATTAGGAATTTTTTATTCACACATAGAAGTTTTGTTTACTGTAATATATTTAAAGCGTTTTGCTCTGTTTAACTTGACCATCACTAAAGCAAGCTTGAACAATTACACTCCCTAGTAAGCAAAGGACCAGTATACTTCCTGCATTTTGTATCATCCTGACAGCTTGTACAATGACATTCCCCTTAGAACAAAGTATAGATGTATTTACTGCTATCTGTCTCATGTCTCACTGGATAGTTTCGTATTTTGGCACCTCCTTAATATTTAAGGTGGAAGGCATGGGGCTAATTATCACAGTTCTAGCAATTTTAACTTCAAACATAAGCTAAATCTGTAATGTGGTTTAGATTTACTTTGCGTTCGGCTTGCAAATGAGTTCACTTGTTGGTGACTGCCTGTCACAGTTAGAGTAGCATTGGAGATCAAATAAATAACAAGGGCTTCAAATGAGCAGCCGACTTAGCTTATGTATTTACATGTGTCTGCTGCAGAGGAAAATGTCTAAAAATCGAGATGGGTGAGGAGTGATCAAAAGTATGTTAATTTGTTACAGTACTGGTACTGATTTTCTTTAGCTGTCTTGTCACAGGTAAATATTCAAAATAGCTCTTTCCTGTAAAACAAAAATGATTGTAACAAAGAGAGGTTGGTGGCAGTGTTGGTTCAGTATAAAACCACTAGTTGCATAAGGATTTAACTTTAATACCTCAGTCAGAATCTTGCAAGCATCCTTTCAACAAAAATCATTAGTTAGTTTTTATTTGTATGTTTAATGTAATATTATTATCATGTTTCTGCAATAGGTCATGGTCGGATGAAAACTTGCCAAAAACACTGTCTAGTGAGACCTCAGCTCAAAAACTAGTATACTTCATGCATTGAGACTGACTCGTTCTGACAGCTATTACAATGCCATTACCCCGAGTGTTTTTTTATATATATATATATTCTTTTTAATGTGGGCACCAGACAGATCCCCCGCCCCATTTGAAAACAAATGCGTTTATGTATGAGTGTGTTACCCCTGATGTGTTGTATTGTGTTTTTTAGTACACGTTTTCTTTAAATTTAATCCTAACCTTAATTTTTTCCCATTGGGATTATATCATATAAAGAAGGGTTTTGGTTAATGTTTCTACTGAGATGAGTTCCTTAGGTCGGGTTTTAGTTACCCATCCTGTATCCCTCTTCTCGTTTTTTCCCCATAGTTAACGCTGGATAGGGGTTCCTTCCATCCTCTGTATGCTATTGGTGTTGTGCTATTTGTATGTTGCTATATGTATACATATATATACAGTGTGTTTTGTTAGGATAGCCTTTCTATTGATCAAATTTCCCAGGTGTATATCAGTGATTTGACCTCTAGACGGTCTTCACTTGTTTGCTTTTAAATTGTAATACATCCGTTTATCTTTACAGATTTTTGAATTTGGTACAAGTCCGGTGTATGTAGTTTTATTTATCATGGGTTTATTCACCCTTTTTCCTTAGTGCTTTAATGATTGTGATTATATCGTGCCGAGACTTGTATATTTCCTTAGTTACTTCTTTAGGTCGACTGTTCGAGGCTGGATCTGTACATTTTTTAAATTTTATTTGTACTTCACCCGTCTTAACTATGTTTGTCCTTTATTTATGTATTTTCTTACAACTATTCCAAGCCGAAAGCATTTATTTACTGTTATTTATTGGCCCTTTAAAACGGGCTCTCTGTATAGTTCGTGAGAAAAACTATACAGATGGGTTGTGATGTTAGGTCACTAGTGACTATATTTGGAGAGCATGCTTTTTTGAGAAACACATTTTTACCTTTTCTAATCCTATCTACTGTATTTCACCTGTGTTGTTGTGTCGTTTCCCAGCTCTTCCACGGGTCTGCCCACTTCGCGTGGCGCCATGTGATTTAGCCCTGTGTTTTTCTTAACAGTACTTCTCCTCCTGAGATCCCTGTATTCCCCCCCCCCAGTTTTTATTTTCCTATCTATTGTCTTTCCCAATGATGATAATTTGGCCGCATGCTCTCATATTCCTAACTTTAAAATCTGTTATTTCGTAATTTTTGGGTAAAGTTTCCGTCTAGATATAAAAATTGTCTACCATTGTATGGTTGAGTTGCCTTGATTTTTAATATCAAGTCAACTCTCTCTCTCTCTCTCTCTCTCTCTCTCTCTCTCTCTCTCTCTCTCTGTTTTGTTTTTTTCTTCACATTGGACCATTGTGTGTGTGTGTGGGGGGGGGTTGTTGCTGTGAAAATAAAGTTTTTGCACAGTGGACATTTCGGCGATACTGTAATCATATGCCGTCTCACTGCGAACTCTCCTGTCAACCACGCATCATGCATGCATTTAAACAGGATGCTTTTTATTATAAGTGATCCTAATTTAACTCAGTTTCCCCAGGCCCTAATCCAATTAATGTTTGTTTTCTTGCTCTATTTTGTTTTTATCCTTATCCTTATTAATAGAGTGTTCAGTAATCCGTTTGTATGTTGATTTTGTATCAATATTCCATAATTTACTAGCGTCATTATATTTATTTAGTTCTTTTATCGGTCTTAATTTTCGTGGCACCTCTATTAATTTTGTTAATTTATTATTTTTATAGATGTAATTTCTCTGCTTCATAGAGAAACAGAAAAAGATATATAGAGTCCCTGCCAAATTATCTTGGGCTCTTTTTTGATTTCCTTAAATGTATTTATAATGTTGGTGCTTTAATGAGGGCCGGGGGGGGGGGGGGGGGCTAGGCCTCCCTTTTCCCGTCCCTGTATAGAGTTTCTTTGTTGATGTAATGCATTTTAAATCCCCATAGGTATTTTAAAATCTCGTTATCTATCGTTTTTAAAGTTTCATTTTGTATGTCTAACGTTTTTAATTTGTAGTTAAGGTGCACATACATGTAGTTTTTCGCAACTTGAGCCCGTTCTAATGGGCATAGAGGCGTTAGCACCCAGATTTTGATATTTTCATTAATTTTTACCCTGATATCCTTGCGGTTCTGTTTCTCACCTGTCCCAAAATTTACTCTAAATTCTTTACATTGTCTTTGATTAAGGGGGAGGTAACCCATGTTGCTTGCCTCCCCAGTTTCCTACTAGTAATATTTCTGTTTGTCGATATTTATTTTTGATCCCGAAACTTTTCCAAATTGTTCATATTCCTTTATCAGTTCTTTATCTTTGATGTTTGGAACTTTAATCCCTTTAATCCCTTGGTTGTTTTTTTTTAATATTAATACTTAGTATTTCAATAGCTATTACGTATAATAGATAGTGGGCATTCTTGCCTCACTGATCTTTTGATGTCAAATTTATCCGTTTTGACTCCATTTACCTGTACACATGAGTTTATATCCCTGTACAGGATTTTAGTCCAATTTTCGAAATTATTTCCAAATACAAATTTCTCTAGTGTCTTGTATAGATAGTTTTGTTCAAGTCTGTCAAAAGCTTTTTCCTAGTCTATTAGTACCATGGCACTAGTTCTCCCAGTAATATTTATATGTTCTATAATGGTTCTAATATTAAGCATGTTATTTTGTATTTCCCTTCCTTTCGGTCCACTAGTTTGATTTGTTAATTATTTTATCAAGACAATTTTTCACCCTTTTTGCTAGAATTTTACTTATAATTTTATAATCAATGTTTAGGAGGGAGATGGGCCTCCAATTTTTTTTTAAATCTTCCCTATCCCCTTTCCCTTTGTATATTAATATAATCATAATCCCTCATCGTGTTTGACATGTTTTTATTCTTAGTGCAATGTTATTATATAACCATTCTAATACTGGCGACAGTGCTCCAAAGCATTTTTTTTTATAGAATTCTGCCGAGATTCCATCTCTATCTGGTGATTTATTTTTAGATAGTTTTCCTATCGTCTCCACTATCTCGTCTTGCGAGATGAAATCCTCACATATGGTCCTATGTTATGTGGTTATCATCTCGCACTTTGTCTCTTGTAAGTATATGTCTATATGTTCGTCTTCTATCTCCTGTGAAGTATATAGGTCCTTGTAGTAATTTTGTATATAGTCTAATATTTTTGTCATGCTCCCTTCCCTCCCTATGTTGAGTGATTATAATGCCCCACCCCACTCCCATTTCCTCCCGTTTATAAAGTCCTTCCGCGTTTTAATATAAATGTGTGAAATTTCCTGCTTTTATATCCCTCCCCTTTTGTTCTTCTTTTCTTTTAGTTTTGTTAACTTTTCTTCTAATGTTTTTTTGTGCCCTGTGTTTTTGTTTTTATCAGATTTTCCAAAGCTTTTTTTTTCTTCTAATTTTATCTTCCTCACCCTTAATTTGGAATTTAAATATGGCTAGTTTTTTTTTTGAAAACCCCTTTTAGTTTATCCCACTCACGTATTATGTCCAAATTCCCTTTTGCTTTAAAATTTTCTATTTCTTTTTTGATTTCCCTCCCAAATTCTTCATTTTCTAGTATTTTATTATTTAGTTTCTATTGTCCCCTTCCACATTTCATTCTTTTGTTTTTCCCCTATTTCTACAAATATTAATTTATGGTACGAAACTTTGTAATCTATTATCGCTGCTTTAATGTAGTTATTTGTTCCGGATGATGTACCCCAGAATTTACCTATCCTGCTACCCTTGTTTCCTTTGTAATCAAAAGTGTAATCCACCCTTAGTATGTTTAACCGTCTGTATATATCAATTAGTTTCTGTGTTCCCATGATGTATTCCATCTTGTCCTTAAACCGTATGTCTTCCGTTGTCAGTTTTCCCGTTCTGTCTATCTCGTCCCCTGCCCAATTTAAATCCCATCCTAAGATCAAATTGCCCATTGTGTAGTTTTCTAAATATTTGGCCAGCTCGTCTATAAATTCCTGTTTTTTGTATCTATTAGCTGGCATATACACATTAAGAAAATGTATCCCTTCCATTTTTATATGAATTAACCTTCCCTTAAAAAACGCCCCTTCTACTAACCTTTCCCATTTACACCCTTGTTTATTTTTAATTACCATAGCTATCCCTCCCTTGGTATCCTTTCCTACAAAGTTGTTAGTTATAATTATACTATCCATGTCGCGTTCAGTTTGTTCTCTGAGTTCGTCCGTAAATCCGTTGTGTGTTTCCTGTATAAAAAAGTACATCATATTCCCCTATTTGTTTCAGTTTTTGTGCTTTGTCTTTATCTATCCCATTTGTATTAAGAGACAATAAACGAAAGTTTTGTCCTTCCATTTTTGTAGTACACCAGGTTGCCGCTTTATAAACAGTATTATTGGTTATATTTCAGTTTTTAATGGCTATTGTTTATATATTTATATGATTTCCTAATCTAACCCTTTTTCTGGGGACCCTGGGTCCTCTCCTAATGTCTTATTTGTACTGCCTGACATGTAAAAGTCACTAGTGACCTGAGAAGGAAAAAGTGTGTCCCTAATTTCGCTTAAGTTATTTGGGTCCTCAGAGGTAGTACCGTTATCTGTTTCCGTCTCTTCTTCCTTTTCTGGACTTTTCTCTTGAGCCCCTTCCGGTCCTTTTGTTTCCTCTATTTTTTTCCTTTGGGGTTTCCTTTTCTTCTTTTTTTCCTACCCAAGTGATTGGGATACGATTTTTCTTATATACCCTTTTTTCCTTGTTTCACATCCACTTTTTCATCAAGTCATGACGAGAGATTGATAACTTTTTTTGTGCCCTTTTTCCCTGTGGTATTGGGGTAGAGCTTGTCGGTGGGAGGGGGGGGGTGAGTTCCTCTCCTGATAGATTTAGGATTTCTGTACCTTCGTCAATTGTTAAAGCTTCAAATTGGTTGCTTGTTGGGATATGGTTTTTGTCCTTCAGAGTTGTTTTTAAGTTTGTTCTGTTCGGAGTCAGGATGTCAATCCACTTTTCTGCCGTCTCTGGGGTTTTGTCCAACGGTTCTACCTCCGTTGTCTCTTTTGCCCTCACCTCTTGAAAAACTTTCTCTATTTGCTGTGTTGTTTTCTTTTGGCTTTGGGGCGATTTTCCCGCTGCCACGTTGGCGTATGTCGGTTCCCCTGCGTTTGTGGGTTGCTGCTTCCCGCAGTCCCATAGTCCATGTCCAAATTCACCACACTTGGGGCATTTCCTGTCGGCCTCGAAATTCTGATACCAGGATTTAAACTTATACTCCATGCAATAAAAGAGGGGGGGGGGTGCATCTTCTTTGGTTACCTTGATGATCCTTGCATTGGATCTTATGGGATGGAAGCCCCATATTTGGGCCATCTTGTGTGACATTATCCTTACGCCCAATTAAGTGTAGATCTTATCGATAACTTCATATGTGTCAATCTGATAAGGGAGTCCACTTATATGCACCTCCACCGACTTGGGTCCTATTTCTCTGACGAACGGAGGGGCTTCAGTTACGTCAGCAATCTGTCCTTTAACGTTGGTTAATAAGGGGATTTCTAGTCCCACAGGGTCTGTAGGCTAGCAATATTCTTCATATTAACCCCCATTACTTGAAGGGCGGCCAGGATTTCTGCTTGGCGTGGGGCTTGTGCAGCGTTGCCAAAGTCAATAAGCTGACATCCGGCCTGGTGGTATGCCAAAAGGACGTTGTTTTCCACTTTGGTATGGAAGTATACATTCAGTTTTGACCTTATTCGCTGCATAGATAGCCTAGGCTGGTTTCCCTGCCTCTGAGGTTGCCCTATTTGGGGATCTGCATTTTTGGGTCCCACACCACTATTAGAATCGTCTACAACTTTGGGTCCCACACCACTATTAGAATCGTCTACAACTTTGGGTCCCTATCCGTCCTTATCAAGCTGGTCGACCCCGCTTTTATTTTGATACATTTTTTCCATTACCCTGTAAATATTCTTTGCCAATCTTGTAGAAATTGTTTCCTATTGCACTTTTTGTCAAAAAAGGTATAAATGCTACGATGATTTTCAAGAACCAAAACAAAAATATCAGATAAGGAAAAGTGAAATAAAGATGAAAGTAAGTAAGGTTTAGATAGTAGAAAGTGATATAAAGGTGAACTCTTCTTACAATGTATGTCAATCCTTTTGTTATTGCGAGTAGGAACACTCACTTTTCTTCTCAACAAGAAGTATTAGTTTTTATTTGTATCGTAATTGTAATATTATTATCATGTTTCTTCAATAGGTCATGGTCGGATGAAAATTTGCCAAAAACACTGTCCAGTGAGACCTCAGCTCAAAGAACTAGTGTACTTCATCCATTGAGTACAATGACATTACCCTGAGTGTGTGCGCCAAACATAGATGTACTGACTGCAATCTGCTTCACCCCAACAGTACAATGACATTCTCCAATGAGGAAAGAACTAGAATTACTGCAATCTGTCTCATCTTGACAATAAAAGGACACTCTCCTGTGTTGATGGGACTAGCCAATTTACTGCAGTCTGCCTCAGCCTTACATTTAATACCATGGCACTCCTGTGTACGTGGGAACAGCATACATGTGCTTACTGCAATCTGCCTCATCCTGACAAATAAGGACACTATCCAGTGAGCTTGAGACTAGTATACTTACCACAATCTACCCCATCCTAATAATATAAGACACTCGCCAGTGTGTATGGGACTACCGTATATACTCACGTATAAACCTGATCGCTTATAAGCCGACCCACAAACTAACAGGTATAAACACTAAATGCATGACCTGCATATCAGTCGACCCACAACTCCGAGATATCTCATGATGCATGTGGTGAGTTCTAACTGCAAATTTTTAGGCAAACTTACATTTTAAAAATGTACATTTATACTTATCTCGAGGTTGGAATGCATGATTATTAAAAAGGAATGGTATAAACTTGTTTGAAAACTAATTTATTTAGTTTTCTGTTTTCTTGTTGCTTCTGCCTAATTTAAATTTGTGTATAATTTTATCGAATGAAGACAAGAATTTAGTAATCCTGAGTTGCTGTAACACTACATCTACCTTTTGACTCATTTATTGTTTGTTTAAGTATTATTGCACTGGACATTTTATATAAGTGTACCAGTAATTACCAACAATTACATTTTTACTTTGCTTTGAAAGTGCAAATACCTAACACATTAAAATGTAATCCCAGTATAACAACACAATGAACAACAATACAGTTCAATTAAATGCTCACAATTAGGCTAATGAACATATTTACATAATGGCACCACCACATGTACATTGTAGGTTTGATTATGCACTAAATTAAGCAGATCCCTTGGAATCAAGTCATGGGCACCATTGCACTAAACTTTAATGATATCTCCAAAATACAATAATGAAGTTTCAGAAATAATACTTCGAAAATTATGCTAATACCATAAAAGCCGAGTTGTACTTTGGTTTAAAGTAAGCGACCTTGCATCATACCTGTCCACTTTCATGCCAAGAGAAAAAAAACTCCCAACTTTTTGGGGCTCCATGCCCACCTCCTGAATTCATATCTTCCAACTTTACAGAGAACTCCCTATTATTACATTATGTCTTCAATTTTCATTTCTTCTAAACAAGAAAAGTCCTACATGTTCTGTTGTATCACCGGTGAATTATTGTTGTGACAAAATAAATACTTTACTATAAAAAATTCACTTCTTCACTAAATAGAATGCTAAGTTTAAAGATTATTCACATAAATTGATAATTTTGTTTTACCTCCACAACAATACAAAATTTAAAAACATACACCTAAACAAAAAATAAACCACAATTAATTTAAATCCCAAGAATGATCACTACGAATGCAGTAAATCCATACACTAAGTGTCATTCCCAAAACTTACGCGAGTGAAGACCTGGAAATTGTATTCGATATAAACCAATGTTAATTACCATTGTTAAATTAAAAGAAGGAATGAAAACACATAGTATGCAGCAAATGTGTTCTCAAAACACGTTTTATAGTACACAATACTAAATGCTTTACAAGTTGACATTAAAAAAATAAGGTCAGATACATAGGAGAAAAATAATTGCCACATGTAAGAAACCAAGAGGCTGCCTATTTTGGTACCTTCAGATCAACATAATTTGAAATCATTTTCTTGCAAATCAGTTGCTGCAGCTTGCATATCATACAATAGTGTTAGAACATGGTTTCTTTGAACTATGATGGCCAGTCATTTTCACAAAATAATTGCATCGATAAAGATTAATTTTAATTAGTTGCGTTGGTTTTCTTGCTTGTTAATTTATGACTAATCTTTAGCTATTTTGTAGTTTGGCAAAAGCTGACCTGATATGAAAATAGAGCACAACCTGGTGGAAGATAGGGCATGTCACAGGGAGAAATGGTGAATCTTTTTGCAAATTGCACATATATTGGACCAATAAGATTGATTACTATTTAGTGAAAACAAGGCTTTAAAAATGCCATGAAAAACCTCCCAATTTTAGGTCCCTATCTCTAACTATTTATTTATTCAGTCTCGCTACTTTGCTTTTGCAAAGTTCATACATATGCCTTACACCACAATTTACAAAACTATGGGAATCATGCTAATATTATGGAATAAACGGCAATTACACCCCAATGTACAGGAATAGTTGCTGGTCAAAATTCCCTCCTAACCAAAGCCAGTTTCAGAGTTGTAATGATTAACTGACCTGTACTGCTGTGATAAAACGAAATGCAAATTCGCAGACTATATCAACATTGATGATGCTAAAACATCAAAACTTTTGATTCTGGAAAATTATGATGTTTGTTCAGCCAAAACACAAACTAAAATTGATTGATGTTGATCTTATTTGATCTATATGAGAATTTATCATTTATTATCACCACCCTTCATAAACATGTAAATCATGCTGATTATATGCCTTATATATATATATATATATATATATATATATATATATATATATATATATATATATATATATATATAAACATGTGTACCTTTTTAAAAATATTACCTCAATTTGCAAGATCGCTTATATCATTGAAAATTACTAACTCATGAGTGCGTGATTTAACATAAATGAAACTGCAATTAAGGGCTTGCTGAATATTATCTGGAATGCAAATTGGTTGAAATAATAAATAAATAAGGATTTACATGACTCTATGCATGCTTTGTACTGTGTATGTACTGTACAACCAGGTCTCCCGAGTAAACTCCACCATCCCGCGAATTATGGAGTCTGTATTTATCTTTATTTATTGAAGAAATAAAAAAATATGCACATGCAAAATAATAACAAAATAACAGTACTTTATAATGGTATAATAAATGTGTGGTCACTGATTATTTTTTGCATGCCTATGTCTTAGGAAATTGAAAAATTTATTTTTTCATGTCCCAGGATTTACAGCCATTGCACAAATCAAAAAAAAAAAGATCTGAAAACTGTAAAATTTAGACGTTGGTTAGCGGATCTGACACCTCCATTTTTTCAATGCCTTTATTTTTTTTCTAAATTATTCGGCTTATATATGAGTATATACTATATACGGTAGTATACTTTATGCAACCTGTCTCATCCTGACAATATAAGGACACTCTTCAGCAAGCATGGAAATGGTATACTTACTGCAATCTGCCTCATCCTGACATTATAAAAACACTCTCCAGTGAGGATGGGAGTAGTATACTTACTGCAACCTGTCTCATCCTGGCATTATAAGGATACTCTCCGGAGAGGATGGGAGTACTTGTAGTATACTTACCACAATCTGCCTCATCCTCACAATTAGTACAATCGCACTCCCCTGTGCAAACTTTTGTCAGAGGGACACAGCCACCATCTGGACACTGATAACTGTCATTACCACAAGCTGAAAGAAAAATGTCCTTGTCTCAAAATTTCTCAGACTGAAGCACAAGGTATATGAATGCTATCCATCATGAAGTTCTTTTTAATCACTTTTTGAGACAACACATTCCATACAATTCCTACCTTTAACCTTAAAATGCCAGAATAGTTTATTATGTAGATCAATATACCCATATCATATTTTAATTTACATTGAATATGTAATATTGCACCATGATGTTACCATCGATGTCATGTTATATAAACCAGAGCATAATGTCTGAGGCATATAAAATCACTCCCAATTGATTTCATTAAACAATTTTGTCATTAGTCCCTTTCAAAATAAAACTTATGAATATCTTTAAATAATTTCTACCTTTTGCCTCCCAGGTCTTGCAAAAATAAGAAATTATTTGTAGGTATGTTCTAATAACATTAATAAAATAACAGGTTTTGAACTATGAGCTTATTTCTTTAGAAAGGTCTTATCTGCAAAATGGAGACTATGCAAACTAGGTCCATTAGCATCCAATCACAGAGACATCCCTGCAAACTATGTCAAGTGGCATCAAACGACAGACACCTCTCATGATAAGTATCTGGATAGGATCTATTGCTCATGGCAATGTAATATTTGTAATGCTTTTACACCAAAATGTCTATTTCTTATATACATAAATATATATATATATATATATATATATATATATATATATATATATATATATATATATATATATATCTGCCATGTAGCTGTTTCTACTTTAAGTATCTTCAGATGGAAACAATGAATATGTACAAATATGCCAAGAAAATCAAACCAATACTAAACTAACCATCACAGACATAATTTTATCCTGACAACATTTCTAACAAGCCTTGTAAAAATTAGCTCAGGTGTTCTGAAGAAGTTGAGAATTGCTTTTAGACATGGTTATTATGGAAGAAACATCATTTGTTTGTGTAGCCAACCTGAACATAACTTGGCATGAGAAATGACTTTGATTGAAATTGACTGAGCACATTTTGAGAAGTTTATAATGGCAAATATTGGTGGATAACAGATGCATGGCCATACAATAAACCTACTTGTCCTAATAGCTAGTTGAGCTAAATATTTGGTGCAGATGGGTCACAGTGAGAATGTGACAAATTCTTGTCAATCAATTGTGATAACACCAAGAAGCTAAACTAAGAATTTCAAACTGATCAAAGAACAATAAAATCATGTATGCATAGTACGTCATAACAGATTATCAATATTCACTTGACATTTTTCTCCAAACACCAAACAAATGCACATGAATAAACAATATTGTTGGATGTGTGTGCGTGTGTAGCTTCAAAAGTTTTAGTCATATGACTACGATGTCTGCAGTGTGGCAGTATATAGTGTTGTCTAACACTGGAGCATCATGCTGCAGACATTTGACATCATGTGACTTGGTTCTTTCTTGTGTGAAGGTGTACACCACTATTAAGTTGTCATTAATGTTATTAGTGTCACTTTTAACAAAGACGATCCTTCCAAGCATGGTTAGGCACAATTATGGCCTCCAGTTCCACTTTCAATGAAGAAAGATAAAAAGGCCATCGAACGAACATTGACCTCCATTTAGATGTTCTCTATAGTGATTCCTGCCACCAGTCTTTTCTTGTGCATTGATTGTAGGAAATCCTGTCTCTTTGTAGAGACAAAGGTCTGGAAGTGGATGTAAGTATATGCAGTCAAAGTGAAGCAGATCTTGGACTGCAATGATTCCCTTGAATAAATTCACTTTCAGCTGGAAACTGACTCAACATGCAATGCAATGTGCTTGGACAAAAGTACATTTGACTGAGATGACTCACAAACAGATGAAATGCTTGGTGGGGGAGCATGGTTTGCATCATAGGCTCAGCTGGATGACCATGTGAGCAGACTGGTTGGATGGATCAAAGTAACAGAACATATAAGGTGGGAAAGTGAGTCAGTTTATGGTATACCTATTAATGACTGACCTCTGGTCAATAAAAGTGATGGACAGCCAAACAGTCCGCAGGATGGGCTGTTTGAAAGTCAGGATGGCAATACATGTGGGCAGCTGGTTGTAAACACCACTGAGGTCAGGACCAAACCTAATATGCCCTGACTTACATGACAATCTGATCTAAGGCATGCTGGAGAACTTACCCCAACAGGGTGGCCACACAATAGGAGCAAACTCTTCTGTCATGTCTGATTTTATCATGGAATGGCAAGAGGAGAGTCAATGGATAAAGTCTCCAGCAGTGAGCATCTTTGATGTATGTATCAGTGGTTTCATCTGTAACTCAATCAGAGAGCAGACATGCAGTTGTATTCAAGGAATTGCATTCTTTCGGTTCTGGCTGCCTTGAAGAAATGGTAACCACTGGGAAAGTCTGAGGTATCTAGAATGGATCATGGAAGGATTCCATACAGAAGAATGGTAACCAGTAGGACAGTCTGAGGTATCTAGGTTGGGTCACTGAGGCATTCCATACAGAAAAATGCTAACCAATGGGACAGTTTGAGGTATCTAGGTTGGGTCATTGAGGCATTACATACTGAAGAATGATAACCAATGGGACAGTCTGAGGTTTCTAGGTTGTATCATTCCATACTGAAGAAATGTAAACCTATTGTATAGTCTGAGGTATCTAGGTTGGGGCATTGAAGCATTCCATACTGAAAAAATGGTAACCAATGGGACAGTCTGAGGTATCTAAGTTGGATCATTGAAGGATTCCATATATAAGAATGGTAACCAATAGGACAGTCTGAGGCATATAGGTTGGGTCACTGAGGCATTCCATACAGAAGAATGCTAACCAATGGGACAGTCTGAGGTATCTAGGTTGGGTCATTGAGACATTCCATACTGAAGAATGATAACCAATGGGACAGTCTGAAGTTTCTAGGTTGTGTCATTCCATACTGAAGAAATGGAAACCAATTGTATAGTCTGAGGTATCTAGGTTAGGTCATGGAGGCATGTCATACTACAGAAATGGAAACCAATATACAGTCTGAGGTATCTAGGTTAGGTCATGGAGGCATGTCATACTACAGAAATGGAAACCAATATACAGTCTGAGGTATCTAGGTTAGGTCATGGAGGCATGTCATACTACAGAAATGGAAACCAATATACAGTCTGAGGTATCTAGGTTGGGTCATTGAGGTATTCTATACTGAAGAAATGTAAACTACTGTACTGAGGTATCTAGGTTGGGTCACTGAGGCATTCCATACAGAAGAATGGTAACCAATGGGACAGTCTGAGGTATCTTGGTTGTGTCATTGAGACATTAAATACAGAAGAAATGGAAATAAATGTACAATCTGAGGTATCCTGGTTGGACCTTGGAGACATTCCATACTTGTTCCTGATTCCATGTTTGAGTGCAGCCTCAACATTTGGTCTCCAATGATCTCAACATCAAATATTTCTGCTGGCCTTTTAATTGCTTTTTTAAAATGGTAGACAAAGACCTCATTTGGTACATATCTATAATGTATCAAAAAATTTCAGAGTAAAGTCTGATTGTTACAGATGTGTAATTATTTTTCACAAAAGAATTTTGTAATGTGCTTTAAAATCTTGAGAGAACTCATTCACCGTCAAGTCAGTGAAGTCACATGACCAAACGTAGCTGCCATTTCTCATACTTGAAATTTATAAGTTCTTTGTCTGCGCCTACATCATTAAGTCATCTTAATTTGATAATTTATAAAAACTAATTGCTGCCTACTTCAATATCAGAGCCTTTACCTAAGTTATTGAAGCATTCATAGTTGTGAACAGTAAGTACTGAACAAAATCTGCGACCTCCATTTTGAAAAGTGGAGAATAAGACCCAGTTACTTAAAATACCAGATTTTAACCAGAACATAAACAGTAACCACATGATCTGACAAAATATTTATTCACAACAATGAATGTAGTATCTAATAAGGGCTATTCCCCAGAGGTGGCACTATGAAAATTGCTTATGTTTACAGCAGGCATCAAAAGATGCTTACATGAAAATGTTGTAGAGGTGTCCAAAGGCAATTGTATGCAAATTGGGTAGAGGCATCAAAAGCTGCTTGCATGAGATAAAGGGACAATGTACATTTGGTACATGCAATGCCAGTTTTGCATGCCCTCTATGAATTTCTATGAATTTTTTTATATTATAAAGATTTTGTGATATTGAAAAAAATTACTAATTTACATGAAACACTAAAGTACACATGATGCAAAAATTTAATTTTAGACAAAAATTATTTACCAACAATATGTGTGACTGTAAGGGCAAGACAAAGCCCATTAAAAAAATACAAAATATGCAAATATCATATTATACCGGCTTTACAGATGAATAGTTCAAAATGATGAAATTTGATGGATTTTAGGAGCTTTTAACAATACCATAATGATAGCATAGTACATGTACTGCAGAAAAAGCTTAAACTGGGTAATATGTAGCCAGCTGGTGCTGATGAGGTAATTTATAAATCTACTGTGGAAGAGATAATTTGCATATAGGGAAAGACACTGTTTTGTCTTCAGATAGGGATAGCTTCAGGTGACTTAACATTAATGTAATTGGGTAATGAATTCAACGGAGAAAAACCAATTTGGAGTTTTTCTTATCATTGATTATTTTACTGAACACTAATGTGATACTCTTTTAAGCACAACATTATAAAGATTTTATTTCACTTCCCCCATAAGTGCCTCATGATCCCATGAAATGACACTTGTCATGTGGCTGGTCAGAACAACAGTTGCATCGAAAGTGTTCAGTTTGGGAGCAAATTAAAGTAGAAAACACTCAAAATTTAACATCATAATTTAAGATTTCAGAAGAAAAGTTTTGCAGTCATCAGGTTTGTGCACTCTGAAGCACTAACTTCCGTAAAATTGGATTGCACCTTTGCAGAGGCAAAATGTTGCAGGTATTTTCGAATTTTGTGAGTATTCCCTGAACTCTAAATTCAAGATGGAGGGTGCGAACCACCCAACTTTGAAGGCAGATCCAAGAGGGGACAGGCTTAATGAGTGAAATACTCAAAAAGTGTCAAAAATGCAAAGGAAACATTACAGATGATGTCAGTACCAGTTCTGGAATGGGTTTGATTGGGAAACAAGAGCTTTTACCATCTGCAACTGCCTCCATAGATGTGAGGTCTAGTGAGGCACATGTTGGGCAGCTGGGAAAAGCTACATTAGGTTAACTATTACAACAAAAAATTATGTCACTCTCTGCTACAGGTGCAAGTCACGTGATTCTGCCCAAACAATCAATATGGCTACCCTGGATAAAGAATTAGCCATGCAATGTCAGTTGTGGACACAAAACAAGGATCTTGTGTCAAAACTGCAGGCATGCATAACAAAAATGTAAGAGATCTTGGCGAGTGTTGCTAGTAAAATCGAAATGCCAAGCACATCAACTGCAGTTTCTGCAGGATCAACACACGCTGGTCAATTTGAAAAGGAATTGGACACTGTGCGTGAAAGAGGATGTTAACTTGGATGTGGATTTTGCAGGGTTAATTATGCCAGATACAGTTTTCGCCGAGGTCAATGCAAATGATGATGATCATTTCTTTGCGGAGTTGTAAAGTTTTGTAATTTAACACCAAAAATCTGGCCCTTATGTGGATGAAAAATTAGTGGAAGTTCTCAACAAAGCATTATGTTTAGTGTCAACCCATGACAAGATCAAAACATTGCAAGAGAAGTATCCCAGACCAGAAAATTGTGACAATTTACAGGTGCCCAGATTCAATATTGAGGCCTGGAATGCAATCTCAAAACATGCCAGGAGTGTTGACATATTACTGCAAAAGTTGCAAACTCGTTTGAGGCAAATGTTGGTCCCCATTTTAAGGGCATTGAAATTGTTTAAAAAGCATTTAAAAAATCTTTGAGTGACAATTAACGTTGGATTCAGTTAGGGACTTTGTCATAGACAATTTTAAAATGTCATCCATTTTGTTCAACGACTGCAGTTTTAAGCATTGTGAACTAATAAATAGACTGGCATTTCAGAGATAACCTCAGGAAGCAGGTAACTAAGCTAAATGAATTACAAAAGGCTGGAACTCAGCTGCTAGGAAAAAAGCAACAGGAAGCAGCAAAATGACAAGTAGCATCAACATTTTAAAATCAATGTACCTTTTAAGGACAATCTTTTTCCCCGGCCAGATACCTCCAGCACCAAAATTATCAGGGACAGCCAAATCATCGCTGGAGTCAGGGTTTCAAAAAAGTTTAGAAACAAGGAACTGGATTTTTCAAACATCGGAAGGATCAGTAAGATCTTCCCAGGCTATTACTATGCAGACTCATGTAAGTACACGTTTCTTGTATGATCAATACACCTAACAATTTTGTTGCTGGGAAAATGTCAGAATCGTTTGATGAATGACAAAATATTACTTCAGATCCATGGATTCTGAATACTGTTACAAGCTATGAAATAGTTTGAACAGCAACCTATGCAAACATATATACCAAACCAAATTAAAGTCTCAAGAACTGATAAGAGACAAATATATGTACAATTTTCTTGCAAAACATATTATTCATAGAGTTAATTCAAAACATGGACAATATTTTTCAAAAATTTCCAGTCGACTTAAAAAACATGGGTCTGTGAGACATTTTTAAATTAAAACAATTCAATGCAAATGTTGATAAGATACAGCTTAAAATGGAAACTTTGAAAAAAGCTGTTAATACCAAGCGAAAAAATTGTTTCTTTGCATCTGCTGACTTGAAGGATGCGTACTATTCTGTGCATGTGACTTTGATACATAAGAAGTATTTTCATTTTCATTTTCTGTGGATTAGGAATATATATAAATGTACCTGATTGCCAAACAATTTGGCATCTGCACCACACGTTTTCACCAAGCTACTGAAGCCAGTTTTTGCATCATTGAGACAAAAAGGGTTTACAAATGTGGCATACATTGTCTGTTGGGGGAATTTTATGATCAGTGTAGGCAAAATGTTAAGGACACAGTTTGTACATTGATGGATTGGGCTTAACCATTCACCCCAGAATATCTGTGTTTGAACCCACCCAGAAAATAATATTTGATGTATTTTTTCTAGACTAACTCAAGATCAAGCAGATAGTAGCATTACTCATTCTTCTAACGTACTGTGGAAATAAACCATCACTATTTATGAATTGGCTCAACTTGTGGGAAAGCTTGTTGAATGCAATCCATGTGTAGAGTATGCACCTTTATATTATAAAGATCTAGAAGATGAAAAAGATAAATACTTAAAGATACATAAAGACAATTTCAATGCTTATTTGTCTCTTTCGGCAGAGAGCAGACAGTGTATATCTTGGTGGATAATTAATGTGCACTCCAGTTATACAGTAGTTTCACATGGTGAAGCACAGGTTGTCTTGACCAGTGACAGCTTGCTTGTAGGTTGGAGGGGAAGTAAATCATATAATCAAAGCTGAAACAGTGTGGCCAATGGAATCAAGAGAAACAACTGTATCATATTAACTTCTTGGAACTGAATATTTTTGACATTGCAATCTTTTTGTTCTATTTTTGGACATGTGTGCATGGATAACTCTGTGGCAATTCCATATGTGAAACAAATGAGGGTGGGGCCACATTTCTAAATTGCATACATTATTGCATGATATCTGGCTGTGGTATACAATTAGGGGTATCTGGTTAAGTTTCTCATTTGCAGGAACACTAAATTGTGATGCAGATAGATTTTCTAGAAACATAAATGAGGACTCTGAATGGAAGTTAAGTACTACAGTATTCAATGCAATCATTAAAGTGTAATGGCACATCGATCTGCTTCCAGGCTAACTCACCAATTTCTGCTTTATGTTTCATACAGACCTGACCCAAAGGATATAGGAGTTGATGCTTTTTTAAAAAAAATCAAATTAATCAAAAGAAAACAGATGTTTGCTCTCTTTACATAGCAATGACCAATTGTCACTGCAGTGCTGCAAAAAAAGGCTCAAGATGAAGCAAATGTTATTTTGGGGAACCACTATAAACAATGCAACCCTGGTTTCCGAGTCTCCTGAATGCTGTAGTCGATACTTGTTTTCTAAAGTGATGAAAGACACTTTCAAAACTGTCATGATAACAGCTGCCAAGGTCATTATTGGCCTCCATCGCCCAAAGAAAAAACCCTGGGTTACAGAAAAGATTTTGAATCTTTGTCATGTCCGAAGAGACCTCAAAAACACAACACACAACTGGGGCAATGGAGTACTGAGAAATAAACAAGAATATCAAAAAAGACTTTAACAAAGCAAAATAACATTGCATTGGACAAAGGTGCACAGAAATAGAGAGCAGCAATAAAAAAATAACAGCAAAGAGGCATTCCAAATTGTGAAAAACCTCACCAGACAGAAGCATCCAAGAGTCAGTACCTGTCAAGATGAAAATGGAAAATGTTTCGCAGAAGCAAGTGACATTGCAAAAATATGGACTGAGTATCGCAAAGAACTCTACAACCATCAGTCCACAGGTGATTGAAGTTCCAACCTCCACAAATGATAATGATTTCCCCATTCTCAAAGAAGAGGTGGAGTCAGCAAAAAGAGCACTGAAGAATGGGAAGGCAGCTGGAGTAGACAGCATACCAGTTGAACCTATCAAGAATGATAGTGATAGAGCTACTAACAAAACTCTGCAGCAAGATTTGGTAGATAAGTTAATGGCCAACACAGTGGATCCAGTCACTGATTATAACACTCCCCGAAAAAGGCAATCTCCAGCTGTGCCAAAATTACAGAACTATCAGTTTGATCAGCCATGCTAGTAAGGTGATTCTGAAGATCATCTTGAACAGACTCAAGCAGACTCAAACCACAAGCAGAAGAAATAATCACTGAAGAACAGGCAATGTTCCAAAGTGCAAGAAGCACCACAGAACAAATATTCAATCTCAGGGTTCTGTATGAAAAGTGCTCGCAACGTCAACAAGATATCTCTCACATGTTCATAGATTTCAAAACGGCTTTTGACAGAGTGTGGCATGAGATATTGTGGGCCACAATGAAGAAGTACAACAATGGTCAAATGTTGACCAATACCAGGGAAATACCCTAGTACAGTTGGTCCTGAGTGCTGGGAGACAAAGGAGAGAGTGGAAGCAGAAGTTTGATGGACTGGAGGGGAACTGCAGTACCAGTCAAGAGAAAGCATAATATAGATGAGTAGGAACACATAACAGATGATGAAATAGACGTCAGATGATGTAATAGACAAACACTTGGTCGAGTGAAAGACAAGTGATACGGTTCTAAATATTAAATTTCATTTGAGAAATGACTATCTGTTATTGAATCCTATTAAATCATTGTTTATTTGAATTTCACCTTTCGTGGCAGCGCTGGCTGGAGGCTCGGAGATTTGCATCTCTCTATCACTACTTCAATTTATAACAAAAGCGAGTCAGGGTGGGTCTTCTGTAATAATTAAAAATAATACTGGAATCACCCCACCCCAACCAAGTTAAAGGGAAACCTGTACACCACTATTTAGAGTTAAAGGAACAGTGTCAATATCTTGATTGGAGAATGTAGAAAATTGGCCACAGGATTGATTTGGAAATCCATAACTTTGAATTTAAATTTCCCGAGATATCCAACAAGAGCATCCACTTTAAATCTTTTCATGGTAATCAATCAATTTTGGGGGGAAATGTCATCTTTAGTCAGATGTTGATACATGGACAGAAAGAAGTAAAAACAGTAACATCCCAAATAAATGTAAATTTCTTATGCGTCTGACATTAGTACAGCTTTTTCTCTATATGATACAAGTCAGTATCCATAACAACTGACCATGCATTGAACCACGTTATACTGAGTACCCTGATATATAAAAACATCACAATATATGGAACCACAGTATAGCAGACAATATCATAATTTTGTGAAATAATGTTCTGAAAATGCAATGAAGATATAAGATGAAGTTTCACCAATTTTCCTTCGATCCTTATTGTTAAACATTGGTATGATTTGGATCCTGGAGGCTTTAGTAGTATCTCATTATATGCAAAATTGCATAATAATTCTCAAAAGGTCAGTAAGTCTTATAAAACTCATAGGAGCAAAATGATTTGTCAATATATCTATAACAGTGCATTTCCAGTGATTACCAGAATATTTAACAAGTTTTGTGACAATCCATAAAAATCTGCAGGACTAGCTGTGCTAATGAATGCCAGGTGGAAGGATGGACAGATGGAAAAATGGAAGGATGGGCACAATGATTACCAAATACAGCCACCTTAACAAATGTGTGGTATAACAATACATGATGACACTATTTGAAACTTTTATGTCTGTCTAAAGCCAATTAAAGCAGTGAACTGTATAGCTGTAAGAGGACCATAAGGAATAGCATGATATCAAACAAAAAACTGTATAACAGTAAGAGAATCAGTAGGCATAGGGTGATATCAAACAAAAGACTGTATAACAGTAAGAGGACCAAGAGGTATAGGGTGGTATCAAACAAAAAACTGTATAGCAGTAAGAGAATCAGTAGGCATAGGGTGATATAAAAACAAACTACATAGCAGTAAGAAGACCAAGAGGAATAGGGTGATTTCAAACAAAACACTGTATAGCAGTAAGAAGACCATTAGGAATAGGGTGATATCAAACAAAAAACTACATAGTAGTAAGAGAATCAGTAGGCATAAGGTGATATCAAACCAAAAACTACATAGCAGTAAGAAGACCAAGAGGAATAGGGTGATATCAAACAAAAAACTGTATAGCTGTAAGAGAATCAGTAGGCATAGGGTGATATCAAACCAAAAACTGTATAGCAGTAAGAAGACCAAGAGGCATAGGGTGATATCAGATCTTAATTTATTGTCTTACTGATGAATAATCATTTCCAAAAAAGACAATGACATTCTCCAGTGAGCAAAGAACTAGCATAATTACTGCAATCTGCCACATCTTGACAATAAAAGGACCCTCTCCTGTGTTAATGGGACTAGCCAATTTATGAAGAGATATTTATTCACAGTTTATCACAGCATGATTATAAAGTGAGTATTAAAAACTAAAAAAAATGCCACCCACCCACCCTATTGCATCGATCCTTTTGTTATTATAGGTCCCTCGATAACTCGTGCATCACTTATAGTGCAGTCGATGTTTTTGGACCCCGATGTGCGCCAGTTATTGAGGGAGTGGTGTAACTAACTCATTAAAATGCAACCCCAGTATGACAACACAATGAACAACAATATGGTTCAATTAAACGCTCACAATTAGGCTAATGAACATATTTACATAATTGCACCACCATATGTATATTGTAGGTTTGATTATGCACTGACAATTTCTTTAAAACATGGATATATGGTAAATTTTCCAATCCAAAATATATTCAGTGTCTATTCTTAAAAGATGCGAAAAAAGACTGAAAATTAATGTATTCCAAAAATTAAACATCTCTAAAGCCAAAACGTGGACTGACAACATCACAGAAAGGACCAGGAAAAGTTTTGTGGACACACAGGCATTGCCACATGATTGAGACAAGTGGAGTGAACTGGTCAGATGTTCAGCAGCACAGTGCCTCAACAACCACACTAGGTCAAGAGACTGATGATGATGATGACACCATATTATAAAGTATGGGTATTTCGATGTGCACGAATGTGTGACCAAAGAAGGTAATGACTTATCTGATGATAGATTCTTGTTCAGTGTGAGTCTAGATAGCTAGATGAATATGCTAATGCCCTTGTGCGTTTGTACAGGAAGCTTTGAGGGAAAAGAGGAGCTGTAGGAGACAGGGAAATACCCTAGTACAGTTGGTCCTGAGTCTCTGGGAGACAAAGGAGAGAGTGGAAGCAGAAGTTTGATGGACTATAGAGGAACTGGAGTACAAGTCAATAGAAAGCATAATATAGATGAGTAGGAACAAAGAACAAGAGGAAATTCTAACACACTACATCAGTTGATGATATAGACCATCACTTGGTCGAGAGAAAGACGATTGATAGGGTTGTACATATTGAATTTCATTTGAGAAATGACTATCTGTTACTGAATGCCGTTAAATTGTTGTTTATTTGAATTTCACCTTTTGTGTATTCAGTAATTTAACTGTTGACATCATTGACTGGAGGCTCGGAGCTTTGAATCTATCTATCACCACTTCAATTTATAACAAAAACGAGTCAGGGTGGGTCTACTGTAATAATTAAAAATAATACTGGGAGTATCCCACCCCAACCAAGTTAATGAGAAACCTCTACACCAGCAGCAGGGGGGGGGGGGGCGAATCGGACAACTTTTTCCGACAAAATCACTTTAAGCCCTCAAAACGGAAAATAGAGCCTTCCTACGAAATCTCATATTTTAACCAAAAAAATAGAAGTCTCCATTTGGTAAACGGAGACTTATTGATTTCTTGCTCAAAACATGAGTTTGCGCGGTGATACTCTATTCGCGTTTTCGTTGCTAAACCGTAAAACGTCGCAGCGATGTTGTCATCGCCCCCCCTACCCCTGCTGCTATGGGTTAACCGAATATTTGATCAAGTCTTTAGGACGAAAATCATTTATGATTTCACAAACAAACTAATCGCTAACACCTCATCTTGTAGATCAATCAAATTATTTGACTGGTCGGTGAGTCGGAAATTATTTCTCGTTAGCGAATTATTATGGCATCGCATGTAGACAGGATTAATTGGGTTTTCAATAATTAGGAATCCTGGAGGAGCTGTTGGTGCAAACGAATAAAGAATATATCCTTGCTGAGCTTGATTTGATTGCTCGAAATTAATTTGATAGCTTCCTTCGATTCGTCACATGTTAAATTGAGCGCAATCACCGTTGAAATATTTACATTATGCGTGGCAATATGCCTACCGCCACCATCTGGATCATTATTATATTTAAGGAGGAGAGTTGAATCTAGTGTTTGTAGCACCTTGATATTGTTTCTAACAATTTTTGTTAGTTCCTTAGCGTTGTATCCGGGAAACTTGAAATTACGCAGATCGGCCTCTGTGATATTGTAACCGGTTAGGAATTGTTGTTTACTGTCGCTGTTGTCACTGGTTATTGTTTGAATAATTAGTTCATTGATATATTCCATGTCAGATACAAGCTGATTTAGTATTTCAACGTGTTTTTGTAAGTTTGTTTGCCGTAGTTGTTCTAGTTGTGTTTTATGCAATTGATTAATTTCATTAAAATAACCAGTGATGCCAGTTAGCGTAAATGAGATAGTAACAGATGAGTCAGCTGTTCTTTTAATAATAAAATCTCATTGCAACGTGTTTTTGTTGGTAAATATAAATCTATCGGCGATTTTTCCTTTTTTTTATATCAGATAAATTATCTCGATATATGGGATTGATTTCATGATATGATTGTACGTCTGTGGTTAATTCGGTGGCGGATTTTTCCAGTGGTTTTTCAGGCCATCCTAACACTGTTCTTAACGAGCTGTTATAGATATCTACAATGTATCCCTCTGTGCTTATTTCGATCGACGACGAGAGCGTCGGTTCATGAAGTTTAATGGCTATTTTTGATTCTTTTCCAGTGATTGATTTTATTCTACGCTGAATTTCAGCATCGATTTGCTCAATTTGGTACGACCCAGTTGGTAACGAAACAGTTTCCCACGCTGGAGTACCATCGGATTTATTCCACAAAAACCTTAACGAGTTATTGGGTTGCTGACCGCCAAATGCAACCGATCTGATATTAGGCCAGCTATGATATACTCGTAATTTTGCCTGCGCGATCTCGCGCACTGGAATCGGAGAAGGGAAGTTCACACTAAATTGTGGGTTTGTTGATGTTATTGATATCATGCTTGTTCGTATCGGGGTGGTATTCTCCGCGATTCGTCGAAGCAGTTCGAGTGACATTATTGTTAACGCTGTCTTCAATTTCCAATTTCAACATCGCGGAGTTATACAACTGGGTCATCGTGGAAAATTCAACATCGGATATGAACGAATTATCTATTGACAGCGAGATCAACTCGGATAATTTCGAGTACGCGTCAAATACCACCCTGTACCGAGCTGTATAATCACCGAGTTTGTTCTGAGAACACGATGATAATTTTTTAGTTATCGCGGTGGCGACTGCCGCGATTGTTGTTGCCGCGGAGATAGCGATTGGAACTGCAATCGGAGCCATCATGGTCACCGTCGACAAAATAACCCCGGCGCTAGCCATCACACCGGACACCGAGTACACGGTGATGTCGATGATTGCTACGCTGCGTCGTTATTTTTTCATTTTTTCACGATAACGCTCAGAAAGTGATTTCAAGTTCGCGGAAAATTCTTTCACGGTATCATATCGATATCGATGCGATTGTGATACCTCTGGGACTATTATCGGTTCAATTGATTTCATCGATGTCATTACTATTTTAAACCTGCTAGTGTTTTCAATTGTTCGATTGTGTACCTGGCTTTATGGTCGATGGGGGGAATACCGGATACAAATTCTAGCGTCCAGGGTAGGGACTCCCTAACCACTAACTCGTCGGATGTAGTTATATCAATCCTAATAGGGTATCTTATTCGGTCGGGTTCTGCTGGTATCATATCGTTTATATACGTCACTGTGTTAACACCTGTTATATATAATAGTGCCGGGCCGACTCTCAAATCAAATTTACGGTGATGTATTATTGTAAATCGATAACAACCCGGTATACTACCATATTTGCTGTGAACATGTAAACTATTTTCATTTCCACGGATCCAATCAAAGGTCCCACTGGCAACTGTGTATACGATGTTACCAACGGTTTTTATGCGGTGGGGAATTTTTACCTTATCGAGTCGTTCGATCATTTTTGGAAAATCATCCTTGACGGCATTAACTGTTGTTTTACTTTCATCGATAGCCGCTTTAATTTCAGCGAGAGTCATGACTGCCACAAGTGGGGTTCCCAAAAAACTTATCGACGACGTCGCTGGCGGGTTTTTGTACCTTTTTAAAATCTTCTTTTAGTTTAAGAATATCATTATAAATTTCGAGATAGTTTACATGGACTTCGGTAGAAACCATCATCCTCCCCGCCTTCTTGTTAAAAAACGAATGAAATCAGAAGGTCGTTGATTCCAAGCCGTGCTTGGGTTTTAATATGCTGGTCGATGTTAGAAAATTTCGTCGTGATATCTTGGAGGCTACTGCCCTCAAAGAACTTATCAACAATTTCGCTGGTGGGTTATTGTTCGTCAATAGCTTTTTTAACTTCGGCGAGGGTCGGGCCTGTCAGAGATGTGGTTTCAGACACAGGTGTTCTCCCCAAGAATTTATCCACGATGGTATTAAGTGTTGTTTGTCTCACCATAAACATATTAATATCTTTGAGAGTCATCGTAGATGTAGCCGGGACACCAAAGAAACTATTAGCGACGTAGGCATTGTGAGTATGCTTGCCAATAAACTCGCTAATTTCAGCGAGAGTCATGCCTGCCACAAGCGGGGTTCCAAAAAACTTACCAACGACGTCGTTAGTGGGTTTTTGTACCTTTTCAAGATTTTCTATTAGTTTAGAAATATCCGTGTAAATATCGAGATAATTTGCCTTGATTTCATTTTCATTCATCATCCTCCCCGCCTCCTTGTTAAAAAAGAATAAAGATAGAAAGTTTTTAATTTCAGCGAGAGTCATGTACTAGATTGTACTGGAGATCAGTATTTATAATCATATCCTCGATAGCAGCAGGGGCGGGAGGACCAGCATGATCATTTGGTCGTCGTACAATAAATTGAGTGTGTTCAGCAGTGTTTTTATTATCTTTTGCAAACATCATAGACGAACCTGCTGATCTTGTATAATCGTCAGAATATCTTGCTAACCCAATTATTGTTGTAGCCACATCAACATCACGTTCTATAGACTCAATCTCTTTTCCGTCAATGAGATATCTCGCGGATTCAAATAGCGCCATGATACCATTATTGACTAAGCCGACTTTGGTACCATCTGGATACGGTGCGGGTACAGCAGGAGTATCAGTAAGTCGTACAAGTTCTCCTTCTACTTCGATAAACGCCTCAGCGGGTAGAAAGTTTTTGCTGGTATCATGGACTTGAAGTTCAATTCGCGATCGAATATCTGCTTGTATTGCATGATAGGAATAAAATTGATAATCGCGGACGGAATAGTCCTTGGGTACTGGGGCTTCCATATCTAACGCGGGATCAGCTGTTCGTTTAAACATTATATTAACATACTAGTATTTTCAATTGTGAAATTCTTTGTAATCATCGTCGTTTTTGCTTTCGTTTCAAACCACTTCCTGCTATCATGTTTGCGATATTATCTTGGTTACTGTTCGCCAGCGGCGCAGCCAAGGATGACGGAGTCACCGAAGCAGCCAACGACGCTAATTTTTCTTCCACTGCGCTATTTATTGCTTTGCTGACACTTGCAGGCATCACTGTTGTAGATGGCAGTACAACTGGTTGCTTTTTTCGTCGTCGCACCAATGATGTTATTTTATCTTTCGCGACAGAAAATGCCTTTCCGGCAAGATTTCAAACAGCGCTGATTCCCTTATCACGAACAATATCAATGGCTTTCATTGATAATTGTTTAGCTAACGGCGCCACTTTTGGGGCCATTCTTGTAAATAACCCCGCAATGGTATTGCCGATACCATCTCCGTAATATGCTCTATAAACAGGCAATCGTGAGTTCACCACGTAGACGCTTACGGGTTTATCATGGTTGTAGTGTATGATCATCTTGTTATAAAACTAGTAGTTTTTCAATTAGTGATCAATCGCTAAAATCCATAGGATTTTCATTATAACCATGGGCGTCTCTGTGATTTTCAACTAATTCAGCAATGAGTTCTCGATATACATCAATGCCCATGATACCGCCGGGAAATAATCGTCTACAGATATCAGCTGCTTCATTAATTATCTCGACGGAGTTGTTTCCGGCTTGCTTCACCCCGATGAGAACTTCCAACCGTGATATATCACTTAGGATGTTACCAGGACATGTCACGGTTGCGTTGAAATCCAAGGGATTTTTAATTGAATATCCTTTTCCGCTTGTTTTCTTAGAACCGGCTTCTGCTCTCATGTCTATTTGTTCCGGGATTGGATCCTCCGTATAACGTGGTGGTTGTGAACCGCCCTTTAACCGCAGCTAGAAAGTCATCATAACCAGGGTGCTGCAACGCTGATTTTATCCCCGCCGCGTTTCACTAAATATATTTTTGATGCCCAAGTGTCTTTGCTTTTTATAAAACTTTTAAACTCGTCTTTTAATAAATTCTCTCTTTTACCCTTTGGAAAATTTTCTCTAGCAAAATCAGCTAATTCGTAATCCGTATGGTTTCCTCTAATTTCATTTAATGCTGCGACTGTAAATATATTCTCAGGTGAATAGTCTTTTCCTCCAGCTGCACCTTGTTGTTCTTCTTCGCGTTCTTCAATTTCGCGTTGAGTTTTTATATCACTGGATAGCTGTTGTATCCCTGTGCGCGTTTGTTCGGTCTCTGCTGCTATCTTTTCAAGTGTATCAAGCAGCGGCGCCTTCTTTGCTCGTTCTTTTTCAGGAATATCTCCGTATATCGCTGCTTCATTTAACTTTTTCACATCTTTGGTCGCACTTGTTATCGGAGTAAACAGTTGTTCACTTGACACAGAAAAGTCAGTCTGCGCTTGTTGTCGTTGTTGAAGTTTATCGCGAAGTCTGTCTCGAACCGGTATAAACTTTTTAATTGCTGCTAGCCGCTCTCGGGTTAATTTAGTTGTAAGCGATTCACCTACCATATATTGTTTGTGAACTGAGTTTAAAAGCTGAGTTATTAAATAAATGTACCATCAAGCTAACGTATCCATCTCCGACAAGGTTAAACTGTACGACGCTATCCGCGAGTGTTTCAGAAATAACATCGCTGGGGGTTTTAAAATTGTAATATCTGAGAACGGCGATGAACGATTTTTGTTAACGACGCGGCAACAACAACAACTACGTGAAAATGGAGGCGTCGCGGTGATTACTTGCTACCACAACCAGATCATCCAGTACGCACATAACTGCATGAACAAGCCCAAACTGCTGAGTATCCTTTCAGGAGAAAATCCCATGTGAGTGTTACAAAAAACGCTAAAAAAATTACTGAAACTCTATTTTTTATAGTAACGCTCACGTGATTAGGATGCAGGTTTTTCCTCGTTTAACATTTTTCTAAGATCACGAACCTTAGAACTAATTTCGGCTCGTTTTTGATACTCTTGGCCGAGCTTTTGACGTATTGCTTCAACGGTGCAAAATAGCGTTATAAATACATTAATGTCGTTACCGTAAAACAAGCATTGATGGACTTTTAAATTCCTTTCACGAGCCTGTACATCTTAGGTAAAACATAACGACCCTTACTAGACTGATACTCAATGTCTTCATATTCCGAGGTAATCCTGTCACAGTCGAGATCTTTAGATAATACTATCCCTCGATTTTTCAAAATTGAAATTTCAGCAATTATAGAATTTACATCTTTGATGTCCATATTTTTATAAAAAAAAATATAATATAATACATTTGATCTTTAATTTTAAAAAAAATAACACTCATTTGGCAATCTCGCTGGCGCCCTATGACGTCAGAGAGACCCAGAGGTTACTTTATTAACTTAATTAAGGACAGCACATACATGAAAACCCCATTTGGCAATCTCGCTGGCGCCCTATGACGTCAGAGAGACCCAGAGGTTACTTTATTAACTTAATTAAGGATGGAATTTGCGATGTCCCCAAAGCATACATCTTCGAAAGGGAGGCCTAAGGTGACAAACATCATCTTAGACCGCCCAGAAGATATGCTTGGGAGGACATTCACAACCATGTACTTAATTAATGGACAGTACAATGCCGTATATATCTCCACTCGAGTGTTGCGGCAGATTTTAGGCATAATATGTACTTAATTAACTTAATTAAGGATGGATATATTCAATGAAACGATGATGGAATTTGTGATGTAATGATGTGGGACGGCACAAGACAGCACAAACATGAAACGACGGGGCGGATTTTCTACGGCCAATCCAACCAATCAAAAGCAACCCAATTAAATTAACCCGGTTGCATGATTGTGAACAAAAGACAACCACACGCCCGAGTTAAATGGCGTGGGTTAGTTTTGATCGGTCGAATTGGCCTTCGAAAGCCCCAAGTTTATTGCGAGTCAAAACGTATATAAGGTGACTAATACAGCAGCGTTGATTCACAGGTGTGTTATTTTATTTTCTTGAATTACTTATTAATGCTGTTTCACAACATTTAAATGAGACAAAATATTTGAATAAAACACTAAACAACAGAATACAGTTGTTAGATAACAGCGTGTATTTCATTAGTTTTCATCGTAAAATGATTAATTAATTGTAATATTAATTGGACTTCAAGCGGCGTAACTCTGTCATGCGACTTTATTATTGTACGATTTATCTCCCTTGATATATGAAAATTGTATCCTGTGTGCACGTAGTAGTAATTGAACTTCAAGGGGCGTAACTCTGTCATGCGACTGTATTATTGTACGATTTATCTCCCTTGATATATGAAAATTGTGCCCTATGTGTGTTTTTCTTTGACAGAGCTGATTTACTTATATTTTCTGCTACTCTTTGTACTGAAGGCATACAAATGTCAAAATATCTACTAGCTTCATTCATCAACTGAAATATTTTCTCCTCGTTAGTTGATGTATCCAATGATTTGACGGATCTCTTTCCAACTGACTTACAAGTCCCTGTCCTGCCCCTTTTTGCATTCTGACTTTGTGAGACGGCTTGAAGATTCTCAAGACAATTATCAGTCTTCACGCCATTTATGTGATCAATAACAAGGCCGTCTTTGATTAATCCGTAAAATGCTTCAAAAATAATTCTGTGACAGAGATATTTCTTCTTCCCAGCCGTAAACATCAAAAATCCCATATTATTTACCTGTCCAACCGGCTTCTTTAGTCTGCAATTTCTAACAACACCATCACGGGATGCTTCATAATTAACAAGCACTGGATGAGGTCTGAAATCTTGGCTCATTTGTATAATAATACTACTTGTCTAATTTATTATTTGCTTTAATTATAAGTCTATCAATGTAGTCTTGAGGGGTTTTGATGACTTTGTCATTGAACGGGTCATTGATTCGTTTGTCATAGTAGCGTTTTAGTTCTCTGTATCGTTTGTCGCCACAATTGAGACATAATTGTGATTTCCCACGAACGCCAATATGGCAAACCAGACAAGGGGTAGGACCAAAACTTCCTCGCCGAACACTTTGTAAATGATACCCACAAAATTCGCTTCTGCATGATTTGTTACACGGGGTTGTTGATCCAATCATTAGCCACTTGCAGTGATTCATTATACTATATTTTTCTATTTAAATACTTGTTTTAATTATATGAATGATGAATTCGAGAGATTATCAGTAATTAAGCCTTTCAAAAACGTTAAATTCAATCTCGATAGAACCCTCAAAGATGTGCCAAAACGGGCAATAACTGATAGAGCCCTGATAAATAAAATAAATTGTATTAATGAATTCAAACACGACGGTGCATCTCATAGCTGGTCAACATTTCGAATTGATGGTGTTGTTGATGCCACCATGAACGACAGCAACGCAGCGTTGATGTTATCACAACTTGGCAACAAAAAGTATTTTTTTAGAGTGAAATTCATTATCCGTGTAGAATCAGGCGGTTGGATTATACGAGACAAATTTGAACCGATTCTCAAAGACAAGAAAACAGTCGTTGTTAGCCGTGATTCTAAGCCGGGTCTGTTAACTGGAATTGACAAACCATACTATGAACGAGCATATCCTGGAACAGCAGTTGTTTATGGGATATATCCGTTAAATGAAAAACCTGATATAAGAAAACTTAAACCAATGAAACAGTCTTCGCCGGCGACTTCGTCGTCAGTGGCTTTGCCACTCAATTGTGTAGCAGCACGAATAACAGAACATTTTACAAATGCACCCCGAGGGAACAAACTTACCGATCTATGGCGTAGCAAAATAGCTCAATGGGAGTTAACGGTGAAAGACCGCGGAGCGACTATTAGCGATATAGCAAAATTAGAAACGTCGCTGAGATTTCCAATAACTGTTACAACGATAACCGGAGAAGTTTTATACGAATCAAAATATAAATCAAAGGGAGCCCCAATTAAAATTATTGATCATAACGAACACGCGTGGACGCCCGCGGTCACAATATATACTCGACGAATTCTTACGAGAAGAATTTTCCAGGGATGGTTTTCTTGTTGAAAAGAAACTATTCGATGCTATTGTGCATTTGAGTAAAAACGACATGGATACATTTGATCAGTTTGTAAGACCAAACGGTGAATTATACCGCACTGAAGCATTTCACAACAAAATGAAAAAAACAGCTAGTGGGTTTTTAACGGCGTGTGGCGAAGGCACCGATGAAATCATCAACGATGATGAACAATTATTGACAAACTGTTTTACAATCCCGTCGGTTGCAGCTCATTTTGCGAGAATCAAAAACGCATGGAAACCAACACGCGTAGAATTCTTGCCAGACATTGAGGCTAGTTGTTTAGAATTTAATCATGGCGGTTTATGGAATTACAAATACGACAGTGATAATATCATTTCAGTTGATATGGTTGCTTGTTATCCAGCGAGTTTTCTTGGTTATGGAGAGTGTACTGAGTATTTTAAATGATTTGGACACCCCGTACATGAAATAACTCGTGTTGCAATTAATGGGCCGCTGCCTGATTTTGATTCAACTGGATTCGCTCGTGTAGAATCATTTGAATTTGCAGCAGGACTTCATCGCGCTTGTTATATTTGGATTGGTAGACACACGTCTGAAAAGAAGTGGTTGCCAATAGCGCTATTACGACTCATGATTGATACAAAACTGTTAATTTCGCTGACAGTCAGTGAAGCAATTATATCATATCGGAAACAAATCAATGTCTGGTTACCAACACCGGAACGTCTTGATAGTATAATTGACGAATTCAGAAAACATATTGATGCCGGCGAAGAATATATCATTGAGTGGTCCAAACGGATATTTAATCAACGAAACATGGAAGCAAAAGATCTCGACAGAAGAATAATCGGAAAATTCACTCAGGGAGGAAAAAAATGCGACTATAAACGATATTGTTCACGGCTGATTATGGATAACACCGAATATGACTTTGTAATTGCGGATGCAGTATCCAAAAACGTATATGTGGATCGTAAAGATGCTTTTTTGTCTGATGGAACAAAATTGGGTACAGTTGTTACTTATAGCGACGGCTACAGATCACCGTATACACATTTGATGTCGTCGATGCTGGGTTATGCTTGCATTAATTTATTTTCAATGATAAATAGATTTCCTGACACTGCAGTTAGAGTTGCCATTGATTCATTTTACATTAACAGCAAGTACAGTTGCGCAGTTGCTGAATTCACTAATTCGGATGAAAGTTGGGGATCATGGAGAATTAAAAAAGAAATGCTGCGCGAGTACTCTGAATCAGCAGACGTTGAAAGTAAAAGTAATTACTTATGCGGTGATAATTTATCAGAGCGTTCTAATGCACCATCGATATCAGATCCAATTTGTAGATATAAAACAGTTTATTTAAACGGCTGTGGCGGGTCAGGAAAGACGACTCGCGCGATTGAGTTATTTCGTGGGAAAAATCCTACGGATTTCACAAACATGATTTTGCTAACACCAACACACAGACTTGCCAGAGAGATGAAACAACGAGGCGTTTCCGTTTGTACTTATCACAGCTTTTTTCGATACAAGGGCGATGAATGGACCCCTGAACGAATGGGGGATAAATTCATCCCTGCGGTTATTATTTGGGATGAGATGTGTACGGTTTCAGTAGATGTATTAAAAATGTTTCTAGATTAGTTGCTGCAAAAGAATACAGCGGTGATAATGTGCGGCGATCATGGCCAACCACCACCATTTGTCGGCGTGGGTCCACATGATTGGTTAAAAGGGTTTGTCGACTATTATGAAGAAATCGATACTGAGCACTTGATGAACAATTACGTGAGGTCAAGAAATTAATTAGATTACAACCGGATAGAATCCAATGTGAAATAATCAGAGAAATAATTTCTGAAACTCCCATGGAGGAATTTTGGGAAGCATGGAGACCAAACGATTTTGTAGTGGCGAGTAGAAAGATAGTCAGAGATACAATTCAGCGGCAATTATTTGAGCTACACAAACAAAAATATCCGATGTTACAGGTTCCATTGTGTTACAGACCAGCTGACACCCGCAAGCAAAACATCGAGGTGGAAATACCTGGCGGAGACAAACAAATACTTGTGCTAAATGATATTGTATGCGTTGATATACAATTTGTTGAACGCGCATTGAACGCTAAATCATCGCCATGGACACTCGGTTATGTAACGACGATACATTCCTCGCAGGGATTAACCATCGCGGATACAATTGTTTGGATAGTCGATAATCGCATTGAGTGGTCAAATTTAGTCTATCTTGCAGTGTCTAAAGTACGGCGAATAAATCAACTTCGAAGAATTATTTTCGATGATGACACCACAATGAATGATATTGATGTTAGCATCATTAATAAAAAACTCTCCCGTTACAAACAACAAGATAAGAAAAAAACAACGAGAATTTGATATTGATGCTGAATTAATAATCGCGTTGAAGCAACAACAAAATAATTACTGCGCGAGTTGCAATTGTATAATGCGTTGGCAGTATTCGGATAAAGATCCTCGCCAATTTACCGTAGACAGAAAAAATAACAGTCTTGGTCATGTCAGAAACAATGTGATGTTGACTTGTCTTGAGTGCAACAGACGCAACGGCGCTAGTTAAGACCATGCGGTGGCAATTGAGTATCATCAGGAATCACTTGTAGCTGTTCGCGTGTAAAACCCCGCTGAGGGGCAGTTGAATCCAATTTATAGATTGGAGGTCTACCAGTTGATCATGTTATAGTAGATATGCTATGCGTAGTGACACTCCAAATAGGATCAGTAGCCCTTTTTTTTACCACCTTCGAGTTCTCCTGGTTCATCAGATAAATATCTCACGGTGACATTGCTGAGAATTGGCTGAGAAATGCTATCCTGCTGTGGTTGTGGTATATACTTTTTTTTATTGTTAGGTTTCATATTGATTGCTCTGGTAATCTCGTTATTTAGCGCTGCAACTACCCCTGGTAACCTTTTGACCCATTCACGGGATCGCTTTTCTTGGATGAATTCTTTTGCGTATTGATATCCAAATAATCGCTCAGCAAGAGTCCGATTAAATCGTTCTACAATTGCCTGATCGTGATGTAGTGCAGTATGCCTCCGTCTGATGGTGACATTGTGATCTTTCATCGCTGATAAAACAGCGCCTTGAAATTCCTTGCCAGGATCAACTTGTAACAGATTTGGCCAGCGTAGTGGGCCTCGTCGATAAATCTTTTCAAATGCAGAAGCAACTTCAGGTGATGATTTTGTTTTTAGCGGTTCTGCTTGTTTGTATCGACTCGCAACGTCAACTACGGTTAGTGCATATTTGTAACCGTTGTCATGTGGTAAAAACAATAAATCAGCTTGATGAACTTCATTGGGTCCGGTAACATCAAAATGCGAGAAATTGATTTGTTTAGGACACGGTAGATAAATTTGCCATATAGCCTGTTTGGATAACCAATTAGCCGCAGTGGCCTTTTTCACTTTTGCAGCGTTAGCGAGTTTATTGATTGCAGCGTTACCCCTCCAGTATCCTTTTGGAGAATAATAAATAGATTCCATATTATTAATTACCAGCGCCCATCATCAATTTGCCTTTCATAGCTGATTCTACCAACCATGAAGACAACTTTTCTTTGAAAGATTTATCAGGAATAGCATTTAACGCATGAATTAATTTCACATCCGCGAGATGCCTGTGTTGCAAATTG
The DNA here is from genome assembly GCA_030141615.1 of Unio pictorum. Classification (NCBI taxonomy): domain Eukaryota; kingdom Metazoa; phylum Mollusca; class Bivalvia; order Unionida; family Unionidae; genus Unio; species Unio pictorum. Next base: position 121,913 of record JARLTB010000008.1, on the reverse strand, counting down.
CTGCTTTTATAATATGCAACATCATGAGCATGACATGTATTATCAATAGCGTTTATCGGATACTCGCCAGGTCGGGGTTGATTTTGATCATCAAGTCTGATATCTAATCGTGTTCCGGGGCCACAGTAGCTATATCCTGGAAGGTGATTTTCTCCGGGGTACTTTGCCCATGGGGTTCCAGGGAGCTTTGCCAATTTGGCTGCGATATCACCTCGTTTTTTTTTAAAAAACATCTCCAGATTTCATAGAAACAAATCTAAACTTTTTTATACCACATGTTGCACATCTGCCAGTAAGTGCTGATCTGTTATTTTTAGTTGTAATCGTCGTCACATCATTTGTGTTAGTACGCGTTTTACACTTCACACAATATAGATCCATAATTTATGTATAGAGATATGAATATAATTGATTTTTCAGCGACTAAAACAAGAGAACCAGTTAAGCATCATGCAGCGCTACCAAACTCTATCAGCGCAATTATAATCGGGCCATCTGGATCCGGCAAGACGCAATTGTTGCTCAATTTAATAGTGAGATGGATGAAGTGGAATAAGTTGTATTTAGTTGCTCCTAGCGTAGATGATCAACGATGCTATGAAGTGTTAAAGGATTTTAATGAGAATGCATCAGAAATTAAAGGTGAAAACGTCATTGAATTTATAACCGATATTGACGAGGCACCATCCGTGGATGACCTTGATGGGAGCATTAACAATTTAGTCGTATACGACGATGTGATGTTAGACAATCAAAAAAAACCAGCTAGAATATTTTCCCGAGGCAGGCACAAAAACACCGACGTGATATATGTCACTCAACGATACACTCAGATTCCAAAAGTGATCAGAGATAACTGTAATATTCTTGCTGTATTCAACGGCGTTGATACACATACGCTACGAAATATTTGGCAGACATGGTGTTCTGATATGGACTTCAATCAATTTAAAAATTTCTTTAGTAAAGCCCAGTCAACCCCGCATGGATTTATAACAATAAATTTACATGATCCTCGGACACGATATCGTATTGGACTCGATCAAATATTTGGTTAACCCATAGCAGCAGGGGGGGGGCGATGACAACATCGTTGTGACGTTTTACGGTTTAGCAACGAAAACGCGAATAGAGTATCACCGCGCAAACTCATGTTTTGAGCAAGAAATCAATAAGTCTCCGTTTACCAAATGGAGACCTTCTTTTTTTTGGGTTAAAATATGAGATTTCGTAGGAAGGCTCTATTTTCCGTTTTGAGGGCTTAAAGTGATTTTGTCGGAAAAAGTTGTCCGATTCGCCCCCCCCCCCCTCCTGCTACACCACTATTTAGAGTTAAAGGAACAGTGTCAATATCATGATTGGAGAATGTAGAATATTGGCCACAGGATTGATATGGAAATCCATAACTTTGAATTTAAATTTCCAGAGATACCCAACAAGAGCATCCACTTTAAATCTTTTCATGGTAATCAATCAATTTTGGGGGGAAATGTCATCTTTAGTCAGATGTTGATACACGGACAGAAAGAAGTAAAAACAGTAACATCCCAAATAAATGTAAATTTCTTATGCGTCTGACATTAGTACAGCTTTTTCTCTATATAATACAAATCAGTATCAATAACAACTGACCATGCATTGAACCACGTTATACTGAGTACCCTGATATATAAAAACATCACAATATATGGAACCACAGTATAGCAGACAATATCATAATTTTGTGAAATAATGTTCTGAAAATGCAATGAAGATATAAAATGAAGCTTCACCAATTTTTTCTTTGATCCTTATTGTTAAACATCGGTATGATTTGGGTCCTGGAGTCTTTAGTAGTATCTCATTATATGCAAAATTGTATAATAATTGTCAAAAGGTCGGTAAGTCTTATAAAACTCATAGGAGCAAAACGATTTGCCAATATATCTATAATAGTGCTAACAAAGATGTTTTCTGTTATGTGCATTTTCACTTGATTACCAGAATATTTAACAAGTTTTGTGACAATCCATAAAAATCTGCAGGACTAGCTGCACTAATAAATGCCAGGTGGAAGGATGGACAGATGGAAAAATGGATGGATGGGCACAATGATTACCAAATAAAGCCACCTTTACAAATGTGTGGTATAACAATACATGCTGACACTATTTAAAACTTTTATATGTGTGTCTCAAGCCAATTAAAGTAGTGAACTGTATAGCTGAAAGAGGACCATTAGGAATAGGGTGATATCAAACCAAAAACTACATAGCAGTAAGAAGACCAAGAGGAATAGGGTGATATCAAACAAAAAACTGTATAGCAGTAAGAGAATCAGTAGGCATAGGGTGGTATCAAACAAAAAACTACATAGCAGTAAGAGAATTAGTAGGCATAGGGTGATATCAAACAAAAACCTGTATAGCAGTAAGAAGACCAAAAGGAATAGGGTGATATCAAATCTTAGATTGTCTTACTGATGAATAATCATTTCCAAACAAGACAAGTCAATGGAATTTATCAGCCAATAATGAGGACAATTTCAGATGTTCTTCTAAACTCTCTCATCCATAATATGCACTCAACTCGGACAAAAAAGCAAGTTAAATGTCTGTTGTTGTAGGGTTTAATTCCAATATTTAGCACACGATAGGCTATATATGGCAGCCAATATAAATCATGGAGAAAGAACCCAGGAAAACCTGGGAAAGAACCACTGACTTACAAAAGGTTACTGGCAAGCTTTCACATACCCACATTGGCCAAGTCCACGACTCAGACACACGCAGATAGAGGTGAGACAGTATGATCCATAACAATGAGCACTTTAGACGACTCAGCCACTCAGGGCCCCTGTTTAATGTCTGAAATGCTAGTGTATGACCTTTGAGTGATGGATGATATTTGAGTAATCAATCATGAGTTTCGGAAGTTAACAGTGAAAACATTATGAACAGGCATCTGCTATATCCTCACCAGAAGAACACATAAACATGTGAACCATGGGCCCTAGAATCCTAGCATAAGCATGATTCCATTTGTCATTGCTTATCATTTTCTTCAATGTTAGATTTCTTTAATTACCTTCTATTCTCAGATCAAAAATATTCATATTTCTAAGTTCTGGACTTTTCTATTTTATAGAATTAGAGATGAGGTACCAGTTGTTGTAACGGGGGTTCTTGGAGCTCTCTGTGTTCGTTTCTTCCCACACTCTGCTACATAACAAAAGCCAAACTTCTTCTCTATATGGCTAACCCAGCACCATGGACGCTGTTTATCATCTGGGTTGCGGCAATAGCTGTGGTCACCTAGCCCCTGAGACAGAAAATGATTTAATGTTCTCTATAGCATCTGTCATGACTAATAATGAGAAATACTTCCATGAAATATGACCACAGTCTCGTAACCTTTATCTTTGATGATTAATATCTGCCCATTAAGCAAGAGTAGGAAACTTCTGCCTAATTTAATGGGGCACTAAATAATGAATAGCTTTTCCACTAAAATAAACGATGGTTTTGAGTGTTAAAGTCATAATTTACATATCAAAGAAATACTTAAAATACTGATGGCTTGGAATGATGAAATGATATTCATTGTCATATCAAAGTACTTAGAATACTAATGACTGGGAGTATTGAAGTAATATTAAGTTACATAAGATAAACTGAAGAACACAAATCTGGATGAATGTACTATTATTCATCTACTGTATGATACAAGATTCCCAATTTTACTTAAGCAGTTATGGACATCTAACAGTAGCACTTTTTTCTTCCTTTGCAAATTTGTCTATGGAGGTTTTTCAAACGCTATTAACTTCTTTATTATCGTGGTATCAGGATGAATTTTCCTATGCTATGTATTAGTGGCCTGATGATTGTATGAAATTAATCTCATCTGAATCAAGTTTATTGCTAAGCTGTACCCGAGGTTCTAACTTGAGATAAATCAAACATTACTAAATTTGTGTCCTCCTAACAGAAGTGTTTTGATGATGTGGGCAATTACCTAGGATAATGAATTTCAATATGATCAAGATACACATTTTATCTATATTTGTGTCAAATTTCAAACATGTTTTCAACTTAAATCTTATTTGGTGTGTGTGATGGATGACTGGTTAATATTGCTACTTTAAAATCTGATGAAAAACAATCTGTAATTAACAAAAGACCAGCTCTGGAGGTGTATATCTCTAAAACATAAATGAGATATTGAAAATCTGAGTTCAGATTTAAATTTCCCAGGTCACAGCCTGATGTATTTTAATATAAAAAGTTATAAGCATTTGACAAACCTCCACTGTAAATTAATGAAATTGCTAGTGAAAATCCTCTGCTACCCCTCCCCTCTTTAATCAGCCATAATTTTCATAATTATTTGGAATTATTTACTGAAATTTTGCATGCAGCCATCATTTACATAGATATACACCTAGAAAAAACATCATGAAAATCAGAGATGGTCTACCAGGCATCTCTGGAAGACTTGGTATGGTATGACACTATAATATGTATGTTTACTAGGTAAATGATCTCAGTGTGAAGTTTGAACTTTTAAATAACATTAAGACTCTGTGAAAATACTTGCAACTTATGCTAACAATGCATGCTACTTGATTAATGGTTCATTAAAACCCATTCCCTGATTATCTAATCTGTTCACACAGTAGGAAGACGGTGACATATTTCAGAGCTTATCATACTTGGTACTATGACTGTGAAAATTTAAATAAATCAAGCAATATTTCTTTAATTTGTGTATGAAGACATCATTAGTCTCATTTCAATCCAGTGAAATCTGACAAAAAATGTATTTTGTGGAAGAGAATTCAAGATTTACTGGCACTGACAAATAACTGTTTTCATGTAGTCATTTCTTGAAAGGAAACAGCATTAAATCAAAGCTGGCAAAATGAAATATTAGACTACAAATATTTCAATTTTATTGTATCTGCATTTTCAAAAAATCATTAACAGGCCAACTTCATCAGCAAATATAGAGGTCGATCTTACCCTACCCCAAATCTAATTTTTAAAACTGTTCTGCTGAGAATTTATTTTCTTTGTCCCTAAATACTTGATGTGATGCAGTTAGATAACATACCTTAGATCTTCTCATTACATAATTCTTAAAATGAATTCAACTTGCTGATTCTAGACCAATGTACTGTACAATATTCTAAATTCTGTCTTCTTATCGCACAGTTATGAAATGTACAAAAAGCAATGAAGCCAAATGTTCTCTAATGAATATTCCTCTGGTCATACCTTGCCTGGGTGTGTTTCAGGGTTAACAATTGTAGATGCTGGGTCATTCCACTTCAGGCAAACAGAGCCTTGTTGTGTTGTGGAGACATTGCCCCTGTAGTCTGCTCCATTCCCCACATAGCATTCTGGGTTAGAAAATCACAGAATAATTAATTTCTTAAAATAAGCAGTTAAAATAATGTGTTTTTTATATTTTTAATGATAAATAGTTGAGTGATAAATTCCTTTTATTGTTTATTATTATACAAAAATCATGCTTACTAAAGAGGCAAAGTGAATCTGACATTGATTCTCCATGAGGTTTAGACTACATAGTTTGAAGGGTGTCAGCCATATTTACTTGACCCAAATACCTTGTATTTATAGCTGATTAAAACATAATTTAGATTCAAAAACTAGATTCACTAAAATGAATTTCCAGGAATCAACAACATGTCTGTTTCTTATATCATGTATTCATTATAACTGTTGAGTACTAAAACCATTCATATATTTTTAAGAAGTTCCAGACACCTATTTTGGTCACACACAAAAAATTATTTTCTTACATGTTTAGGCTTATACGTTCATAATAAACCTGCAAGTACATTACAACATTCTTTGTTATGACCTTTAACCTTGAACCTGATAAGATGAATCATGCCCCCATGCCAAGTTATGGTTAAAAATATAATCTGTGATTTTTGAAGACACAAAAACCAAGTTATTCAACTGGCATTATTCAAGGTATTTTTCAGTTAAAACAGAGTTGGATCAAAATCCTTTCATACTTTCTTTGAGTTATGTTGTTGGGTTTAATGCCATTTTTCAGCACATGATAGGCTATACATAGCGGCATTTTTGAGTTAAAGACCTAAGAAAAAACATTTCCCTTAAACTTATTGTATATATGCTGAAAATAATTTTTTTTTACTGAAATGAAACTAATATAAACTTTGGTCAAAATCTGCATATGTTACAATTTCATTAACTCACTGAAGCACAAAATAAAACCAATGACCTTTGTCTTGACCCAAGGTCAATTATATCTGATTTTTCTTTACCAAAGTGTGGATATATTGGTTGTCACATGTGCACCATTTTCATTCAGAACCAATTGCAAATTGCAAGAAGCTGTTTAAAGGAGTTCCACTATTCCTACAATAGAATTGAAAAGAAAATGTTTGGGATGACCACCATGGTCACTATATGGGAGGTCAGATGAGCAACATTTACAGTCACAACCAATGAAACACCCAAATGATTGCTGATATGACTGATTGTTAAGGAGCAGATACCATCATTCTCTTACACTGTGTAAAAGGCATTTACTAGTATTTCCTATCAAATTCAACAATGAGGTTTAAACTCATCTTGACTTCCAACATTGAGGGGAAAATAAACTGTACAACTTGTATAAAACTGCTTGTATGGAAGGAATAGACAAATTGTGTACAGTATGGAAAAAGTTTATGACCTTGGATAATGTGAGAAAATAATATCTTTCTTGCTTTGGAACTAAGTCAATTTTGTGTGTGTGTCATTAGGATTTTTAACACAGCTTTAACAATTTTTCAGTCATATTGCAACAATGTTTGCAGTTTATAGTGATGTCTAGCACTGGGGCATCATGTCGCAGACATATAACATGATGTCCCAACCAGTCACATTATCCTGACACCAGGCTGACCAATCCTAACACTAACCTCTTAATGCTGAGTGCCATGTGAGGTAGCTGTGAGTACCATTTTTGTAAGTCTTTTGGTATGACTTGATTGGGGATCGAACCCACAACCTCACAAATTAAATCCTAATTGGCTATGACTATAAATGTTATATATTTCTGATATAACTCATGTTCTATTCATACTATCATCATTTCTTCTTAACTGTGAATATGAAACTCGTGAAACTCATGAAACTCGTGTACCTTAGTATCACTACCAAATATTTAAATTCACAAGTAAAAACTGCATGCGTTTGTGCTATTAATTTTATCTTGCACTGTCAGACTTACAGAAAAAAACCTTAATATATATGCATATTTTAATGAAGTGATGTGAAAAAAAACTGTTGATGTTGTTTTAGGTTGAACTTCATTTCTTAGTGTAAGATAGGTTATATATGGTATCCACTGTAATAGTTAGTTGAGGAAGAACAGAGGAATGCCTCAGTTAGAACCACTGACCCAAAGAAAGCTACTGGAAACCTTAACACAAACCCACAATGCCTGAGCCCAAGACTAGAACCCACATGGGCAGGGGTGAGATGGCAGTCACTGGTAAAGGCAAGCAGTTTAGACCATTAGAACACCCAGGACCCCAACACAAAATGCAAAAGCATCTACAATGTTCTTGTTATTCTGCGAGGTGAGTAGTTGAAATTACTGGTACACTGTATTCAGTTTTGCATTCTACTTACAAAACAGCTCGCCACTGAAAAGTGAATTTTTGGCAATGAATTAATTTGTAGATGCAACAGTTTTTATTATCATCTTGTATGTGTGTTGTCTATGTACATCTTCATCCAACCATAATTCTGCCTCTGATAGCATTAAGAACTGTTTATTATAATGAGAACACATATATTATTGCAACTGAGATTACAAAGTGACCAGTGAGCAATTCTAATAAAAATGAGAAATGTTAGGACCATGACATAACATCAGCTCCATACACAAAACATAAATTACAAGTCACCTTCTGTGTAAAGTGGTCATCAATATCTGAGGTTCATTTGTTACCCTATCTTTCTAGCAATAAAAATATGAAAATGGTGCATCATACTGCCACAGTAATGCATCCTTCAACACAAGATAGTATGCTCAAACAGGTACACAACACCATTAAATTTAAGTCATGTTATGTTGCTTATCATGGTGTGCATAGAAAACAATAGCATGTGCTGTCTTTAATATAACTCCTGCAAGTACAGCATAATTTTAATCTCAACAGTATACGGATATTTTAAATTACTATAACCACTTGATTACACCCAATGAAATCATGTAGAATTACTCCTCATTACACTGAAAGAAATAAGATACAATTATAAAGGCTCAACACCAGAACTAGTATGCACCATGTACATCTTTTACCATAAACCAGATTTTAGACATTCTTCTTTTTATATTAACTCATTAAAACAATCAGTTTTAAAGGTTTACCATAGTCACAGTCAATTTATAATTGCAAAACAAGTAAATTTACTGCAAATTTTAATGCTACTTTTAATTACTCAAAATGACAAGTTTATTCAAGCAAAAACAAAATTTAAAGGTATTTTAAAATGTAGTTTTTCATCCTTGACAATTCAGGTTATCCCAAAATAAACCATTATCCACATCTTTATAGAACCATATTATTACATTTGTCATATATAATCCATTTATACAATGAAAAGTCCAAAATCAAGGATCTATAATTCCACTTAAGCATGACAAAGAAATGAAAGTGGGATCGTCCAAAATTAAGGGACTATAACTCCACTTAAGGGTGGCACAGAACTGAATGTGGGAATCAGTCCAAAATCAAATTTATATAACCCCACTTAAGGATAACAAAGAAACCAAACAATCAAACACTGCTAAAGTTGAATCATAATCAAGCAACATATCAAGTTTAGTTAAAAGAATAAAAATTAATCTTCTTTTGTGTCAAAAAAAAACTGTTGGATAATTAAAGGGAAAGACAGAACAGCAGACAAGCACAATTGAATGTCCACACCTACAGCCTCATTCTACAAAATTTAGTAGACAAAGTATTCAATTCGCAAATTTTAAATTTGGGTTACTGTTACAATCTTGATCAAACTCTTTTAAGTATATATGTTAATTGCACATATATTCACCAATTCTTTTAAAACTGTAAGAAGTCTTCATTAAAAATTTAAAGATTATGTAAACATTAAAAAAAAATCTCTTTCATAAACTCAAGAAAACTGTTTTTCTCACATGTCTTACTTTTTTTTTTCAACAAATTTAATGAAACATGTTACACTGTAATTTACTTCCTGGGACTCAAAGATTTTTCAGTGACTCAGAGCATAGCGCTTACACGAACTATGTTTAACTCCCATAAATTTTACATTCATTAGGAAATTTTAATTCTATTTTCTTTCTGACAAATATACTTACAAACATGACTACATCATGCCAAAGAATTAAAGACAGAGTGTCTTTCCCAAGAACACAGAGAGACAATTCTTTAACACTGAGAAGTATGAAACCTGCAATCTATGGACTAGGAATCTGATGCTCTAATAACTGATTTCACCCTTTATACAGAATACACTGATGGAGAAATTGCCACACTGACTACACCTGGCTAATATTAGCTTTACTATGTGTTTAAGATCTTTTTAAATTTAAGATGATTTTAACAAATGACAATTTCTTTAAAACATGGATATATGGTAAATTTTCCAATCCAAAAGATATTAGGTGTCTATTTTTAAAAGATGCAAAAAAAAGACTGAAAATGTATTCCAAAAATTAAACATCTCCAAAGCTATAACTGTGTAAATATGTCTGGTTACTCTGTTTCTATTTAAGTCACTGCACATTTCCCTAGCTTTGGCATGGGCAGAATAGGATTTAATGCAAAATATTATACATAAAAATCTGTACATATACAAGATATTGATTCACCTTGTCCCACTTCTGTGACCTATTGCTTATAGCATCTACCTCAAATGTGGGAGGTCATGGGTTCAACACCCAACTGAGACATACCAAAGACTGTAAAAAATGGTACTAACAGCTGCCTTGCTCTGTGCCCAGTATAAGAGGCTAGTATTAGGACTGGTCTGCCTGGTGTCGGGATAATGTGACTGGGTGGGACATCATGCTACAAGTCTGTGGTATGATGCCCCAGTTCTAGACATCACTATAAACTGTCACACTGCATACATTCTAGTAATATGACTGATATTTTCTTAAAGCTATATTAAAAATTCAAATCACACACATTTGACCCATTAGCTGTTCCTTTCCCCATCTCAAAACAAATACAAGATCTTGAGCTACTACATTCAAGATTTTGATCCAACTCGCCTCCTTAGCTGTTCCTTTCCTATCTCACAACACAAATGAAAAATCTTGACCCACCGGGACCCCATAGTTGTTCCTCCTCTATCACACATCACAAATGCAGTGGAACCCCGCTATAATGCAATAATCGGGGTCCAAGAAATTGAACCGCGTTAAAAGCGAGGTCGTATTATCGCGGGGTTTTACAGTATTTTAATTTTTTTCCAGCAAACCCAGCATTGGCGTATATATGTGTACTCGTGTCTAATGTAAAAAAAACCTGAGTATTATTGAACAAATACTAAATGGAATGCAGTAATAATATATTTATAGGTTATTACTTTATGTTAGATAGTTTTACTTTTATTTTTATTGTTTTCCCCCCGAAAATACACGTTGATCTATAACACCCCGACTGATGTTATATAATGAATAGGGAGGTATTAACATCGTTTACTATCATGCCTTCATGGCACGCAGTTGATCCATAATTCATGCAATTTCATTGGAAGATTGCACAGATTTAAAATATTTAATAATTTTGTCCAAGATCATTGTGTCTGAATTTAATGTCCGATATATAGCATGAACAGTGTATTAACACCGCTTACTTACCGTCTGTTATAGTACCATCATGGCAAGAAGCTAATCCATAATATCTGTACCTAATTCCATTGCAAAAATTGCAAACGTATTTAAACTATTCATTATTTTTGTCACAAATCATTATGTCTGAATTCAATGAGAAAAATTAACAAAAAATTAGGTTACGAAAGACAAAGCAAGTGTACGTTCATTATGTTCCAGGGTACATGAACGATGTCTATACAAATTGTAAACTTGAATTTCCATAACGGTAAAAAAAAAAATTTAATATATACAAAAAAATAGAAAAGTAATTTAGAGTTCATTAACAAACACCATACACATAAAATCCGAGAACTAAATAATAACATGCAGCAAGTCTGTAATGGTCACGCACCACTGATATAAAGTTTTTTTGCCAGCTGTACGCATGTACAATTTCCACCTAACAAAGCCGACAGTTTACTAGTCAAATAATTCCATCTTATAACACCGCCAAGCTCAGAAAACATATTGGCGGCTTTCGTTTTTTTTTATGTTTATTAAATTGTCAGAATCTTGTATCAACCACCACATTGTCAGCTGCTTTGTTGTTTATGCAGTTCAAGAACACATGTCTTTACTCTTGCATTAACAATAAGTTATATTTCCGATGTTTATTTAGGCATAACAATTCTAGGACCTGGTGAAATTAATACATTTCAGAAGCCGCATTTTACACACTATTTCTCGTACTTTATCGTATTATATATTGTATTATATCAGAATTCATACACGATCTTCTCCCCCAAAATAATAATAAACGTTTTTTGAGCAAAGTGCATTGAACGACTTCCGTTTGTGAACTTGCTTTTCCGTAACGGTAAAATATTTATTAGAAAAAAGAAGGGGGAAATTAATAACCATTTCATAAGCAAACCCCATACACATGTAAAAAGAAACACACGTCGGATATTGTTAAAGCAACGATTGTATACAGAATTAATTGAAGACAACCACAAAGACAACATCATATTTATTTTGGCATAACACCTCATGAAGAAAAAAAATCATGTGTGAATAAATATACGAAATTTCAGGAGCCACGCCACAACCACGTTATATCCGAATTCGCGTTATGGCGGGGCACGTTATAGTGGAGTTCCACTGTACATTAGATCTTGAAACACCCAGACACCTCTGCTGTTCATTTCCAATTTCATGACAAACATACACAATCTTGTCTCACATGGATCTCTTACCTTTCCTTTTCCATCTCAAATTACATATACAAGATCGTGACCCACCTGGAACTCTTAGTTGTTTCTTCTCTATCTCACACATGTAGTGAAATCCATTTGGCATAAATGTCCTAGTGGTGTTACAGTACTCATCCTTCCAGAAATAGTAACCAACATCCACTTTGGAGCCATTAATAAACTCATAATCCTTCTCAAGAAAGATACACTCATCATATTTCTTATTGGATGGTTCTGCTCGTACATGATGTGGCATCCAGCCTGCAAGAACAAGTCTGACACTGCCTGAAAACTGACTAGGTAACAATAAAAAGCTGTATCATTACAACAACAAAAAAGTGAGGTAAAAGGTTTCACACTTAACATAATGTTGATTTAACTGGTACCACGTGACTTACAAAATAATTATTGGCTTTTGGTTCTTGAGTATGCAAACCTACAACAGTATGAATATACATCAAAGCCAATATGTTGCTGTGATACAAGACGAATATGCACATATAACAGAATATGGAGATATAAAACAATGCCTTGCTTTAAAAATGTACTACTAAAAGAAAAATACATGTATGACTTCAGTTTTTATTTATATTTACCTTTTAAAATGTAATGACAGTTGCAAACAAAAAATCATTACCTGGGAACCATTTAAAATATGAAATTGAGGTTGAGGAAGTTCTCTCAATCATCTCTGAATACTTCTTCCTCCTATTAACTCCCTGCATTGGCCTTACTTTTTCTTTTGATGCTCGATTTATCCTTGTTGATCTGAAGAGGTCTCCAAAGTCATAAGCAAAAAGGTCAAAATCTTCAAGGTTCATGAAGGAAATGTCTTCATCTGCAGGTGGGCTAAATGACCATGTCACTTTCTGCCAGACCCAGACATTGTCCCTGCGCATCCCTCCAGTCAGGACTGAACCAGAAAACTCTGAAAATGATTCATATTCAAGGACATAGAATCCAATGAAGATTGAAAATAATGGTAGTTTTTTATCAAAAACTATGGATTTATTAGCATTTCATGGCCACCAGATTTCAAGAGATTCAATTTGCTATATATCACAACTTTAAACAATTTGAAAAGGAATATTAATAAGGGTATGCAGTCTCTTACCTTATCTCCTAGGGCATGCAGTCACTTACCCTTATCTCCTAGAGTATTTAGTCACTTATTATTATTTCCTAGAGCACAAAAGCATTTACCCTTATCTCCTATGGCATGCAGTCACTTCCTCTTATCTCCTATAACATGCAAGCACTTACCCTTATATTCTAGGGTATTTAGTCACTTATTATTATCTCACAAAGCACAAAAGCACTTATGCTTATTCTCTAGGGCATGAAAGCATTGACCCTTATCTCCTAGAGCAGTCACTTACCCTTATCTTTTAGAGCATGCAGTTACTTACCCTTATCTCTGTAATCGCTCCAGTGGTCTAGTGGTTTGAGCATCCACCGCAGAAGTGGGAGGTCATGGGTTTCATCCCCAACCGAGTCATACCAAAAGACTTTAAAAAATGGTACAAACAGCTGCCTTGCTTGATGCTTAGCATTAAGAAGTTAGTGTTATGACTGGTCAGCCTGGTGTCAGGATAATGTGACTGGGTGGGATATCATGCTATATGTCTGTGGCATGATGCCCCAGTGCTAGACATCACTATAAACTTCCTCACTGCAGACATGTAGCAATATAACTGAAATTTTATTAAAGCCATGTTAAAAATCCTAATCAAACAAAACAAACAAAACCCTTATCTCCTAAAAGAATGTAGTCACTTACCCCTATCTCCTAGGGCATACAGTCACTTACCCTTATCTCCTAGGGCATACAAGCACTTACTCTTATCTCCTAGGGAATGCAGTAACTTACCCTTATCTCCTGGGGCATGCAGTAACTTACCCTTATCTCCTAGAGCATATAATACATTGGAGATAAAGTTATTTTCTCTCTCTGTTTCAATGGTAAGAAGGTGTCCCCCATTCTCAGTACATCTGTCCACTGCCAAGTCTCTAGTATTGACTGTCTCAGAGGACAATTTATAGCACCCGGAGGTACCAGCTATCCAGTCATCAAGGCAACCTGGTTAAGGAAAGAATATTTTTTATTAGACATGATTTCTATCAATGATTTATTAGATTTTTCTTACCATATATGAGGTAATGAGTAAATCCATATTTCTGAATAGGCTTTGTTGTTGTTGTTGTTGTAGGGTTTAACAACATTTTTCAGCACACGATAGGCCATACATGGTGGCCAGTATTAATGTTGGAGGAAAAAGCTGGGAAAACCCATGGAAAGAACCACCGACCCATAAGAAGCAACTGGCAAGCTTTCTGACATACCCACATTGGCCGAATCTGAGACTCAAACTCATGCAGACAGGTGAGATGGCAATGAGCCATAACTGGAGAGTGTTTAGACCACTTGGCCACTCGGGGTCCCCTCTGAATAGCCTTGATTTTTTCAAAATTTCTTTTTTAATTTACTTCACTGATCATTTTTGTATTTTTTATTGCTATACCTATGTATAATAAAAATATTCTGTATTGACAAAATGTGTGTCTGACAACACATCATCTATGATCAATGATTTGCAGGCAATAATTTACATAATTAATCTACGGTTACTTTTATCTACCTATAGTTTGCACACAAAATATTGCTGATTTTTTCATGAAACACTTTTATCTCAAGATGGCTTTTAAGGCATTAGGATCAAGTTTTATATTATTAATAATAAATTAATAACAAGACTATCCTTATTTGTACACACTTATCAATACATCTTTAATCCTGACCCGTTGATGTAGCATTATGGTTAAAAATGTTGGTAATCTGTATTCAAGCTATTAAGCATACAGTCGTCATACCACTGTTTTCAACACATCTGACCCCTGCTGCCTCCTGCTGTGTACAGTCATGATGTAGCTGCCGACTACACCCACTGATTGTGGCCTCATCCCCCTGGCAGCTAACATCATCCATCAGGATGCTGTTGTTGTCCCAGCTCCCTGTGCCAAAACTTGCTGAATGAACTGCTTCCTGTGCTCCACTACAATTAGGTACAGAAAGGAAAATGTACTATAATTGTCGCAATTTTTGTTCTTCATTTTTTGAAACCTTCTCTAAAATTTCAAGTTATTGACATGCAGCAACCAATTTTATATTGGTGTAAAATATAATGATATTTAAGAATAATAATATACTGTATCTTAAATTTCATATTGGTTTTTGCCTGAGGACATGTGAAATACAAGCAGAGCTGAAGCCTGTTAGCACTTTTTGCAGCACTGATCTCAATGATAAGTAGGTATTCACCACTACATTTCAACTACCGTTCCTATTACACATTATTGATCAAGGTACTCATTTTATTCCAACAGATTCAGGTTGCAACTTTATGAACTGTATCTCTTAAATCTAGCTAAGTAGAGAATGTAAATGAATAAGTGAGAACATTAAGATAGACAGAGATATAACAAATGAGAGATAGATATTTATCATCATATCGAATTTCAAGCTAATTTTGCTGTGTTATGAGAATCCAACCTGACAAACCCCAGCTGCCGACATGCCACATGTGCATCTTCAATGTCCCAGTTATCATCACACACAATGCCCCACTTCTCTCCCACATAAACCTCAACTCGACCCTCAAAGTATTTCCGTGGAAAACCATCATCTCCAGCTAGTCTAGTCAATAAAAGCAATATGTAGATGATTATATGCACAAATTTAAGAACTAATATATGTTTTTTTTAAGAATCCCTACCATCACATAAAAAAAAATAATCTTTTGTTTGGTTTGTCATTGTAAATCAATACTTTTTGAACTCTAAAAAATTCTTTCATCTATAAGACTTGCATCCCCCAAACATTTTAGCCTAATTTCAATTACAGCGCTTGAGACCACTGATGACTTTGATTTAGTCGATTGCATCAAAAGATAAGCACAGACAATAATAAATCTTTGCCAACAATTATTTCACCAGGCATATACTGATACAAGCTTTTGCCATGGATGAATTTCAGTATCAGATGTCCCTTGTATATTTAACTGTAAATGTCCTGGAATTTTCAATTTTATTTAAACTAACGAACAACAAAATCATGACTGGGATTTAGATCCACTAATTGATTGCTATGTTAATTATGCAGTAATTGAGAGAAAAATATAATATTGTTGCTACATGGACACCCAATTAATTTATGACCACTGCTTTCAGACAAAAAATAAGATTAATTTAGAAAAGGTGGAAAATGTAAAACAACAATTCCATTTATTTAACGTACTCATGCAGAATTAGAAGCTTTAATTACCAAAAAAGATTAAACTGTTCATGGCTGTACGTGTTTTGTCTCTATAAAAGTGGATCCATGTAAGATACAAAATATGAGTTAATAGAATTATTTAATCATTGATCACATAACTCAATTGGACTCTATTTTTTTTCTTTCTTCAAGTCTCCAGAAGCCATTGTAAACATAAAGTAAAGACGTTGTTGCAGTCTTTTATATTTGCATTAGAACTTTTAACCATTGTAAAATTTCACTTTTAATTAGCACTAAATAACCATATTTGTGTGAATAATCTGTGAAAACACCTACCTAGCTATATAACTACTGACCTACCAAACTACCTAGTGTGACAGACTATCAAAAACATACCGGTAAACAATATATCAAAAATGTAATTTCTATATATAAGCAGATGATAGAGGTATCTGAAGAAAATATAACAAATTCATGCTATATATTATTTAAAAAATTAAATAAAAAGATCATTGTTTCTACAATCTGTGTGAGAAGCTGTTATCATTAGAAGTCAGATTTTACTCGAAAGTCATGGGTTTTGAGCAACATTTTAAGAAGAGCTTGATTTTTTTACCTTTTGAGCAGACTAGGATGAATATGAGTCTAGCAAGGATCAATATAAATACAAATATTTAAACATGTTAGTAAAGCATAAAATGTAGGTCAAATTGACCTTATTTGTTTTTAAGGATGCAGCAGTAACAAATATGCACCCAATTATCAAGTGTCATGTCTTTGATTGGAGCAATCACAGCATCCAATAAATAAGTTAAAAACGTATATCGCAAAATTTCAGAAAGTCACTAAATTTAAGTTTGAAAGGAACAACAAAAAGACCTCAATTTGCAGAAAGGATGCAGAATATTCTGCATACTTTCTGCAAAATGAGGTCATTTTGTTCTTCCTTTTAAACTTATCAAGATGCATGCACTCTCTGAGTTTCATGATTCTATGTACTATGGTATGTAACTATGTCACAATGAAAACAACTTGTGTGGTCACAACCGAAATGAAAAAACATAACCAAAATCAGAAAAAGATTAAATATAAATTTACAATAAGCTTCTGTTACCACTGAGAGTACAGTAATATCAGATGTATATCATAATAAACTCCTAGATTCCATTAAACTCCTAGATTCCATTCATGTTTTCAATCTTAAACAGTCAGTTAACCAACCTACCCATAAACTTGGTCACATTTTAGACTGGTTTCTTTATCGACCTGATGATAATATTCTGCAATCCACCTTTGTATCCCATGAACTTGCATCGGATCACCTCTGCATTGTATGCCATCTCGACATATCAGTCCCTAACCCTCCACCTCTATTTGCTACTAAGAGAAACCTCCGGATGATAAAAAGAACTAAATTCATGCATGACATCCAAGAAAACCTAACAACTTTCTTACATCCAACAGCGGAACAACTTGATAACTGACTGCATTCATTGCTGGAAAAACATGCCCCAGCCACCAAATGCAGAGTATCAACATAAAAGTGTTCTCCATGGTATAGCAGTGTTAGGGACCAGCTTTGCACTGCTAAAAGACATTGCCGAAAAGCAGAGAGGCTATGGCTTTCCACCAGACTCACTATTCATAAACAAATCTATGAAGCTGCTAAGAAGAACATCACATAGTCCATTTAGCCAAATCATCCCACTAAAGTACTAAGATCACGGAGAGTTCCAGCTGCAAAGAGCTCTTCGAGATAACTAACAAACTAATGTCAAGGAACAAATGTACACCACTTCCAACAACCTTCTCTCCACTAGACCTACCAGACCAATTTGCAAATTTCTTCGATGACAAAGTACAAACCATTAGAGATTCGCTTGACAGCACAATTTCAACTGATTCGTCACCATACAGTTATGATGCAGAATTTCAGTGACAACCGTTAGGAGCATTTGAACCTGATTCTATTGATTTAGTATGGACAATCATGATGAAAAGTGCACCAAAGTCTTGTGAACTTGATCCAATTCCGACATCACTGCTGCTTCAGTGCTTAGACCCAATATTGCCTTCACTAACTGATGTTATTAATATCTCACTCTCATCAGGGGAATTCCTATCATTTTTCAAAATTGCCATTGTAAAGCCACTGCTGAAGAAACCAAGACTGGACCATAACAATTTAAAGAACTACCACCCAGTTTCTAATCTCCCATTCGTATAAAAAATCTTAGAAAAGGTTGTTCTAACTCAACTTGTATCTCATTTGAATTCAAATAGTCTTTTTAGCAATGTACAGTCTGCATATCGCCCTTGCCGCAGTACGGAAACTACTCTTCTGAAAGTATTTAGTGACATTCTCTCTGCTTTGGATAGTGGAAAGATTACAGTCATCACTCCTGGATTTATCTACAGCATTTGACACAATAGACCATGATATATTACTTCACCATGTATTTGGCATTCAGAACATAGCCTTACAGTGGTTCAAGTCCTACTTAGTCAACAGGACACAAATTATATCTGCAAATGGAATACACTTCAGCCCAGTTGATGTATGTTGTGGTGTTCCACAGGGATCTGTTCTTGGACCTGTTCTCTTCATTCTGTACACTCAGCCGCTCTCAAGTGTTATAGATCATCACCCAGTGTCGCACCAATTGTATGCTAATGACACCCAAATTTACAAGTCTAGCCACCCAACTGAAATTGATGCTACCATCCATGGAGTAGAGAAGTGCATTTCTGATGTGAAATCATGGATGACGTGCAACAAGCTGCAGATGAATGATGATAAAACTGAGGCTATTCTGATCACAACACAAAGACTTTCTCATTCACATCATTTACCTCAGACAATAAATATCAGCAACACCAACATTAAATTCTCACAGTCAGTATGGAACCTAGGCATTACTCTAGACAGTACTCTCACACTGCACCAACATGTCATGAACATATGCAAGGCTGCATATCTTGAATTGAACTGCATCAGTTCCATTCATAAATATCTTTCAGTTGATGCCACAAAAAAACTTGTGTTCATTAGTACTTTCAAGACTGGACTATTGTAACTCAATTCTGTCTGGTTCGTCACAATATTTACTCCAGAAACTTCAAAAAGTTCAAAACACAACTGCACGGATCATCTTTAGAGTACCTCGATCAGAGCACACCTCACCACTGCTCTGTATCCTACACTGGCTATCAATTCGATACAGAATCAAACACAAAATTTGTTCTCTGTGCTATGTTTCAATGACAGACTCCAGTCCAACATACCTATCCAGCCTCACCCATGTGTATACACCAGCTACCGTAGATCCTTACGCTCTTCTTCTCATAATCGTATACTCATTGTTCTCAAGGTGAAAACAAAGTCATATGGACAACGTTCGTTTTGCACACCAGGGCCCAGTGACGTGGAACGAATTGCCCATTGAAATTAGACACAAAGACACAGTGGTCCCTTTTAAGAGTGCTCTTAAGACTCACCTGTTTTGACTGCAAGGACAAACTTAGCGACCTAATCATGTTTTGTATCGTATATGTTTTCAGCATGTTTTTATGTTTTCCAATTTCATTGTTTTTGTCATTTGTTGTTCTGTAGTGTAGTCATATCATTATTGATGGTGTAAAGTGCTTAGAGCTTCAAAAGATTAGGCGCTATACAAAGTCCTCATTATTATTATTATTATTATTATAATCAACTGCATGCAGGAACTGTGCCTCAAAAATTAACATTAAACACGACATTTAACCCATGTCAGGGAAGCGGAAAATATATACATAATGACCTGCTATTGGTGCATCACCTCATGGTTCTAGACAGGATAGTATTTACTTAGAATGTAAAACATGCAGTTATGAGCTTAATGTGGAATGTTTCCTGAGATGTCATAAATAGAAAAGAGATTCAAGATGACTTTCAAGTTTAAAAAAATCAGATATCCTTTGGTGGAGGTGGGATAAAAAGAAAAAAATGACCCAAAAAATATTATCAGAAATGCTTGAGTTATTATTTTGAGGTTTTGTATTGTTTAATTGTTATTATGTTGTTCAAGATACTTCTTGAGGAACACTTAAGGGCAGCTCATATATTATTTATTTGATGTCAAAGTACCAAAATGAAAGTAACAAAATATGCGTACTCCGAATGATAAAAACAACCAGATAAGAAATATGAGACAGAAATGCATCAGAATTTCAACTCAGCGTGAACTTAGCTTGGAGGGTTACTGGAGAACAATCAGCAGCATTAAAATTAAGTCAGAGAGAAAGTGAAGTTTGAACATCTTCACAGGCATAGCAGGGTTGTTTTGGTCAATGGTCACATTTTAATACTGAGAGAGAGAGAGAGAGAGAGAGAGAGAGAGAGAGAGAGAGAGAGAGAGAGATATTCTAAACATAATACAAAGGGATTCAAATGAAAATTTCAACCAGAAAACTATTAACTGCCTATTAAGTGCAAAACTTTAAATTCACAAAGAATGTCTTCAATGGTCACCAGTCAATGATCCTGTGAAGGAAACTAAAAATGCTAGTATATTTAATTAAAATTTCTTGTGGTAAACCATGATATACAGCTCTTCCTTTTCCATTTAATTGACAATACACTGACTGGTATTCTTTCAGTATTGCTGTAACATTTTCCATTAGAATCTGATATATACTCTATCTGCTAAATTTCAGACATAAGCAGGAACAAATTTATTACAGTTTGAGACACACACACATTGCCAATGATTGGGACTGACAAAAGGCTATTATGAACTTTTTGCACCTTACAAAATGGGCTGGCTTGTAAGTTGAATTATTAATAACAAAAGCTTGTAGGAAAGCATTTAAGTAAGACAAAATTTGTCTGGCTTATTATCACATTGTGATTAATACTATTCATTTGTATTCATCATCAGTACAACATCATGTTTTTTTTTTAAATCAAAATGTTAGGGATTTATTAATCTGACAAGTGGTCTCACTTTTGATACTTTGCCAATGGAGACTGACAAAGCTGTATTCTTACAGATTTATGACCTGGTCTTAGATCTTATATAGAGATTTAAACAACTTTGGATAATAATAAGCATTATTTGGCTATGGCAGCACAAAAAAAAGAGTCATTAATACAAGCCAGATTAGTTAAAAGAGAGATGTAACAAGAAAACAGACAATGATCCATGCCTTTTTCAAGCCGCAGGCTCTTAAACTGCGAACACAATGAATTATACTGAGCATGTAAACATTATCGAGTATCATTCATAATTCTAACATAATTCTAACAAGTTATAAAAGTATCTTATTCCTCAGATGTTTCTTGTAATGAGGACTTATTTAGTCATGTGGCAGGATGTGATTTTTGGAAGAAATGTATATTGTTCAGCTAATTCTTCATGAAAAATACATGTTTAAAAAAAACAGCTTCTTAATTTTCTGCATTTTTGTATGCAGACACACTGAGACTCTCATAATTAAATTTTCTTAATAATAATAATAATAATAATAATAATAATAATAATGACTTTCTTAAAAGAGGGTAACTCAATTAACTAAGAACTAATCTACCCTGAGGCCCTCATTCAAAGGAATTTATTTATCTTAGCTGCATCTCTAAAGCCAGAGGATGTATTGGGTGTGGAAAAAGGAAATAGAGTGGGCATGTATAATCTCAACTTGAATACTATCTTCTAAGTTCCAGAGTATTGGAAACTTTTTCTAAATATCTCCTTATATGGTTTAGGACTTTTATACTGTTTGGTAGACATGGATTGCATGATAGCCTATACTGGAATAGTGATTGTAAATATTCAGGAGCACTATTATTGGATATACTGTACATTAATTTGGCTTTTCTCAAATGGGTTTGGTCTTTAATAGGTACTATTTTTAACTTAGCAGCTAAATTTTCCTTGCTTTCTTTATGGACTGATATAAGTCAAAATGCTCTTTTTTGAAGATTTGACAGCTTTGCTATGTTTTTATCATTTGAATTACCCCATATTGCATTACTGTATTCTAAATAGGGTTGTATGAAACTGTTATAAAATAGTTTTCTGTGCCTTTAAAGGATAAAATGTCTTATCCTACTAAGAAGCCATAAACTTGAATTGACTTTTTTTTTTACTGATATGTTTGATATGATCAGTCTGTGATAGGTTATTATCTACCAAAATACCAAGTAAGTCTATCATGACAGACCATATGCAAATTTTCATCCTTCCATGTCACAGTTCATCACTATCATGTTTTGTCATTTTTTGCCATGTTGTGATAAGTAATATTTTAGCTTTACCAGTATTTACCAAGCATGTGCACCAGTTTATTTAAGCAATTCAATCGAGATATGTTGTGTTCTCTCACTTAAATATGAAGTAAACCATCTAACTGTGCTGCTGCAGAACTTTTTCAGTTCATTAAAATTGTTCTCTCTCTCTCTCTCTCTCTCTCTCTCTCTCTCTCTCTCTCTCTCTCTCTCTCTCTCTCATCACATAATTGCTTTCAATATCATTTGTCTTTTTACATCTTCATAACCCTCAGTAAACCTAGAACAATTCTCAAAACCACCTTTTTGGGAACCAAGAATTTCACTCTTGAGGGATTTCACTGTTTATGCTTTTATCTGTGTCAATGGCAATTCAATAGCTCCATGGAGCTGAGCTGAGCTGAGCTAAATAAACCCACAGAAGTTAACATTTATTTTGCAAGAAGAAGAAAGCATAAAATTCATTCTTTGCATTTGCAACTTGTGATTTAGCAGCAGAGGGGGTGATCAAATCAAGCTCAGCAAGGATATATTTTGTATTCATTTGCACCAATAGCTCCTCCAGGATTTCTAATAATCGAGGATCCAACTAATCCAGTCTATATGCGATGTCATAATCATTCATTAACCAGAAATAATTTCAGACTCACTGACCAGTCAAATAATCTAATTGATTTACGCGGCGAGGTTTTACAAATTAGTCTGTTTGTAAAGTCCTAAGGACTTTCATTGTAGTGATTTTCATTGTTAACCCATAGCAGCAGAGGGGGCGGCGACAACAACCATGGCGTGGACGAGCATGCGTTTGGTTTGCCTCGTCGATGCCTTTTTTTTTTTACAATTTCGAGGAAGCCTCAGTTAACCGATCCGATTACTTTTCGAGGAAGCCTCAGTTTGCCGAATAAACGCTTGTCCGATTACTTTTTGAGGAAGCCTCAGTTTGCCGAATAAACGTTTGTCCGATTACTTTTCGAGGAAGCCTCAGTTTGCCGAATAAACGCCTATAAAAAGTTGTCCGATTCACCCCCTCTGCTGCTGATTTTCATCAAATATTTACTCATATTGCTACTAAATAAGTGATCACAAATAAAACAAACATCCTATGTTAACCCTGAACTTGACAATGAACCTAAGAAACAACCAAATCATTTTGAATTTCTTCAGTGAAAATATAGAGCAAATGTATATAATTAATATAGGTAAACTGACCTGATCAACTGACCACTGGCTGGAAGTGACAATGCATTGGTTCTGGATTCACTATCCTTATGATGAACTTGGCCTCTGTCCTTGCCATGATTTCCTTTGTCTTCCCTTCCCTGCTTATCTCTGTCACTCTACATATTAAAATATAACTAAAATGGGGATAATTTAAAATATACAAAAGTAAGACAGATTATCCTGTGCTGTACAATACATCCATGCTTAGCATAGCTCCTCCAACAATAAACTATAGCACAAAATCTTGCAATTTCCTGCCTTGTGTACTGTGGTAAAAACTTGCAAGGTAGTTTAATTTTTAAACCTACAGATGAAATTATTGACATTATGAACTGAGAAAAAATAATTATATCAATAATCTGGATATCAAAGTATCTGAAAATTCGAACAATATTTTATATGGCTGAATTGTCACGGGCTTGGTACATTACAGGATTGCAAGTTTATCTCAAATGATATAACTGATTTGTCATTGACATGCTATCATTTTAACCTTAACTTGGTCAATAATAATAATAATAATAATAATAATAATAATAATAATAATAATAATAACATAATACAATATCACTTACCGTCTTGCTTTCAGTAGCAAGCAAGAAAAAAAGGAACAACAAAATGAAAGCAGTGATCTTCATTTGTGTCCCAATAATCAACTAATGACAAGGAAAACTCAATAACGCATTATATCAATGGACGTGAAGAGGTCCAACTTAAACCTTTATTTAGTGGCTGAGTAGCAAACCACTCCAAGCAACACCTATATATAAACCAATTATAGAAACAATGGATTTTTTTGGAGTGGCATGGGCATGTGATTCAACTTCTTCATAATTAAAAGGAAAGGGTTACAAAAAATTATCTCCACTTAGTCTATTACATTAATGCAAACAATGAAATTTACAAACTGAAGTGGTATATGTCATTCAGGAGTGTTTTGGCCATGGTCCACTTTTTGGAATGATATCAAATGGTTCACATCACTGGCTAAAACACAGTCTCTCCATGAGATTTTATTGGGGGATAAATTTAGGGAGAATTGTTGACATAACATGTTACATAATACTTAGTTTAATTTGTGCACCTTAAATGCCAAGTTTGCTGCATAACATCATGTGATTAGCTGATTTGAGCATCCTGCAGTACAGGAAAAAAAAAAATTTTATGGTAAATTCTGACTAGCCTCTTTGAACATATCAATCAAATTTTCTGACATGAATAGCTGATATCCTGAATACCTCATTAAGTGAGATCATGTGATTACAAAATATTTTCTGTTGGGCTCACTCCAGATAAACTATTCAAGCCTCAAGACTTCACAGAGAAGACTCAAAAATGCATATTTGTACACAGGGCTTGCCAAAGTAGTTTAAATATGGGCAATGAAAATCTCAAATACACACAATGGAGAACCTGATTGCACCTATTACAGGAAATTACATTCTTGAAAAGGCGGCTATATTGATACAGCATAATTGAGCCTTCAGCTTGCTCATTTCTGCATTATGGCATAAAAAGTCCTCACACTTCTACAGTATGGCCCATAAGACTTTCACATTTCTACATTATGGCCCAAAAGACGTTCACATTTCTACATTATGGCCCAAAAGACTTTCACATTTCTACATTATGGCCCAAAAGACGTTCACATTTCTACATTATGGCCTAAAATACTTTCACATTTCCACATCATAGCCCAATTAAGACTTACACAATTCCACATTATGACCTAAAAGGTCTGCATATTTCCACATTATGGAATAAAAGTCTCAGGTTTCCACATCATGGTCCAAAAGACTTGAACATTTCTACATTATGGCCTAAAATGCTTGCCATACTCTAAATATCCTTTCTAATTTTGGCTTGAACTTGAGTTTCATGTTGCAAAAACAAAATCTGCAATGAGTCTGGCCAGCCTAAAGGAGCTTTACCATTTACTTTTTGATTGATAGAGATAAAACTCAATCTCAAACTCTATACCCATTTTCATGATATCCAGATGGGGACATGTACAAGCCTTTTAAACTTGAAACTTTAATTAAAAAATGTCAGCAAGTCTTAAAATCAATGGCATAGCTAGAATACATCAAATAATCAAATTTTAGATATTAAATATTCTTGATTTAATTGAATTAAAAATTTCAGACTGTAAACTTGAGATTTGGTTGCTGTCCTCAAACTTGCATTGATAATACAGTGATAAGCTTTATATAATTTGAAAAAAGAAGTTTAATTGGAACAAGTCAGATAAATGATTACTTAACACACTTCTACAAAGCGTTTAGTTTTTCTCCAGCAGACACTACAGACATTGATTATTAGTCACAAAATAAATTCTGAAAATAGCTTATGACACAATGATGACAATAAAATGCTGGTCTTTTTTCTAAATGATCATTACATGAATGAGAATAATATTGTAAACTCAGTTTTTTATCTATGTGCAATAATCAGCACTAATTATGGACTATAGTGTGAAATTATAAATTTGTAGCAAGTGCTATATGTAGACCTCCTTGGTGATACCATAAACCTAACCTGCCACAACCATGTTAATAAGGGACAAAACGGTGATAAATTGATAAAGCACTGAATCCTTAATCTTGACTTCCGTCACTGAATCCTTAACTTGACCCTCACAGACAATGGACTCCCATCACTGAATCCTTAACTTGACCCTCACAGACCATGGCCTTCCATCACTGAATCCTTAACATGACCCTCACAGACCATGGCCTTCCATCACTGAATCCTTAACATGACCCTCACAGACAATGGACTTCCATCACTGAATCTTTAACTTGACCCTCACAGACCATGGACTTCCATCACTGAATCCTTAACTTGACCCTCACAGACCCTGGACTTCTGTCAATGAATCCTTAATCTGGCCTTCCGTCACTGAATCCTTAACCTGGCCCTCACAGACCCTGAACATCAGTCACTGAATCCCTAACTTGACCCTCACACACTATGGGCTTCTGTCGTTGAATCCTTAACTTGATCCTCACAGACCATGGACTTCCGTCACTCCTAAATCTGACCATCACATACCCAGGACATTAGTCACTCCTTAACTTTACCCTCACAGACCCTGGACTTCAGTCACTGAATCCTTAACCTGGACATCAGTCACTTAATCCTTAACTTGACCCTCACACACCATGGACTTCTGTCACTGAATCCTTAACTTGACCCTCACAGACCCTGGACTTCAGTCATTGAATCCTTAATCTGACCATCACATACCATCACATACCATGGACTTCCATCACTGAATCCTTAATCTGACCATCACATACCCAGGACATTAGTCACTCCTTAACCTTACCCTCACAGACCCTGGACATCAGTCACTGAATCCTTAACGTGACCCTCACATACCCTGGACATCAGTCACTGAATCCTTAACTTGACCCTTACATACCCTGGACTTCAGTCACTAAATCCTTAACCTGGGCCCTATTTCAATCACTCTTAGCCCACATAATGTTCATGACTAATCAATTATAAGATATAATACAAGCCAAACCTTAAATTGCACACTATTTGATGCATTTGTGGCATTTTATTTAATACTTTTGTTTTAAGGAGATTTGTTTACAAATTAAAGTGAGGATAGTTTTCCACATATGATGTCAATGCAAGTGGCTGCTCATTTCTTGACCCGGCAATGTACTTATATTCCATTATATTCATAAGAAAAAAATCATCTCTCTAGGAAAGTTTCAAGGCAACTGTCTTGAAATGTACTGGTCAGTTGTTAACTAGAGTGAATAAATGTAGTCTTACATACATTTATCCGTACCAATTTAAATTTCTGTCATTTGGCCTGGCATTTCTGCAGTGCTATGAACACTATGGAACTTGACAAGATATGAGTGTGCTCCGCGATTTGTGAATAATGACTACAAAAACAGCAATCATAAATGCTTACTTGAGAGAAAAATGTCAGCGCAGAAGGTGTGCAAACTTCAGGTTTTAATGGCTCAAGAGTATTTCAAAATTCTGAATAAGCGTGCTTACAATGTTCATATGATTGAATGTGTTTAAAACACAATAAATACAAGTATAAATATTTAAATATTTTAGAATTCCCAAGAATTAAAACCTCAAAATTTGGTAAAATATCCTTCAGACATTCTATAGAATAAATTTTAATTCATTGAGATCATTAATTCTATCCTGGAATGGTAAAAACTTAAACATGATATCTGCAAATAATACACCCGCCCCCTGCCATGATGATGATATCACTAGTGTTTCTAAAAAGAAACCTCAGACACTATCCACAGACATGTTGACAGATCCATGTTAAAATATTGTTGTGTTGTCTGGGATCTGTACTACATTAAGGATGTTGATAGAATCAAGAAGGTTCAACACCAGGCAACAAGTTTTATATCTGGTGACTACAAAACAAGAGAAGCAGGATGCATCACCAAAATGTTAACTGACCTGGGTCAACCAACACTCCAAGCCAGGTAGAGCAGGATTCGTTTGACATATCTCTATGAAGTAGTTGAGGGGTTATTGCTGGCTCTCTAACCCAATATTTATTTTAAACCATTAAGGCAAGTTAAAACATTATAGAAAACTAGCATCAAATAATAGATATTCTGTAGTTGAGCCATGCAGAACAGAACAATTTAGAAATCATCTTTTTCCTTAATAACAAGTGTGGACTGGAATCATCTGAGTGAGAGTGTTGTGTGTGCATAATCATTGGAAAGCTTCAGGATAGCTCATGAACAATACATCTAACTTTCTAGTGGCTTTCTCTTCTGGTGCAAATTTCTGCCATACGTTCTGGCCACCATGTACAATCTATTATCTGCTGAAGAGTAGAAAATCTACAAAACACAACAGAATATGCCTTATACACTGTATTTATGAATATTCTTCCTAAACCTAAAGTTCATTTTAACTTGTATTGAAGGGACACCTGCAATAATAGACAATGCACTATATTTATGAATCTGTCTGTTAATGTTCATTTAAACCTGTATATAATTGACATGTAGAGCGTATAATAAAACACATGCCATGCTAATTGATAAAGCCAATATCAATAAAGGTATAGTTTTGTATTATCAACTCAGACTTGCTTAAAATAGTCAAAGCTGTTTCTAAATT
The DNA here is from genome assembly GCA_030141615.1 of Unio pictorum. Taxonomy (NCBI): domain Eukaryota; kingdom Metazoa; phylum Mollusca; class Bivalvia; order Unionida; family Unionidae; genus Unio; species Unio pictorum. The sequence goes on along the minus strand of JARLTB010000008.1, from coordinate 92,929 downwards.
AACATACTGGACAAATCAGAAACCATAAATTACAAATGTATATAGAGTATACAGTTCATCCCTGTCTTACTAGTAAATGACAAACAAAAGTACCATTAATGGCACATTATATACTGGCTCCATATTTAACAGTACTCAATAAAACTGAAATATATTTCCACAATTTATTCCTTGTTAGAATGACCTTGACCTTTGATCTCAAATTCAATAGGTCTTTTACTTGCTTTAATTGTCACTGCTGCAAGCCACAAGAATTGAATTCATGGATTTACAATATAATAAAGGTCAAGTTTGCTTTATTTTACTGGAGTTAATTAGAACAAATTGTAAGTTAATTAATTTATGACATATTTCACTTTATAATATGTGTGTGTGTTTGTGTGTGTGTGTGTGTGTGTGTGTCTAGCTGGATTATTTATTTTTCCAAAATACAAATCTGACTCAAGGGTGATGTCAACCCTTCAAATAGATCTGACTTGCAAAATACACCCAGCCTTGTACATTTTGATCACTTAAATAATACACCTTTGCATGCTGTTTGTGCCCGAGTCAGCCTACAACAAAGAACTTCAGTTTTGTACACATTTAATGTTTTCTCTTTGGTCAGGCACCCAGGTAACCAATCACTAAGATTATTCGGTACCCAACAGATGTTGACCTGTGACCTTGGAACTGTAGATGGAAGAAAATTCATGATATTATGCAGAAATCATATTTCTGCTTTCAGAAAATCATCCAGACCTTTTTTTATTTACCCTTGAATCGACAGGCTTCTTCCTTAACCCCTGTGCAAGCATCTACAAGGTTTGGTAGCTGTAATGAGTTATTGCATGGAAACCACTTTTTTTTCAGTCACAGTGATCTTGACCTTTGCATTTTTACCCCCCATGTGCAAGCCATCAACAAAGTTTGGTAACTGTGTATGATGGACTACTTAAGTTAATCGTTTGAAAACAAAATTGGCATCATATGGATATAATAGGTTCCACTCATGAAACTGGATCAAAGTTCATATGTATGTGTTTGTGAATTAATATTTTCACATTTAATACCATATGTTTCCAATAGGATGAGAGTGCACTCTATGGCTAGCTTCAAAATTTGTTATTAAAACAATGGTAAACAACACAAGAAGATTACCAGCAAAGTCAGTCTTACAATGACAAAAATGATCACTTATCCATTACAAAAAAATTATTGATCTTCAATTAACTGGAATTAAAACTTAAAGTGGTGATTTTTCTACATTTCTGTGCTGCTCAATCTAGACTGGAAGCATAAGCCAGTACTTAATTAGAACAAAATACTTGAGGGCAGGCCATATCTCAAGGCAGGAAATGTTAAGAGCCTAATTGACCTATGGCCTGTGGAAATCTTATGTGCAGATAATTTGTTGGTGAACTGTTATAAATTATGTTTTGAATATAGTCATGGCTTTGATAAGATGAGTTATAAGTAGAAAATGGTCTTTTTTCAAAACAAGACTAATAGTAAAGTACCTGAACATTTTCCCAGATTGCAATTCATTATATTTTTGTGTCTTATTTTTGTTCCTTTATTCCAAGTACATCTTCTAATCCTGGTGCTATTTACTTTTTTAATGCACACGGTTTTAAAAATAATTCATTGTTAATTTTTGTGCATTAAACATAGCCATTCTCTTTGTTTTTATAACAAGCATTTTATTCTTCTTTGACCTAAACAATGATTTCCAATGAATATCCGATATCTTTGAAACTTGGTTAACTCATTTTGGTGTATTTTCAGAACTATTATTCTTCATATTTTACAACTGTAAGGGAATATGTCTAATAATTAGTTGTATAAAAACTTATTCAGGTCTTCAGTAACACCTGTAGTAGTGCCCATTCAGCCTAATAAAACTAGATCTTACACTTTTTTTTAAGCAGAAACCATATCATATTGGATTTTGAGATTTAACAGACCATAAGCTTTTTTTAACAAGCTGCATTCTCAGATAGATTATCCTATTGACTTAACTTTAATGATTATAGTCAGGCTACGAAAAGCACAAATGTCAAAGCAACACATCATTATTGGTCTCATGCTATAATTTGATTTGCAAACCATCCTGAGCAAGCTTAATATGTTTGTAAACAATAATAAACAAGGTTTCTGTACTTTATACTAGAATTTTAAGGCACCAAAAGTTATTCTCAACAAAGTCAGACTGTATGGAATATTAATAAGAACTTCTCAGCAAGAATTCTAGCCGATATAATTATTTGTTCTTGGCCACTGTCAATAATCCTAATTCTAGACAAGATAAAGGGAGTCATATTAAAATCCATTAATAAACAAGGTTTTAGTAACAGTGGAAGGTGCACATTAATCAGATTAGCATACTGAGAATAGCATATTACAGCAGTGGGAGGAATTTGTAAGCTAAAAATTCAAGATGAGCAAAGTGAGCAACCAACATCTTCGATTGACTGACACAGCTAGCCAATTGTATAGCTCACAGTCCACTTGGTACTGGACATGCTAATGATAAAATACCATAATCTTCACAGGTCAAGTAGGCGAATAGAAAATGCAAGTGAGGATATTACACTGCAAACATCAGCAGATTAGCACTGATGCATTGAACATACACACACACACACACACACACACACACACACACACAGACAAACACACACATATCACAGCTAAGTGATAATGGAAGGTTCATCTCTGCAATTCTTGAAGCACATTTTCAATAAGTTCCCCCACATGGTACAGTGATCAGTAGCCACCACTGCAAAAGAGGCATTTATTATTCAAATTATCAGAAACAGAATTTGAATTTATGAATATTTATTACCATTATTGTTTGTCCTACAATTGTTGTTAATGAGCTTATGACTATCCCTAGTGTAAAGAAATGGAAGAGAGAAATGAAAGGAACCTTAATTAACCCAAATCAGGTTCAGAATGACACCTGAAAGAGGCATTGATCTGTTAAAACTTTATAACTGTTGTATTAATAATACAAAAATTCAAACAGTCTCTTTATCATGGACAGCTGTGTATTTTTACTTGAAATTTGAACTCAATCTTGACAAAGAGTATTGCTTGGTCTTTATAAGCAGACATGCCAAGATCAGAGCATGGATCATTTCTCATTGGAAAATTAGGTTTCAAAGGAGTTTGCTCTCTACTACTGCAATGAAGCCCACACACATTAAATGACATACATAAAGATAATAACATTATTCCAATAGAATGACATATTTCAATTTCTTTATTAAAAAAACCCACTCTATATGGTTCTCGTTAATACAGACTGAAACATGTCAAATAAGACATGGAGCAGTAAATTGTTGTTTCATAGTCAATGTGACTGTCCATAAGAGTAATATTATAAAAGCTGATGCAACAGTTACTTAGAGTAACTCACAGATCAAACAGTAGCTTTGTTATGAGCCAAAGGTAGAGACAATCTTTGCAGTGAATAGCTATGAGCTAATTTATAATCATTTGCTGTATCAGTTTCAATGCTACAAAATTATCATTCTAATGCAATGTAATGCTGGCAAAGCAATGTCTCATGTAGATGATGATAGCAAAGTACCAGCACCTTTGGCATAGTAGAGTGAGGTTGTACCAGTGTGCATGATACCAGCATCTTTGGCACAGTAGAGTGAGATTGTACCAGTGTGCATGATACCAGCATCTTTGGAATAGTTGAGTGAGATTGTACCAGTGTGTATGATACCAGTATCTTTGGCATAGTAGAGTGAGATTGTACCAGTGTGCATAATACCAGCACCTTTGGCATAGTAGAGTGAGATTGTACCAGTGTGCATGATACCAGCACCTTTGGCATAATAGAGTGAGATTGTACCAGTGTGCATGATACCAGCATCTTTGGAATAGTTGAGTGAGATTTTACCAGTGTGCATGATACCAGCACCTTTGGCATAGTAGAGTGAGATTGTACCAGTGTGCATGATACCAGCACCTTTGGCATAGTAGAGTGAGATTGTACCAGTGTGCATGATACCAGCATCTTTGGAATAGTTGAGTGAGATTTTACCAGTGTGCATGATACCAGCACCTTTGGCATAGTAGAGTGAGATTGTACCAGTGTGCATAATACCAGCACCTTTGGCATAGTAGAGTGAGGTTGTACCAGTGTGGATGATACAGAGTTGAATCAAAGTTGTTCTCCAGATACACATGAGCACTCAACCAAATTAATCAAATTTTGTGAAGCATGGATATATCTAAATGGTAATGGAGTTGATTTAACATGAAAGAAGCTGAACTCCGTGATGGACAAAGAGGTAATATAAATTTGTTCTATTTATGAAGCTAAAGTGGCCCTCATATTACACCTATATAGTTTCACAAATTTTGCCTACAGTTAATGCTGCAGAGTTAGCATATGATTTTAGCAATGAGCCAATTATAATATCCTCCTTGGCGGTATCTGTTCTCATCTATACTTCAAATATGGTATCTTACTTGATCTTCTTTTGCAGGAATAATTACTTTCAAGCTACTACCATTTTTGTAAGTCTTTGGTATTACTCTGCTAGGGTCCGAACCCATAAGCTCCCATTTCCGAGGTGAATGCTCTAACCATTTAGGCCACCTAAGTGGTCCAAATAATTCATATTGAATTTGAATAAATGTGCATACATGACCACAATGACACACAATTATGCCCTGAGAATAACTTAACATTGTTGGTTTTTTTTTAAAAGCTGTAAATTTAGGTAAAATACAGAATAAACAAAACAAACATGCTCTGTGAAATGGTGCCCCTAGCCACCAACAGGCTTGATGCCCCTGGCAGTTACCTGTACTACCTGCCATTCATGATAACCCTCAACCCACCCTCACTACCATTGACTGCACAGCAAACTGATTCACATGTTATTTATTTTTGGAAGTACTGCTGCAGTAAAATTATTGCATATAATTGTTGCACAATAGGCAACGCTACATACTATGAAGTATGCAGGATATACTGTGTAATACAGCCTTCTACAAACTTCTCAACAGGCCTTAATACAGCACACAGGCTCATCCACATGTCCATGACTTTGTGCAATAATAAAACTAAATCCACATGGTTTCTGATCTAATATCTTTATGGTGTTTTTGATAATGTCTGGAATTTTAGCTGGTATGTTGAGAGCTTTGTAGTCTTCACAGACAACAATGGGGTCATCATCTGCCTAGTAGGTAGTTGGTGAATCTCAGAGGTTTTCGCCTTTGGCTGGTAGTGCAGTCTTTGAGCATTTTCCAAATGTTGAGGCAGTCATCAAATTGGTTTATTTGTTTTTTAAGTGGAGAAAACACATGGAGGCTGTAAAAGCAGTCATATTTTTTTTTGTGTTTCTGAATACTAATACACATAAATTATTGATCCAGGCTTAGAGGTACTTTTCCTCATCATTGGCCACTTCACTCAGTGACAAAAGCCCAATCTTGTGTTTACTTTGGAAACACTTATCACGTACAAGCATTCGCTCCAGCCAAAAACAGTACAGTAATGGTCACAGATGGCTTAAGTATCTCAAACAGTAGTATCTGAAAGGGAAATCCAGCATGTAGTTTGCTTAAGAAGTGGATAAACATATTTTAGGTTCTAGTTATTTTAATGGCTATTTTCTTGGTGTATAAGATCATAGTGATAATTTCATTGTCTGTTGGGGACTGATGACATGGGATTTTTTACTCAACAAAAAACGGAATATATTTATTTACATATTTTTAACAAACTTGATCTTTCTTGAGGGCTTGAAGGAGCATAGGGGTGACATATATGAAAGAACTTGCTTGCTTATTCTCCTGAACTGTAGCTATCTTACCCAATGTTTGAAACTTATGACCATACAGACATTTTTTAACCAAAACCTTACCAATGCTTATGAATGGGGACGCTGGTGGAATGATTGATAACACAAGTCTTGACTATGCTAATGGGTGTGATGCAAAACTGGAAAAGTGACCGAGTTTGATATTGAAGGAAATTTTAATACACATTGCTGATGATGAGAAGGAAAGAAATCCCATGTACAAAATCAATAAAAATAAAAATGCACCATTTTAACACCATACAATTCTTTAAATATGAATTTCATTACATAAAAATACATAAATCTTTCACATTTCTTGCATAAAATGTTGCCACAGGTTTCATAACACACAACCGAGCAACATGTATGATAATGACATTCTACTGTTGGACCACCTCATTCCTCTGGTAACAAATCTGTGTAAAATAAAACAACAATCATTGTGTGAAAACAACAGACATGGCCTCTCCATTCAGCTTTCAACCATTTACTCCAAAAAGCCACACAATTCAACTTGTGACCTTGACCTTGGATCATTCTATACTCATTTCTTTCTTGTAAATCTGTTTCAAATTCAAAAACATGAGAAATGAAACTTAGAACAGATAACTTTCTGTAGCATCAAAGGTTATGGCTCTTTAGCTTTCGAGCTTGTCATATGACTTTCATCAGAGGAAGACTTCTAGACTGGAGTCACAGGATCAACTAAATGCTGACCATGTGCTAAAACCCTTCTGTACAATGGTGGAAATTCCAATCTGGAATCACGGTTCAACACAGGCTCCCCTACATGATTTCAATAACATCTCTTATTTTACATCTCAGCATTTTGTACTCTCTGCCAATTACTCTAATGTTATCCCAAGAAAAAGTATGCCATGATTCTTTGCAACATTCACCAACTGCTGTCAGGGATTCTGTCAGTGTACAAGCACTCTTTAACTCTTGTTTCAAGGCTTCTAGGTTTCCCAGATGTAGTCTTTTCCACAATTAACACACTTGAGTTTATAGGTGACTGAGAACTTATTCCAAGGAGTTTGGTCTTTTAGATGTATCAAGGTTGAGAAAATGGTGTTATAGGGTTTGTGAATCACATTAGCTCCATGCTTTTAGAAGAAATTTTGGAATCTTTTGGAGAGTCCATCAACATGGTAATGTGATAGTTATACATTTGTCTATTTTCTCCTTCTCTATTCTTTATCTGGCAACAGAAACATCCAGCCTTTGTGACCACTGGCACTCAAAGCTTTTGACTTTAAACAAATGGTTTTCTTCAACAATAACAATACTGTTCAGCTGAGGCATCAGTTTTCACCACTGATCTCTTATCTTCAAGACAGCGGCTGGAATTGAAGTTATGATATTGGTCTGTGTGGGTAGGTTTGTGGTAAATGGTAAATTTTGTTTCCCCCATCATCTAAAATTTGAAAGCAAGTATCAAAAAATGGCAACTTCACATCCTCTTTCACTTCACAACTATATATTTTCATCAATGAAATTCAGATGCTCTGTGAATTCTTCAAGACTATTCATGCATCATGGTGAAAATGTCATCCAATAACAAAACCACACATACAGAGGATGGGCTGTAATGGAAACAGCATTGAATCTTCCATTAAATAAATCTGCCATAATAGGAGACACTATTGATAAAACATTCCCTGATAGACCAAATAAATAGTGTTCAAAACCCCATTTCAACTGAGTAATTACTTGTTCTAGCACCAATGTAGTGTATCTGTTCCTCTCTTAGTATTTTGAGTCTATTATGGATGACTAATAATGCCTTGTCAAAGGTACACTGGTAAAAAGGGTACTCACATCATAGGTTATAGAACTAAACCCTAAAATAATAGCATGTAAGGGGGTTGTTCAACCAATGTACCTACTGGAGTCCATACAACTTTGGTACGTTCTCACTCGTAGGGTAAATATGGTTGTACAAATCTTCAATGATCTGCTTATTGTTCCCCCATGTCTTTAGGCCTTGTCAATAGGTATGCTGATAAAAAAAATTAACTGAAAAGAAACCTTTGAAGATAAAAGGTGACTGTACTCATAAGAATTTACTTTTTCACATCCACATCAGTAGTGCTATCTTAAATTCCATGGAAAACATCTTTGCTGATGACAATTCATCCATGGCAATAATAGATAGATTTATAAGACATATAAAAAATTAAGAATGACTGTCCCTGTTATCTTCACCTCCCTGGCTTCAAATCTTACGAGATGATCTCCTTATCCCCTAATGTATTTCTGGAAAAAGTCTGGAAAAAGTCTAAACATTTTCCATTGATGGAAACAGAAGATACTATTACAACCAACACAAACTAACCAAAATATTGATGCCAAAACAGATCCATGAATGGACAGGCAAACATTGTGATTGTTATGTTTCACCTCTTGTGAGGTTAATCACTGGTGATTCAAAATATAAAAATGTCATTGAATTCTAAAATAACAATGTCAGGATTTCACAAATAATGAGCTTATCCTGCTTTTGAAAACTGGTACTCCTTCTAACTGATAGAAGTTACTGAAAACAAAACAATCTATATTATAAAAAAAACACACAAGGTTGTTATTTTATTACAGTTTACATTAAATTCATCAACAGTTTATATGCTTTGTTAAGCAATGCTGACAAATCTTGTGTGTGGTATTTATCATCATCAGCATAATCATCATTGCCATCAGCATCACTGATGTACCATCCATTCCCATTGCAACGATCCTTTTCATCCATTTATTCCCATACCTCTCTCTGACATAAGGCATGCTACAGGATGACTGATGGTTTCTTTGTCAAACTTGGGTGATTTTTTTTTAACCTAAGAAGAAACACTAAAAAATTTAACTAAAAATATTAAACAGACAACAGAACTCAAGTTATATTGGTAATTTATATGTTTATATTATTATAAACAGAATGGATTCAAATTTAAATTTCTGATTTAAGACTTTAAATTTCTGGTCTTAATTAATAGTTTTAAATTCAATAGTATGAAGTGACAAAAATTGACTGGAGGAAATGATATGGTCCTGTTTTGAGAATTAGCAATAGCCCTGATAAATTTCTGACAATATATGTCCATCAGGTAGGTACTGCCTATTCCCAAAACTTGCCCATCTTACATAATTTCATTATTCAGTATATGGGTGTCCATGTTTCAAATCAAAATGTGCATTTCTGAAGAAAATAGTATATGGGTGTTCATTTTTCACATAAAAATGAGCATTTCTGAATATGACACATGGTTTTTCAAAGGCTGCCTTATTCAGCAATGTAACAGACTTCTCACCTTTAGAAGAGCCAGGGACTGCCTTCACAGCTTTCTCTCTTAAGCTATTCATTTTGTGGCTCTCTGATGAGTTATGGGTTCTTCATGTACCAAATTTAAAGTGTTTGCAGCCAACTACAAATGTTCCCTAAGAGGCCCCGAGTGGCTGAATGGTCTAAAGCGCTCGCCATTACAGATCACTGCCATCTCACCTCTGTCTGCGTTGGTTATAGTCTAAGATTTGGCTAATGTAGATATATGAGAAAACTTGCCAGTAGTTTCTCGTGGGTCGTGGTTCTTTCCGGGTATTTTCCCGGGTTCTTCCTCCACCAATAATACTGGTCGCCATGTATAGCCTATCGTGTGCTGAAAAATGGCATTAAACCCTACAACAACAACAACAACAACAACATATGTTCCCAATCATATCATACACAGAACAAACTGAGCATGATATCTTATTCTTCTACTTGTTGTAAGTTAGCTATGTAAATTCCAGCTTCCAGGTATCTTGGAAGTTTTATTCTCTTTTGGCTTTATCATACACACATATTTAAAGTTTCTTGTATTTTGGTTTTACTGGGATTTTGGGGCGGGGGGCGACAGAGAGACATTAACAAGAAATCGAGAATCTCCAGTTTTCAAACATGTGAAACATCATAACAAAAAGTAAATCGCCTAAATGCTTGATGCACTTACATGATTAACAAAAAAGCATCCAAACGACAAATTTATGGAAAGAAACCCCAAATAATAATAATTTGGTTTAAATGGGCATAGACATGATCTTTGCTTTGTTATAACTTCATTTCACTTTTGATTGTTGCTATGTTCGACATGTTTATAATTAAAAGGAGGATTTATGCAATCTAATAGCATAGGATAGATATAATTTTAATATCCACAAATCAGGTGGCATTGAGCCAGCAGACCTGCATTAGTGTCAAACCCTGCTATGTAGGTGTGAATGCATATATGCTTTGGATTTTTAACGTAGCTTTAACAATTTTTCAGTCATATCACTATGATGTCTGCAGTGTGACAGTTTATATGTCTAGCACTGGGGCATCATGTCACAAACATGTAGCATAATGTTCCACCTAGTCACATTATCCTGACACCAGGACCAGTCCTAACACTAGCTTCTTAATGCTGAGTGCCAAGCAAGACAGCTGTTCGTATCATTTTTTTTTGTAAGTCTTTGGTATGACTCTGTCGGGGACCAAATCCACAACCTCCTACATCCAAGGTGGACACACTAACCAATAGGCCACAGCAGCAGTTACCCTGCTATGTAGGAGTATTTAAAATCCAGGGAGCAATCATTAGGAACTGCAATTAAAAAAAACTCAAAAAAGAGCTTTTATAAAAAGCAAAGACATTTATTGTTTAGTATTTATTGAAAAACATGTTTAAAAAGTTCAGAAAAATCAATAAAATCTTTGAAACTTTAAACAAAATGAATTATACAAAAACAAAAAATGACAATGAAAAAACAATTCAATGATGAAAGAGAGGATGGCTTAGTGACACAAACAAATTGTCTCATAATTAATTCACAAAAACCTGAAATTTAGACAATAGCAATAGTAGTCAGAAGAATGGTAAGCAATATGTTCACGCAAATTTTCCAGCAACATTCTTGCATCACAATCTTACCACGATATATTGTTTACTATTACTTGATTAAAATGTTTAAAAGTTTAAAAGTTTAAAAGTTAAGAAATACCAATAAAATCTTTTCAAGCTTTAAACACAATGAAATATACAAAAACAAAAGAATGACAAATGCAAAAACAGTTCTTTGAAGAAAGAGAAGATGGCTTTTTTACTCTAACAAAATCCTGTCTCATAATGAATTCTCAAAAACCTGAAATTAAGGCAATAACAAGTTTCCAGAGGAACAGCAAGCAATATGCCTGTGGAAATTTTGGCACTCTTGCATCCCATCTTACCACTATGAGATAAATACAAATTCTGCACTGATTCCAAATGTAGTGTCAGTACAATAATTGGTGAACATGTATATCTACTGATGAGGGCCATAATACATAGCTGCCATCCCCCAAGTACAAAATTACTTACTGCTTGCGACAAAAATACTGATTTTCAGGAACAAATACTGATTTTTTAAAAATTTAATGCACATGTTACTATTTACAACACAACCGATAGTCAAGTAGAACAGCGCCTTACATAATTATTTAATGTCAAAGATGCATGTTTTGCACACTTGTACCATCTGGACAGGCTCCATGTGCCATTTGGGTGCCCATTCAGAAGGTGCAAGAGCACAACACACTCAAGTCACTGTTTATAGAAGCCTTTTCCACACCATGCTTTTATTCTTCTCTCAATCATTATCGATTCCAGTCTACCAACTTTCACTGATGATCTCAATTCTGTGAATTTCTTAATGAAATAGCAACACTATTAAATGAATGAGGAGGGTTAATTTCAAAATTAAATTTAATAAACTGAATTTTGATCGAATTACATTAAGGTTCTCACTGGTATCTATATACATGTACATTGTATGTCCAGGCTGAATTTTGAGTGATGAAGCAGCAAGCTGATGTTTTATAGCTTTTTCGTACTCTTTTATTGCATAAGCGCTTCCATACTCAATAGCAAAATCACAATACACAGCTTGCAAAACGTAAAGTTTTCTCCTTTACTAGATGGTTTCACAAATCTCAACAAGACAGCACAAATGTTCTTCCAGTTGTTTTCTTCTCTTTTTCCTGGAGAAAATTCAGAATATTCTGCTATCTTATTCAACGTGATTAGAAAGTTGAATATTACGAAGACGATATACAGTGACAGCGGTGACTGTTTGCAAAATCCAATATGGCAAATAAAGACAGGTATGGTAGCCATGATTTTGAATGAACCAATCATATTGTAGAACTGTATTCTTATGTACATGCTATATACTTCTATCAAAATGGAATTGAGTGCCCATTCTAAACTGAAAATTCCAAGGGAAATTATTTTTTTTATATTAAAAAACGTTTTTTTTGCACACAAAAAATGTACACCCATATTCAGGTCCAAAGTACGGGACAAATATAGAAAAGATTGGACGGTAGGCAGCTATGCATAATATGTACCATTTTATAGCAATCCTCTAAACTGTGAGAGTGACTGTAAACAGCTGTAAGCTAAGATGACAATGACTTTAATACAGTCCTACCTGTTTATCTCGACATCCTCGGGCTCAAGGAAATATTGTCGACATACGCGGATGTCGAGATAAGTGCTTGGGAGGGGGGGGGGCTGAAAAAGATAAAAGTTAAAATTCGTCAGCAAAGGGTGACATGTCATCAGTGAATAGCATTTACATTTTGAGGAAAAAATGGAAATTTTGAGTACATGAAGACAGAATCAGTGTGAAATACACTTATATATTGACAAATTATATCTTGGTTATCTGTGTAATAAAATCCAAATTAAAATATTGCATTGATCACATCGTGATACGAAAAACATTACAATATTCAATGTCGGCATTAGCACATGGTTGGGAAATTGTCATTTACATGTTTCATGTACATGTACTTAAATTGGCCTCGATTTTGTTCAGTCTGTTCCCATCTTATTGAGGCTACCAAGGGGATGGGGCTATTCACTGGGAAGTGAAAAACTGTCAACAGTACAGGTATTCTCCACAAATACATTTGTATCCGATGTTATGACGAACATTAAAGCGACTGAACCAACCATTTGTTACAGCGAAGTTCTCCACACTAAGTTTTTTCGATAATGCTTCACTGAACCATTCTGATGCTTCTTCCACATCTTCAAATGTAGCAGTCTTGCTTCTTCCTTTGGGGAACGCAGTTACCTTCAACTTAGTCTTTCTTTATAGACTCAGCAGCTTTCATCCTTCCTGAACGTGTGTTATTTTTAAGTGAAAAAACTTCACAGACCTCTTCGCGAGATGTTCATCCCTTAACTTCCTTAACAGCCAGATATTTAGTTTCCACAGACTATAAATTCAATTCGCGTTTTAACCTGCTGTTTGTAGCCATCGTAAATGTAAATTAAGTTAAAAACGAAACTTTCACAAGAAAAAAAACTTGTTTTAATCACTGATCACTTTCAAAGGTCTCGGAAACACGTAATCCGTATTTTCATGCAATTTTTATATATGGGATTCAGGAAATCACGTATACAGGAGTCCTCTGTACACATCAATTTCCTTGACGGCAAATTTAAGGGCTTGCTAGTCCTGCTTCAACCACCTGTTTATTGGGAAATTGTGTTCATCAATTGATCCTTTTAGCTGTGCTGATATTAACAATCAGAAAATTCAGTGGCTGAAAGACCCACAGATGTACATGTTGTCATTGTAAGAGTACATCTGAAGAACATGACCCACAAGCTAGGCGGCAAGATCAAAGACTTAACTAGCTGCAGAGTGGTGAGAAAATGTGCTGCTATGTTTTTTGTTCTGACCTCAACATCAAAAGCCTGGTGGCAAGATCAACTAATTGTTGAACAAAGTATGGGTCGGAACTGGCAGTTTGTCGACATAAATGATTACAAAACAAAGGATTTGTTAAAGCTGGGACCAAGGGCTTGTCGACATGTATGTTGATCTTTTATCTCGACGTCAACATAAGCATAACAATTTGATAGTAATAGTAGACCAAGGGACTGGGACTTTGGTTTTTTGTCGACATAGGTGATTTGTCGATATAAGCGATGTCGATATAAACGGGTAGGACTGTATTGCCAGAGCTCAAAGATTTGTCAATATGTACATCTTTAGATAACCAAAATAACATAAGACTAGTAGTGATTCATAAACAAGAATCATTTGAAGAGACTCATGCTCTACTGATCCAAAATAATTTCCAGGAATTCAAGATGTGACCATTTCTTTAAGCCATTCAGTGTTGACATAAAAAATGAACAAAGTCGTTGAAACACACTGATTTATCAATATGTACATCATCACATGACAAAAATATGTGCCAAATTGCACCGATCCATTCTAGCATATACAGTCCTACCCGTTTATATCGACATCACTTATGTCGACAAGCCGCCTATGTCGACAAAACAAAAAAAAGCAAAGTCCCAGTCCCAGGTTTACTATTATTATCAAATTGTCATGCTTATGTCGTCATCGAGATAAAAGATAAATGTATATGTTGACAGAAGCCCATGGTCACAGCTTGAACAAATCCTTTGTTTTCTAATAATTTATGTCGACAAGCTGCCAGTTCAGACCAATACTTTGTTTAACAATTAGTTGATCTTACCACGAGGCTATAATTTTCCCAGGTAATTGTTCATATCGACCAGCTGCCAGTTCAGACCCATGCTGTTTAACAATTAGTTGATCTTGCCGCCAATTTTAATTCTCCAGCATAATCATTTATGTCAGCAAAGGGCCAGTTACAACCTGGACTTTATTCAACAATTAGTTTATCTTGCCGCTAGGCTTTATTCTCATGGAATTAAAAAATAAAAATAAAATAAAAAAACGGGCTTTTGTTTGGTCCCATTAAACTGGCCTCTCGCTGCGACTTATACAGTAGTCCCCCTCTTATACGGCCCCCTTCTGCACCAGAAAAGTGGTCTCATAAGATGGGTGGCCTTTCCAGAGGGGTACTAAATTTTTTATGAGCAGTATATGTAATATATGTACATGTAGTAAGAAAGCTACATACTTCAAAGCATTTAATATCTTCATTTAAAAGTAACATTAATCATTAAAAGGTTCTTCTTGTTATAATAGCAAACTTATTTCAACTGAATATACGTTATTAATTCATTTTCTTGGCGCAAGTGTGATAAAATAATGTCTCTGTTAACAAGATGACATGTTAATGTTTCGTAATGATTTATTTGGGTGTTGCTAACTGTATGTGATTTAATTATGCAAATAAAACTTGTGTCGTGTGGACGAAATGCAGTCTTCATACAGGAAGCCATAAGTGTTTTGTCATGTGATTTTTTGGTCTGTCTGGTACCGTTTTATTCAAGGCTCTCTGTGTGTGCCAATGCACAAAATTTATTTTTAGCCTATTTTCTGACCCAGTCATGATCTTAACAATTACGTCTGGTTATAATTATCAAAGAGAAGAACTCAACATAGGTGTTAAGCCCCAAACTCTATCATAACATTATTGAGCCCATTTCCTGTAAACATCGACTTTTATAGATAATGATATACTATTAATCTTTAGTTAACACTTCTAACGGAAACTTGACAATAGGAGACATGTATATCGACAATAGAGATAATCTATTGCTTACCTTACGTCAAGATTTGAATTAATACTTGGTTCTGGATACATTTGAAGAAACAAAAGTGGCCGCTCATGTGGGGGGACATCGTACATTTTTTGCACTAAAATGCTGGCCGCTGGTCGCGTTAGAGGGGTGGCTGTTCTTGAGGGGTACTTTTGAATACAAACTCGTCGGTGCAAAGGGATTCTGGCCGTAAGAAGCGGGTGGCCGCTGGTCAGGAGGGCCATTAAAGAGGGGGACTACTGTATAAAAGAAATGAAATCTGACTGATTATTGCATTTTCCAAAGTGATCGGTGATTAAAACAAGTTTATTGTGCTGTGAAAGTTTTCTTTTTAAGTTTATACTTACGATAGCTACCAACAGCAGTGTAAAACACAGATTGAATTCACAGTCTCTGGAAACTAAATATCTGGCTTATATGGAAGTTGAGGGCAGAGCATTACACAAAGATGTCTGTGAAAAGTTTTCATTTAAACATAACACCCTATCAGGATGGATAAAACAAACTTGTTGACCGCTTTTCACATCCCCTTGGTAGCCTCAATAAGATGGGAACAGACTGACCAAATTCTAGGCCAATTTAGGTACATGTACTTGAAGCATGTAAATAACATGTAACTAGACAGACATGTGTTTATGCCAACATTGAATATCGTCATGCTTTTCATATCAGTATTTGACCGATGCATTATTTTATTGTGGATTTTATTACCCAATGGGAACCAAAATGTAATTTGTCAATATACAAGTGTATTTCACTCAAGTTTGTCTTCATGTACTCAAAATTTCCATTGTTTTTTCAATCAAAGAGTAAATACTACTCACTTATGACAGGTCACACCTTACTGAAGAATTTAACTTGTATCTTTTTCAGATACACCTCCCAACCCACCCACCCACCCCCCAAAAAAACCCACTTATTTCAACATATGCCTATCTTGACAATATTTCCCCAGGCCCGAGGATGTCGAAATAAATGGGTAGGTCTGTACTGCATTCATAAGCATTAAAAGGGCAATAGCTCAAACAAAAATGACTTATTGACATGCACATCTTCAGGTAATAACCATAGTATTTACCAAGGATCAAGGTCATCCATGAAGAACTGGAGGACTAGTTGTGCTATCAAGTTTGTGTACCAGATTGAAGAATGGCCAACAAACAGACTGACATGAGTATTTCTATACAAACTAGTCTGTGGGATCAAACATTTAGTATAGCTTTCCCATTTTGGTGTAACATGAAGATAAATTTATTAAAATTCCCTGAGGTGACAAAATCTTTTATAAATCCATTTATCCTAACAAATGATGGGTGAGTAAGGATGAACAACTTGTTTATTTTAAACCAAAAAAAATTAGAGTCATGCTATGATTATTTGTCCAATTAAACTGTTTGACCCTGTTCTCCTATTTAATCAAGGATTGCTACAAGCTACCTGTAAAAATGTGTATATAGTAATCACATTCGCTTATTCTGCAAGCGTAATTATCTTGTAAGTGATGAAAAGAAAAGAAAATCTGATTTGTCCCATGATTTAAATCGTAGACGTATTTCTCTGAATAATCAGTATCATAAAGTGAGAATGAAATAAGTCACATTTTGTTTAATTTTCTACAGCATAATTTAAAGTTCATTATTTCCTTCTTAAAGTATCACAGGTTATCACTACAACTGTCCTGTATGAAACTGCCAAAATCAGTGAAATCAGAATATAATTAATGTACTTGTATTATTGTTTTTTTTCATATCATCATTTCTGGACACAACATGTGTCCTTACCTGGTAGTCCAAGGGAATGAACGATGCACAAGTTCATGTACACGGTGAAGAAGGGAAGATAATCCAACATATTTCAAAATAAAGCTGAATTTATTATTTTGTTTTTGTTACTTTTTTTCTGTTGTGTGGCCCAAGTATCTAATCTTTGCATGTTTTATGAGATCCAAATATGGGGTCTCACTCTCATGTGGAAATGAAGGAATCCCGAGGATTTTCTTGAAGTTAGGACTCATATAGAGCAGGTTCTGTACTAGTCCAATTCCACCAGACACCACCCAGTAGTATGGCACACACTTGAGAAAAAAAATATAAATAATTTCTAATTATTTACTGTAATGATAAACTCATTCTACAATGCAAATTTGTTATATGCTACCTGTACTTAAAATGAAAACAACCATTTTTGAAATTTTTGCTACTATTCTTGCTCATATCTGAAATAACTATTTTCCTTTTCAGTATCTTGACAAACCCGCATATATGGTATTGAAAGGAAAGCATCAAACCTCGAACATTCAGGTGATGCCAAATTTTCTCTTAAACATCCAAAGTTACAAATTGAGTCTAGAACCATCAGACCAATTTCAGTTTTGATCCATGAAGTGCTTCTAAAGTTATTAAGTGGAAAGCAAATTATGTTTCTCCGAGAATACTTAGCCAATCACATTAACATTAGGATATAAGCCTGCTACCTCTCAAATCCAGCCCTACTAAAAGACAAAATTTCATCTTTTCTATCTCCTATAGAAAAAGGGCAATAACTCTTGCCCCTTACCTCCCCTTGCCACTGCCAGGTGTCGCTAGTTTTTAAGCTGAGCGATATGTACTATACGAGGATGCTCGCATGGCGGAGTGTTTGGGAGGGTTTTAAGTAATGTGATTGGGTAAATATTCTCGGAGAAACATAATTTACTTAAAAATTTGCTTTCTCCTTCAAATACATTCCCCAATTAAATTAACGTTAGGAGAATATGTAATAGGAGGAGGGAATGCTGAGCATCACACCTCTAACCTGGGTATCCTCTACAGAATGATGGCTGGATTCCCCATTTGAACGATAACCCGTTCTCCTAATTTCATCAGCAACACAGCCCAGGGTCATATGATATGTGACCCCTTTATACGGTTAAGAAGATAGTTTTTGAAATCTTCTTACCTACAAAAAAAATTTCTGCCGAATCCAGCGAAGCTTATAGGCTGTGCTGATTGTTTTAAATGGGTCTGGTGGGCATCTGGGCTGCCAACACCGGACCTACTAGATTCAAAGTTTGCCTCTGCAAGGTCAAATCTTTGAGATAAAACTGGAGAAGGTTGACTCTGCATGCCAGCCAACAGCTTCTATTATATCTCGGATCGAAACATTGCGTTCGAATGCAAGGCTCACCGAGATTGCTCTAATCTCATGAGCGGTAATCTTCATGAGGCAACTCTGATCTTGTGAGACCTCATAGTATGCTGAGCGTATAACCCATTTCAGCCATGAAGCAAGGGCTTGAGGGGTGATATCCCATTTCCCAGCTGTCACCAGAAGAAAGAGGTACTTGCATGTGACCCGACTCGCCTCTGTGCGTTTAAAATAGTGCTTGAGTGCACAAACAGGATCTTGCATGGCTGCTGCTCCTGTCTTATCTATGGAAGAAGCAAGCCAATGACAACTCTTTGATTGCCAATGGATGATAACCTACTTTTGCTATGAAGCCTGGCTGCGTCAAGAGGACCACCGAACCATCTAATCTGAAGTGAAGATAGTTCGGGTCACTGGAAAGGGCATGTAACTCACTCACCCTGCATGCTGAAGCTAAGGCTATTAAGAAACCCATTGTGTATGATAGTAGCTTTAATGAATTGTGGGCTAAAGACTCAATATTGTCTGAATTGAGCCATGCTAAAACCCAGGACAGACTCCATGTGGAAACAGGGTTAGCGATTTTGGTCGACTGAACTCTAAATTGGCTAAAAGATCTGACAGATCTTTGTCATGCCTGATATCACATCTACCATGATGACAAAATGTGTCTGATATCATGGAGTGGCAGCATTTGATAGTAATTGGGGCCAACTGTTTCTCCTCGAAAAGCCAGAGTCGGACAGTTGAGACACTCAAAGGGACAGTGTTATTAATATGGTACCAGTCCCTGAAAACATGCCACTTTCCCTCGTAGCCTTCAGAATAGAGGGCCTTCTTGTCTTGAGATTCTCTCCACAATCGAAGGCTTAAATTGTTTGTCTCTCAAGGCCGTCCGGACAAGAGCCAAGCGTGAAGATAAAGACAGTCCGGACAAGGGGTGACCGCGGTTGCTTGAGAAGATTTGGGCTGACTGTAATCTTCCTGGGTAGATCTATCACCAGATTGAGTAGATCGGTGACCCAGGAGTTGTTACATCTGAGAGGGGCAATCAGAATCAGCTGACAGTTCTGACCCCTTAACCTCTGGATTATTTTCAGTACCAAGACCGTGGGAGGGTAGGAGAAGTCCCACAACCCCTCCCAGCTGATTGACAGAGCGTCAGCGGCCCAAGATTCTGGGTCTGGAACCGGAGAGACGAAGGTGGGCAACTTGCAATTCCACCTTGTTGCAAAAAGATTGATCATCGGATGCCCCTAAAGTGTGCAGATTGGAAGAAAGACCGCTTGATGGAGTGACCATTCCATGTGAAGAACTTGACCTTTCCTGGATAGAGTGTCAGTCAAGACAACAAGTCTGCCGGGAATGTGTTTGATTTGTACATTGATGTGGAGATTGTCGCACCAACGTAGATACTGCCGGATCAGATTGCACAGGTCTGATGATTTTGGTGCCCCCTTGTTTGAGGAGGCAAGTCACCACCACAGAGTTGTCTGACATAATGAGGACAATTTTGCCTAGGAGTTGATCCTTCCAGAAATGAAAGGCATTGATGACAAACTTAATTTCTGAAAGGTTGATGTGGAGAGGGCTCTCCCCCAGCCCCCACGTGCCGCTGACGGTATCGAAGTCCGGCAACAGGTGGAAACCCCAACTGTAGGTACTGGCAGCAGTACATACCGTTATCTCCACTTGGGGTATCTCCAGAGGAATCCCAGTGGACAGCCAACAGGGGTTGTGCCACTGTTGCAAGAATGATCGTATCTCGGGCATGATCATTATTGTGTTTTTGAGGGGACTTAAAAAAAGGGCGCCATTGTGCTACTAACGTCGTTTGTAAAGTGTGCATAAAATGACGGCAGAGTGGAATCAAGTCTGCCGACTCATTGAATAATTCGAGGGGTTGCAAGAACTCTCTACCTGAAACACACATCCTGTTGGAAACAGACTCGATGAGTTCGACTATCCGGATGATCTCGAACGCGAGGAAGCCTTACCAGATTCAGATCGGTGAGAAACTCCATATCCAGATGGACCAAACTCTGGGATGGACAGAGATCAGACTTTTTCTCAGTTAACAAGAAAGCCTAGATGATGTAAAAGTGATAGAAGATCGTTTCTGCCGTTGAGCAGAGTAGAACTTAACATTTTTCTGGAGGATGTTGTCCAAGTACACTGCCATCACTATAGATGAAGTCGAGTGGAACAGAGTGACAACGCAATCCATAACCTTGGTAAAAGCCCCAAGGGCTGATGTTGAGGCCAAAAGGTATGACCTAAAACTGATAAACCTAGTCGAGATAAGCAAAACGGAGAAAGTTCCGTGACTCGGCGGATAGGGACGTGAAAATATGCGTCGGTCATATCTAGACTGATGGCATACCCATCCTGTCAGATGGAAAGACAGATTGATCTTGCCATCGCCACATTGAATTTCAGTGGTAAAATGTATTGGTTGAGGTGACTCAGGACGATGAATGGCCTCTGGATAAGAAACAGCCAGGAATAAAACCCCGGCGATTGCAGGATTTATGTTGGGTTTTTTTTTTTTTTGTTTTTTAGAAAGGCATCCTTCTCCCGATCTGACAGTATGACCGTGAAGAGGGGAGAGGAGGACAGGGGAGGGGGATGGATAAATGAAATCCAAAGTCCCTCTGAAATGACCTGAATCACCCAATTGTTCTGAGGTAATAAAGTGGTCCAGTGGTCCTGAAATTGCAGGAGGCGGCTGCCCACAAGTAGGCTGTCCGCGGGTGGTGGGGAGGGTATGTCAACGTCAAGAGTTAGGAGGCTTGAAGGTGGAGAAAGTTGGATTCTTGCCACCTCTGAATGGTTGCCTCCTAGCTTGATTAGACTGTTGTCTCCCAGCATTGGGTTGGGATCTATACTGCACATTTCATTGTAAGGATCCCTTTTCCCTGGTCCGCCTATCATCTCTCCGCTGTGGCAGGGGATGATTGTTTCGAAACGCCTGCGAAAGTTCGGCGGCAAGTTCCTGAGCTGCCTGCCTCCGAACTTCTTCAATTTTTCCCCCCAAAGAGTAAAGGTGACCCAAACGGAGACATCCATAAAGCCAGAGTAGGATGGGGCTTGAATGACGTGGACCGCAGGCATGCGTCATGTCGTATCAGGTCTAAGTTGGCAGAAGCAGTCAACACATTGGCCATGGAGTGGTGAGCTGCCCTGTTAATAACTCTAGAAATCCGGGCCATCGGTTCCCAAGCATGGTCACTGCCGGATTTTCCTGGGAGTCGGAAAATGGCTAGTGAAGCCAAGTCTAACGTTGAAGATGTAGTGACTACATTTCGGACTAGCTTTGACATGGCATTGGAGATCAGTACTGAAGGCATATGATTGAGTTTTGTACCAGCTACACTAGAACGTTGCTGGTACTTGGCTTTCTGAATTTTGCCAACTGGGGAAGGAGCAGGAAGGACATCGTCTCTTCCTCCCATTCAAGATCTACAGACACCTTAACTTTGTAGTCTTGAATGGCGGTAGGAGGTGGTGGGCATTCTGAAGTTGACAACACTCTATAAATTTCTTCCACTGCGGCCTTGAAGCTAAACTCAGTTCATTCCATAATTGGATCTGTGTACGGCTGATCTGCAAGAGTTTCGTCACACTCACTGAGTGCCAAGTCATGTTCTGGTCAACGTTCCTGTAAGCTGCATGCACAGCTGCTCAGGCATCCCGCGCGCAGCTAAATTGTAATTTTTTTGCTCAATCCATTGTTAAATTTTGCTCGTCTCCATAATGCTTGCGCAGTGCGGCCAGCACTGCGCGCACATTTACATTTCACTTAGAGAGAACGATGGTTCTGGTACAGCTTGCATCTCTGGATAGAGCATAATAGGTGACATAGATGACGCAATTCCGTCATCCTTGACAATTTCACTAATTCTCCCTTGTGGAGAAGCCATGAACATATGGACAGCCGGCACTGCCGGCTAGTTTGTCTGGCGAATGGTCGACCTGAATGTCAGTGACGGTCCGGTTATAACCGGTACCGGCTGCTCCAATGGCCCGGCTGGACGGACAGATTTCTCACTAAAATCTTCATCATAGTATTGGTATGTTGCCGGCAGTACAGCTTGACGGACGAATTTGTCACTAAAATCCATGTAAATCATAGTTGGTCGGCCCGTTCTAGCAATAAGGTTCCCATACTGGGACGGCACTGTCAGTTGGTTTGTCTGGCTTGTGGTCCGCCTGAATGTTGGCAACGGTCTGGCTATCACCGGTACCGGCCGCTCCAATGGCCTGGCTGGATGGACAGATTTCTCACTAAAACCTCCGTCATAGTATTAGCATGTTGCCGGCACTACAGCTTGACGGACGGATTTGTCACTAAAATCCCCATAAATTATAGTTGGTCGGACCGTTTTAGCAAAAAGGACCCCTTGTTGGGACGGCTGGACGGTCGTTGACGTCAAGGTTGTATAATGAAATAGATCCAATGGATCCGGTAAAAAACCCATGCGCCCTGACTTACAGGCCCGAAGGCCATGCTTGGACATGCGGGGGGGACTTACACTGGGCAGCCGAAAACTGGGGGAACACTACACCAGTAAGGTAATATCTGGCCTGATGTCAATAGCTAAGTCGTAGTTTCCTGGACCAAACGACGCATCAGTTCAAAGGCGGACTGTTGTACCATGTCAACATTATTTTCCTCTCTCTTTTGCTGCCTTCTAGACTACTTCAGCCCACATTGGCTCTGTCCACGTATTACACACTCTGCATGGTATAGATGATGTACACTTGGTACATACAATACAAGTGTCATGGTGGTCTTCTTTTGTTTAAACTTTTTGCATTTCATGCATTTGGTTGACATTTCTACTGAAACAACACAAGAAGATAAAAGAAAGCACAAATTAGCAATTCAGCATGTTAATAATTCGCTAATACCACAACCATTACTAACGGAGTAAGCGAAATTATTCAGTGCCGTATTAACTCGTAAAAGACAACATGAGTACCGCATTAGCGTGTTGCCACATGGTCGTCCATAGACAAAGTCCGTAAAAGGTGACAAAGTCACTCAAAATTTGAAAAAATTGTAAAATAATGTATACAACCTATAGAAGAATGATTGTCCAACACAATAATTCCAAATTTAACTTCGGATGGTCCAATTTTACACTAAGATGGCTTGGATTTTTTGTTGGTGTAATTATTCATCGTGAACAGTACAAGAGAAACTTAAAAACTAGCGACTCCTGGCGGTGGCAAGGGGAGGTAAGGGGCAAGAGTTATTGCCCTTTGTCTATAGGAGATAGAAAAGATGAATTTTCGTCTTTTAGTAGGGCTGGATTCGAGAGGTAGCAGGCTTATTTCCTAACATTAATGTGATTGGGGAACGTATTTGAAGGAGAAATAAATTTACATACAGGATATCAATAAATATGGACAGGATGGATGAACAAGGGTAATACTATATTCTCACTAAGAACATATTTTGAGAACATAATGAAAAACAAAAGTATGGCATATCTCATAATCTGCTTCTAATTTGTTCTGCAGATATGAAGAAACCAGCTATATAAAAGTGATAGAAGTTTTCTCAATCATGTCTGTTTTTCACGGAAGTAATTACCTCAAGGTGCAGTGATGATGAAAATTTTAAATGTAAAAAGTGAGAAAATGTATGGGCTTTTTAAGAACCATACTTTATGTTTTTATATATATATATATATATATATGGAAAGTTTTAGAAACAAAACTGCATATTGTATTTTTTTTATTCAAGGAAGTAGAGTATATTGTACAGGTGAAACGATACACCTGTGCCACGTATCAATACAATTAACAATACCCAGCCTGCAATATGATACATACAGATATACATATGAATTTAATGTTGTTTCCATGTTTGGAAGGTAGGTGGTGCCCTTTCATGTATATTGATATTCTGGTCATATTTCTAGCATACAAACTACAGAAAGAAATATAGTTATTATATATTTATATGCAACTTTCACTGATGACAAGATAACAACAATACTTTCAAACAGACTACAAACTGGTTGCAGAGTTTTATCCAATGTTTTAGGCCAATTAATAGTGGCTCCATATAACTCCCTTTGTTTTGTACAACATGAATGATTTGAAAACATCTCAGTACCAATTTCATGTTTTAGTTAAGCTTGGAAGACATTACAATGTTATCATCAAAACAGAAGAAATAATGCGATTTCCAGATGCAAAAAAACATCATCTAGAACAAAGCCGGGCATGGGAATAAGTTTGAATAACAACAAAATCTATCACATTTTAAATCCTGCATATAACAAAGACCGCTGCAGCCACATGTACTGGTATTTATTAGTGAAGAAGGGAAAATATTGACTACATCCAGTCCTATTCTAAAACTTGTTTTCGACTTACATAGGTGATATATTTGGTCAGTTTGAAATCTACCCCATCATTCATTCTATGACAATTTCATTTTTTCATCAACACCTTCATTCACTGGTTAAATATCTGCATAAAAAAAGAGAAATTCCAAATTTGTTCCCAATGTACAATTTAAGGAGAGATGATAAGAGGCATTATAATCTTAAGGGAGAAAATGGAGGGGGAGGAAGAAATGGTCATAGGTCAATATTTATCTAATAAACTTCAATATCTGTCTCTCTTTCTCCCTGCTCCACTTTCTTATCTTTATATCAATATTGTTCTTTGCTTGTTTCTAAAGGAGTACATACATAACTAGCTTTGCCAGCTTGAATATGTTGGGAAATTGATCTATGATTGTTATGCACAATTTTCCACGAGCTCAAAGAATATTTTTTTTATACAGCTCCTCCAAAAGTTGTTAGATCAATTGTTTACTGACTACCATGCCAAATTTTTTAACAGTTCCATATTACTGTACAATGGTATTTAGTCCACCAATGCCTATGCAGATGTATTAAAAAAAATATCTTTACTTCTATATTGCATTTTTTTAAACCTTAATTTTTTCAATTTATTGTAACCCTGATATGGATACGTGTATATGGTTTTGTAGCAAATGATCTGCAGGCAAAATTGAT
Source organism: Unio pictorum (assembly GCA_030141615.1). Classification (NCBI taxonomy): domain Eukaryota; kingdom Metazoa; phylum Mollusca; class Bivalvia; order Unionida; family Unionidae; genus Unio; species Unio pictorum. Next base: position 67,390 of record JARLTB010000008.1, on the reverse strand, counting down.
TAATTAAAAAAATGAAAATTGCATTATACTTTTAAATTGTCTGTATTTAATTAAGCTCAGTATTCTGCTCTTTATACATTTAATTTTAAAATACAACTGACAGGGTCATCCTGTTTACTTTTTGTCAATCCAGCAAATACAACTGACTCCTATTTAACAACATTTCAGGTTCAAAATCACTCACTGGTGTCTGATTAACACTTTCCCAGTTCCAATTATTTGATATACATGTACTTCATAACTATAAAAAGTATTGTCATCATCACTATCATCAGCATGTATTTGCAACCAAATCGTAATCAACCACATGGGGAATTAGACAGATTGGGTTTTCTAGGTAATCCATATTTTAAACAAGCATTTGTAAATCCTTCTTCATGAATGGTTCAAATTATGCCATAATGCTTATTCCTGGGCATGTTGTGCTAATCAAATTTAGTTTCACAACCATTTATGTTGTGCCTGAAAAACCAGATGTGGAACAGTTGCTACCCAAAAAACAGATATCCCGACAAGAACAGTAAAACAAAAATTTGCAGGAATTTTCACATTTCACTGTTCTTGAAGTTTGTTAATTCATACAAATTTTGCACAATTTATGCAATTGCACATCTTGACATCATCTTTGCTTAAGTACTTGACATATCTAATAACTCTCTTGTTCTTCTGATTTCAATGTATTGTACTTTTCACTGTACAACACAATGATAGTGTAGCTTTCAAATCAACCAAAGGAGTCAAGATACAATTCAAAAGCAGAAAATTTGTGTGAAAGTGGTTATCATATGATTAGTAAAGTACTTCAGTATACATGTGGAACACATATGGAATGTAAAGTATATGCTGAACATAGTTCTGGGTTAAGATAATTAGCATCAGATTGAGGGTGGGGGCAGGCTATATTACAAACGGTGTCATTATGTGTTTTCTCAGATAAACTTTTTTGTTTCTTCTAATAAACACAAGTGCCTGTGACTGAAAATGCTGTTTAAGATGGATTATAATTTGACAGAATAACAAGGCAACTAATAATTATTCATGATAGCTGAAGACTAAAATAACATGCATACTTTAAGTATTGTTTTGTATTGATTTTCCATCTCTTGTATTAATATGTGTACCATTTTATCCAAAGCATTCATGCATCAATATATCAGTGAAACGATTGAATGAAACATTTCACTTATAGTATTTTGTTTGCCATTGTGATTATTCTCCATGGTCATAAAAACAATCTCAGACTCTATTTACACTTTTCACATTGACTGGTCAGTACTCATAATAAAACTCAAACTTTTGACATCTGAGTGGTCAGTAGTCACACTTGACTCTAACTTTTCACATCTGATTGGTCAATACTCATGTAATACTATAGAAAACATCGTAAATTTGACACGGAAGTTTAAACATGAGAAGATAATAACATGCTAAGACAAATCATATAAGGCACTGTCCAGACCACATGTAAGGCACTTTTATTGCTTTGGCATGGCAGTTTTATGTGTTCATGTGCTGGCAAACACTAAATCCATCCAATGAAGCAAGATAATGGTTTTATAACATCCAATTTGCCATGGGGTATGCTCTAACTTCATGGATTATGTAAATGCTTACAGTATTTTAAACATTTGCATATCTGAATTGGTAAATAAATTTTTTAAGGATTTTAACAGGAAAAATATGTAAATTAATGATAGCTTTGCATACTTACACTGGGAAGTTGGCATCCTGCAAAAAGTATAAATACACTAAAACCTCTGAAGATATAGTTCAGAACTTTCTGCAGCCTTGAAAGCTTTAGTTGTTGCAAATAGCTCATCTGGAATCAAAGATAATATAGTATCAGCTCAAAAAGCAAACTATGACAGGTAATAGTATGAATATGTTGACCACACCCAAGGGCAATAGCAACTGGAAATAGAATCTCTACTGAATGCTGACTTCATAAAAGTTATCTTCACATCTCAACCAGATCCTAAAGTGGTCATCAAAACCAGTTTCCATTATTGAATTAGTCATATGGTTTCTATTACTTCTTTTAATAGCTCAAAATATACCATTTGTAGATTAAATTTACTTGATATAAAATTACCTGAAAATCAAACTGGTCTAAAGTACTGGGAAATAACTATTTGCCCCATCCTATGGTAAAATTATCTGGCATTTGACCAGCAGGCTGGCAGCAAGTTCATAGGCTGCTTATTGAACTGGACTGAATAACAAATGATTGAAGCAATAATGGAAGGAATTTAATAATAAAATCCAGTTCCAGTCACAAAATCAAAAAAAAAGAATCAGAAAATATATGCCAGAAAATACAACCCAATTGTGATGCTCTTATATTTTTGTTCTATAAATTTGATTAGATAGAATAAAGTAAACACAATTATTATTTAACTAAATTAAATCATTCTCATTTTGTTTAACTTAATGCATGCTAACCTGTAGCATTTACTTAGGACACTAGTTTGTCATGTGAGGAAACTAGTTCATCATACATGCCAACCCCTGACGTGGAAAAAGAATAATCCTAATGGTCAAAAAGCCGAATCCAGGCAGAAAAAGCGGAATCCACATATAAAATGCTGAAATTTTAATGAACAACGATTTATTCGTCTTTTAACATCCTTTACTGCTTCAAGCTTTCATATGTAGTGCTTCTAGCTTTACACACACTTCGACTAGAATACATATCAAAACATTTAGCACCAGTTCTTGTTGCAAGGATAAAGTTCACTGACAGGAACCTAGTGGTCACATTTTAGTTTATATATATGAATTCTCTTCATTCACATTATAACAGGCAAATGAACAAGAACTACCCAATGCCAAATATTCTGATGCATAATTTGTAAATTGTATTTTCCTCTACATGTACTACTTACAATCTCCAAGGCAGAAATTGCTTGAAAATAGGCATATATTAATATTTCAACTCTGATTTACATTGCTTTTTATTTATTTTTGTGGTTTTTAATGGCACTTTTAACACATTATTAGACAGATCATGCTGAGGAAAGCAAATTTTTTAGTAAATTATGTTTCTCCGAGAATATTTACCCGATCACATTACTTTAGGGATATAAGCCTACTACCTCGCGAATACAGCCCTACCAAAAGACGAAAATTCGTCTTTTCTGTCTATGTCATATAGACAAAGGGCAATAACTCAAGCCCCTTACCTCCCCTTGCCACCCACTAGCTGTCACCATTTTTTAAGCTGAGTGGTATATAATATATGAGGATGCTCGCATGGCGGAGTGGTTGGGAGGGTTTCTTAGTAATGTGATCGGGTAAGTATTCTCAGAGAAACATAATTTACTAAAAAATTTGCTTTCTCCTTAGAATACATTCCCCGATCACATTACTTTAGGAGAATAGGTAATAGGAGGAGGGAATGCGGAGCATCCGACCTCCACCCCAGGTATCCTCTAGGGAATAATGGCTGGATTCCCCATATGAACGATAACCCGTTCTCCTAAGATCATCAGCAACACAGCCTAGTGTCACGTGATAAGTGACCGTTATATACAGTTAAGAAGATAGTTATTGAATCTTCTTAACTAAACAATTTTTTTTTTTTAACTGGCGAATCCAGTGAAGCTGAGAGGCTGTGCTGCTGCATCTAAATGGGTCTAGTGGGCATCTGGGCTGCCGACACAGGACCTACCAGACTCAAGGTTTGCCTCTGTGAGGTCAAATCTCTGAGATAAAAACTAGAGAAGGTTGACTCTGCATGCCAGCCAACTGCGTCTATTATATCTCGAATTGAAACATTGCAAGCAAATGCAAGGCTTGCCGCAATTGCTCTAATCTCATGAGCAGTAATCTTCATGAGTCTACTCTGATCTTGTGAGATCTCAGAGTATGCTGAGCGAATAACCCACTTCAGCCATGAAGCCAGGGCTTGAGGGGTGATTTCCCGTTTCCCAGCTTTCACTGGAAGAAAGAGGCACATGCTTGTCCCGACTCACGTTTTAAATAGTGCTTGAGTGCCCGAACAGGATCTTGCATGGCTGCTGCTCTCAACTTATCTATAGAAGAGAGCGAGCGAATGACTACTCTCTGATTGCCCATGGATGGCAACCTATTTTTGGCTGGTTGCGTCAGGAGATCCACTGAACCATCTGATCTGAGATACCGGGTAGTTCGGGTCACTGGACAGGGCATGTAACTCGCTCACCCTGCATGCTGAAGTTAAGGCTATCAAGAAACATGTTTTGTATGACAGTAGCTTTAACGAAGTGTGGGCTAAAGGCTCAAATTTGTCTGAATTGAGCCATGTTAAAATCCAGGACAGATTCCATTTTGGAAACAGGGTGAGTGATTTGGGGCGATTGAAATCAAAATTGGCTAAAAGATCTGACAGATCTTTGTCCTGCCCTATATCACATCTACCATGATGGCGGAATGTGTCTGATATCATAGAGTGGTAGCCTTTGATAGTAATTGGAGCCAACTAATTCTCCTCGAAAAGCAAGAGAAAAAAGTCAGCCAATTGAGGGATTGAGACATTCAAAGGGACAATGTTTTTGATATGGCACCAGTCCCTAAAAACCCTCCACTTTCCCTTGTAAGCTTTCAGAGTGGAGGGCCGTCTTGCTCTCGAGATTCTCTCCACAATCGAACTTTTAAATTGTCTTGCAAGACTGTCTGGACAAGAGCCAAGCGTGAAGAAGACAGTCCAGGCAGGGGTGGAACACCAGTGATCTCGGCTGCTTGAGAAGATTTGGACTGACTGTAATCTTCCTGGGTAGATCTATCGCTAGATCGAGTAGATCGGTGACCCAGGACTTGTTCCAGCCGAGAGAGGCAATCAGAATCATCTGACAGTTCTGACCCCTTAACCTCTGGATTATTTTCAGTACCAGGACCGTGGGAGGGTAGGCGTATGCCCACAATCTGATTGACAGAGCGTCCACAGCCCAAGCTTCTGGGTCTGGAACCGGGGAGATGAAGGTGGGCAACTTGTGATTCCACCTTGTTGCAAAAAGATCGATCATCGGACGCCCCCAAAGTGTGCAAATCCGAAGAAAGACTGATTGATGGAGTGACCATTCCATGTGAATGACTTGACCTTTCCTGAATAAAGTGTCGGCCAAGACATTGAGTCTGCCAGGAATGTGTCTGATTTGTACATTGATGTGTAGGTTTTCGCACCAACGTTGAAACTGCCAGATCAGAATGCACAAGTCTGGTGATTTGGTGCCCCCTTGTTTGAGGAGGTACGACACCACCACATAGTTGTCTGACATAATGAGGACAGTTTTTCCTAATGTTACATGCTTAGGCTCGAATAAGCAGCAACACAGAAAGAGTGAAAACTAACAAGCTTGTATAAATTGAACAATGAATTTATTAAGTACAATTATTTTCATAAAATAAATAAACTTATGGTTTTAGAGAATCAAATCCAACATTAATCCAATATAGAATTCACAAAAATAATCCACTAATGGAATTGTAAGAGTCCTGATAAATAAATGTTCTAATAGTTTCAGATTAGAATCTTTACGATGTAATCCAAAATGGCTGACAATGTCATGTGATGCAGTTCTTGTTTTTTAATCATCCAAATGAATTATGAGCACGTTTTCTCCTCCAAATAGATAATAAATCCTCTTTCTTCAATGAATTGACACAAAGTCCAGAACAAAATAATTAAAATTAACACTCAAACATAAATACACAACTTAACTTGAAAAAGCCCAAAATTCTATTGAATTGTTCTATCCCAAACAAGTCTATATAACTGTTTTTCTTAAGTAAACAAGTGATCACGTGATTTTCTAGAAATTGATAGAAAGTCAGAGGAAGAGTCTACCTTCACCTAGTCACGTAATAATAAAATGATCCAGAAGAAAATAAGCAACAAATTACTAAAAATAAAAAGTTGTCCTTGCAATAGTTTTAGAAGCTTGTTGACAATGTCCAAAGCAAGGTCAGGAATTAGATCAACAAGACAAGGTCAAAACTTGTTTACAAATAGAGTGTGGGTCAGTCTGAACTTTCTAGAAAAAATCTCCCAATTAATGAATATTAAACCCTAAATGACAAATTTGGATTTAACAATAAAAAATAAATAAATTAAATACAATAGCCGTAACACTAAGAATTGATCCTTCCAGAAATGAAATGCATTGATGACCGTCTTCATTTCTAAAAGGTTGATGTGGAGAGGCCTCTCCCCAAGCTCCCACGTGCCGCTGACTGTAGCAAAGTCCGGCAACAGGTGTGCACCCCAACTGCAGGTACTGGCATCGGTACATACCGTTATCTCCGCTTGGGGCATTTCCAGAGGAATCCCCTTGGACAGCCAACTGGGGTTGTGCCACTGATGCAGAAATGATCGTATCTCAGGAGTGATAATAATTGCTTGATTGAGGTGACTTGAAAAGGGGCACCATTGTGCTAATAACGTCATTTGTAAGGGGCGCATAAAAAGACGTCCGAGAGGGATTAAGTCCGCCGCCGCCGAACTGAATAATCCGAGGAGTTGCAAGAATTCTCTCGCTGAAACCCACGTCCTGTTTGAAACAGACTCTACAAATTCGACGATCCGGAGAACTTGAACGCGGGGAAGCCATAATAGATTCTGATCAGTGATAAACTCCATATCCAGATGTACAAAACGTTGAGGGGACGGAGATCGGACTTTTCCCAGTTCACAAGAAAGCCGAGATGATCTAACAGAAATAGAAGTTCATTTCTGCCTTTGAGTAGAGTAGAACTTACCAAATGTTTCTGGAGGATGTCGTCCAGGTACACTGCCATCCCTGTAGATGAAGTCGAGTGGAACAAGGTGACAACACAATCCATAACCTTGGTAAAAGCCCAAGGGCTGATATTGAGGCCAAAGGGAAGGACCTGGAACTGATAAACCGTGTCGCGGTAAGCAAACCTAAGAAATGTCCGTGACGCGCGGTGGATAGGGACGTGAAAATATATGTCGGCCAAATCTAGACTGACGGCATACTCGTCCCATCCAATGGACAGATGGATTGATCTCGCTGTCTCCATCTTGAATTTCGGTGGTAAAATGTATTGGTTGAAACGACTCAGGTCGATGATCGGTCTCAACTTGGCGTTCACCTTCTGGACAAGAAACAGCCTGGAATAAAACCTCGGGGATTGTGGTTTTTCCACAATCTCCAAAGCCCTTTTTTGTATGAGCAACCGTATTTCCTGTTGCAGAAAGGCATCCTTTTCCCGCTCTGACGGTACGTCCGTAAAAAGGGGAGAGGATGACAGGGGAGGGGGTTGGATAAATGAAATTCGAAGCCCCTCCAAAATTACCTGGATCAACCAATTGTTCTGAGGAAATAAGGTGGTCCCGAAAATGCAGGGGGCAGCCACCCACAGGTAGGCTGTCTGCGGGCGGTGGGAGGGTAAGTCAACGTCTAGAGTTAGGAGGCTTGAAGGCAGAGAAACTTGGTTTTTTGTCGCCCCTGTATGGTCGCCTCCTAACTTGTTTAGAATGTTGTCTCCCTGCATTATGCATATTTGTTTGTAAGGATCTCTTGTCCCCTTTTTGCCTAGCATCCCTCCTCTGTGGCAGGGGTTGATTTTTTCGAAATGCCTGCGAAGGCTGGGTGGCAAGTTGGAGGGGCAATTCCTGAGCTGCCTGCCTCCAAATTTCTTCAGTTTTTCCTCCAAAGAGTAAAGGTGTCCCAAATGGAGTCGTCTGTAAAGCCAGAGTAGGATGGGGCTTGAGCGACGTGAACCGCAGACATGCGTCACGCCTTATCAGGTCTAGGTTGGCAGAAGCAGTCAACGCATTGGCCATGGAATGGTAAGCTGCCCTGTTAAGAACCCCAATGATCCGGGCCGTCGATTCCCAAGCATGATCATTGCCAGATCTTTCTGCGATCCGGAAAATGGCTAGTGAGGCTAAATCTAACAGTGAAGACGTAGCGACTACGTTTCGGAATAGCTTTGACATGGCATGGAACACATTTTTGTCCACTTTATAAAACTGTGGAGCAGTCATGTGAACTGCTGCCATATTTTTATCCAGAGCCGGGGGATCAGTACTGAAGGCGTCGGAGTGAGTTTTGTACCAGCAACCTGAGAACAATGCTGGTACTTGGCTTTCTGAAAAGAATGCCTTAGTATTCCCCGGATCCCCGATTTGTGCAGACAAACGATCATTAATCTCCTTAATTTTTGCCAACTGGGGAAGGAGACGGAAGGACGGAGTCTCTTCCTCCTCGTCCAGATCTACAGACGCTCTAACTTTGTAGTCTTTAGTGGCAGAAGGAGGTGGAGGGCATTCTGAAGTTGCCAAAACCCTATAAATTTCCTCCACTGCCGCCTGGAAGCTAAACTCAGTCCGTTCCACGGTTGGATCCATGTACTGCTGATTTGCAGGCGATTCGTCACACTCACTGTATGCTGAGTCCTGTTCTGGTAAAGCTTCCATATCTGGATAATGCATACCAGGTGGCATGGATGATGCAATTCTGTCCTTTCTGATAATGTCACTAACTCTCCCTTGTGGATAAGACGTGAACCAATGGACGGCCGGCAATGCCGGCTGGTTTGACTGGCATGTGGTCAGCCGGAATGTTGGCGACGGTCCGACTATCACCGGCACCGGCCACTCCAATGGTCTGGCTGGACGGATAGATTTTTCAATAACATCTCCGTCATAGTATTGATATGTTACCGGTATTACAGATTGACGGACGGATACATCACTAAGATCCCCGTAAATCCTAGCTGGTCGGCCCGTTGTATTAATAAGGTCCCCATGCTGGTACTGCGGACCAGCCGGACAGACGGATTTGTCACTAAAATCCCCGTAAATCGTAGCTGATCGGCCGGTTATATCAATAAGGTCCCCATGCTGGGACTGGACGGCCGCTGCCGGCTGGACGGCCGGTGACAGCGAGATTGCATAATAAAATGGATCCAATGGATCCAGTAAAAACCCCATGCGTCCTGACTTACAGGCCCAAAAGCCATGCTCAGACATGCGGGGGGACTTACGCCCACTGGGCAGCCTAAAATTGGGGGAAAATTCCCCCAAAGATTAGGAAACAGCTGTGGAAAAGAGCGAGGGGAATGTCTGGCCTGATGTCAAAAGTTGCGTCATCGTTTCTTGGACCAAACGAGGCATCTGTTCAAAGGTGGACTGTTGGCCCATGTCAGCCTTATTTTGCTTATTTTCCACCATTGCTGCTGATGTGACCATGGCTGACGTTTGTACACGATGAACTTTCAGTGGGGGGGGGGGCCAACGTCCACCACAAAACTCATGATGGAGGTTGACCTCAGGTGTAAGCTAAGGACATCAGTGCTGTCCTTCTTCTAATTGTTCCTTTTATCCCAACCTTTTGCTGCCTTTCTGACCACATCAGCCCACATTTGCACTGTCCAAGTAGTACACACACTACATGGTCTCAAAGAAGTACACTCGGTACAGGCAATACAGGATTTATGATTATCTTCTCTAGCCTTGAACGTCTTATATTTCAAGCATTTGGTTGACTATTCTGCTGAAACGACACAAGAAGAGAAAACAAAACACAAATTAGCAACTCAGCATGTTATTAATTCGCTACTATCACAACCGTTACTAACGAAGTAAGTGAAATTATTTAGTGTCGCGAACTATTGTACTGAACGATACAAGAAGAGAAAAATAAAGTACAAATTAGCAACTCAGCATGGTATTAATTCGCTAATACCACAATCATACTAACGGAGTAAGCGAAATTATCAGTGTCGTGAAATTATTCTACTGAAATGACACAAGAAGAGAAACTAAGTACAATCAGAAACTCAGCACGTTATTAAATCGCTAATACTACCACCGTTACTGACGGAGTAAGCGAAATTATTCAGTGTCACGTAAACTCTAAATGACACCATGCGTACCGCGACATCGTGCCTGCAACGTGGTCTCAATAGCCAAAGTCCATAAAGGTAACCAAAGCCACTCAAATTTGGAACAAATTGTAAAATCATGTATACAACCTGTGGAAGAATAATTCCTCAACACAATAAATCCCAACAAAACTTCGGATGGACCAAGTAAACAAAATTATGGCTTGGATTGTCAGAGGTCAAAATGTCGGTGTTATCTACACCAGCGAAGCTTCAAAACTGGTGACACCTAGTGGCTGGCAAGGGGAGGTAATGGGCTTGAGTTATTGCCCTTTGTCTGTATGACATAGACAGAAAAGATGAATTTTTTTCTTTTGGTAGGACTGGATTCGGGAGGTAGTAGGCTTATATCCCTAAAGTAATGTGATCGGGGAATGTATTCAAAGGAGAAATGGCAGACAAGTGCCTTCCCCATTACTGATGCAGTGAATTTGTTAAAAAATACATATATTTTACATTATGAGTGAGTGATGTTTGTTTAGTTCAATTTTGAAAATTGTACTGATGTGTGTAATAAATAACATAAAATATATCCATTCTAATGGGATAAATACACTGTAACATACTGTTATGTCATAGGGACTTAACTATATAACGAAACAAAGTAAAATCCAACAAGAATTCAATTTTCCAAACTATAAATGTATTTCCTTGAATTTTCCAAAATATAAATGTATTTCCCTAAAATATAAAAATTAAACAAAGTAAAAGAATTAAAAATAACTTGCAGTATGGTATGAACTCCTATAATGTTTCCTAAATATACTATCAATTTCACAGTAATCCAGAAAAGATCCTAAAGTATTCCTAATGAAGATTCTAATGTGCTTATGTACCAGCACCACTGAAGAAACAGTCCTAATATCCAAAATTTTCTCTTCAAGATAAATCCAATAACAATTGAAGTTCACAAATATCCTTGAATGTTTTACATAATCCAACAAAGGGGCCCCCAAGTGGCCAAGTGGTCGATCCATTACAGATCACTGCCATCTCACCTCTTTCTGCGTGGGTTCGAGTCTCAGATTCGGCCAATGTTGGTATGTGAAAAAGCTTGCCAAAAAAAAGTAGCTTCGTGTGGGTCAGTGGTTTATTCCAGGGGTTTTCCCAGCTTCTTCCTCCACCATTAATACTGGCTGCCATGTATAGCCTATATTGTGCTGAAAAATGGTGTTAAACCCTACAACAACAACATAATCCAACAAAATTAAATAAATATCCAAGTCCTTCAATATTTTCCCAATAACCTAACAAGGTGCTGTTTTGAGTTAATGGTTTTCGACTCGGCAATTTTTATGTTCACAGTATAAATAAATCTAGATCCCCTTTTAATCTTACACAACTGAATTATAACATAAGACTGAAATGCTGCATATTAAATTCCTTTATATAAATAACCACTTTATGTGCATCCCATCAACAACTCTGAATCATTATTATAAAAGATTCCAGGTATTTAAATTGTTCTGAATTGTGAAATATCTTTAACAGTCATTACTTTACTTTTTTTTTAAAAACAGGCCAATCACCAAAAAGGCATACATGATATCTTTGGAGTTCTCCTAGGATCACATGCTGTTGACATGACCTCCATTAAACTATTTACCTAACTTTACACTGGAAAACAACACCTATATCTTGCTGTCTGATATATACACACAAAAAAATAATAAAAAGATGCAGCGAGGAGTGACTTTTACCTCATTATTGGCCAGGTAGAGAAGAAAAGCCATGACAGGTACAATAAATGTTGGGTCTAACTGGGTCAGGTCAGAAAACCATAACATGCCACCATACATCATGTCAGGATCTGAAATAAGTGTTCAACTTGTGTGCAGTATGTCTAAAGGACAAATTAAGACATCCAAACAAGTTTACTGCATTCTAAATATGAAGCTAAATTCTCCCACTACCAATAAACTATAGGGATTGCATCTTGCGGTCAGCTCAACAAATTAGTACATGTACATGTAGCATGTAAACAACTATAGCCATGTGCTATGTAGTGAATTGTTTTGGTGACGTGTTTGTATTAAGCCCACAACCCCTTAATTAAAGTTCTATTACGCGAAAGTTGTAAAACAAAAAGAATAGAAAGCCCTCTAAAAATAATGTCCAATTTACATCAGCAACTTTTCGAAAGTATTTGTTTAAAGATTTTTCAAATTTTCATACCAGTGGCTACATGTGATGGTGCACTGCCATTAATGGTATAAATTTTAAAGGTCTTCATGCAATGTTTTTTTTTCTGTAAAAATTGATCAGATTTTATTCACTGGTTTTGAAGATCTCATCTGTTTATACTGGCAACTAACTATATCTGATTGTGGACTGGCATCATTTATATCAATTTGTAAAGGACTCCATACTAGGATTCTTTCTTTCATATTTGATAAAATTCTATTGACTGGTTTTTGTAAAGAAGGCACCTAAACATTTTTTAAATATTTTCAATAATGCTGACCTAACTGATGGCAGCTCAGAACTAATTGTACAAATTTTTATATCACCCATTATTGGAAGTTGTCTAATATTTATCTCATTTTTCATAGTAGCGATAGTGATGGTCATGAATTGGTATCATCCTTGTAAATGTGAATGGTCTTATGCTACAATAGGGGCCCAGAGTGGCCAAGTGGTCAAAAGCGCTTGCCGTTATGGATCACTGCCATCTCACCTCTGTCTGCGTGGGTTCAAGTCTAAGATTCGGCTAATGTAGTTATGTGAGAAAGCTTGCCAGTAGCTTCTCGTGGATCGGTGGTTTTTTCCAGGGGTTTACCCGGGTTCTTACTCCACCAATAATACTGGCCGCCATGTATAGCCTACCATGTGCTGAAAAATGGCGTTAAACCCTAAAAAACATTTTTAAAAAAAACATGCCACAATAATTTCTATCAAGATTGGTTCAAGTCCATGTCAAGTCCAAGAAAAAGTCATTATCCATGAATGAATGACCACAACATTCAGAAAATCCATAATTTTCTTGGCAGTTTTTTATTTGTAAGCTTTTGATTCAATGAAGACTAAACTAATCTGAAATACTCTTGTATATTGACAAATTACATTTGTGTAGAACAATCCATAATGAGGTAGATACTGTACATATATTTGAAAAATCCATAAATATGAGTATAGATCACGTTATAAAAATCATGTATCAGTCACAACCCATCAGAAAACACAAAAAACATGTATTAAAAAATGATAGTCCTCATTTGATCTATATCTCATTGTCAACAAACTTATGTCACCAAAACAATTCACTACAATAGCACATGGCTATAGTTGTTTACATGCTACATGTACATGTACTAAAATGACCTTGATTTTTGTCAATCTGGAGACTTTTATCATCTTGCTGAGGCTAGCCAAGGGATGAGGCTATTTAAAGGAAAAGGAAAACATGTGAACAAATTAAAAGGTTTAACAAACATCTTTGTGAAATGCTTCGCTTCCAATTAACTTGGTGTCAATGTTTGAAAAAGATTTAAATTTAAATGTTTTATGTCAAAATTGGTAGCAATTTTAAGACTAAACTTTTTCTTGCAAAAAGGAAACTTTCACAGCACAATAAAACATGTTCCAGTTACTTTGGATAATGCAACAATTCTATTGCTTTTGTTTAAGTTTGGTGCTGACTTACTTTGGTGATAGATGCTTTGTTTTTATTGAAAACTGAAATGGGCTTGATTTAATTAATGGTGCATGTGTAATTGAAGTCACCGCTAATGGACAACATGGGAGGACCAAACAAATGCCTCTTTGTTATTGTGACAGCAACATCAAAAAAATTGTAAAACAGAAATTGTTTTCATTTGCTTATTATTTATAATGAATGATCAGTGCTTCAAAGGTAATCAGTTTTCTTTTAAGTTTCAGCAAAACTATTTTTTCCAGGTAAACTGAGCACATTTTTAAAAAAAGAATTGGTACTTGTTTGTGTTGAATGTAGTAGTTCCTGTGCCTACCATCAAAGGTTCGATGATAATAACTAACCCAGTAGCATGACTATTTGAGTGTATTACAGCATACAGTTCTCATGCCAGATGTCAGCATAAAGCCATAAGTGTATTATCATCATCATCTTCATCATCATCCATTTTGATTATCCAGGCCTTTTATTAATCCTCTAACGAGGGTAGGCCTGTCTGTTTCATCATGAGAGTATTCAAAGCTTTCTTCCAGGTCCTGTGGATTGATTCCGCTCAGCCCCAATGTCTTTCTGTCTCTTTTTGTAAACTCTTCCCATGTTAGCTTAGGTCTGCCTGGAGTTCGACTTCCAGTAACTTTGAAGGAACGGACCTTGGATATCCACCCTTTACTACGCTCAACATGGAGCAGCCATTGCATCCTATTTGATTGGATAATGTCAGAAATGTTTCTGATGTTAAGCTGGGTGAGGAGAGACTCAAATGGGACATTCGCCTCGGGATTTACATGGCAGATCCATCGCATCATGGCTTTATCATTGCGATGTATCTTCCTGAGAGTTGTAGCAGTGACAGCCCAGGTTTCAAAGCTGTATAACAGCACAGGTCTGATGTAAGTTGAGTAAAGACGACCCCTTGTAATGTGCGTCAAATGCCTATTCGTCAGGATTGGGAGAAGCTCTCTAAACTTATTCCAAGCAGACTTGCAACGCGTTGTTGTTGCCAGTTCACATCTTCCTCTGGCCAAAATAGTGTCTCCTAGATAACAGAAGTCGGCTACGACATCAAGCCTTTCTTCACCTACAGTTACTTCTGTCACAGGCCTTCCATCAATAGGTTGAGCGAGTCCACTACATCTGGGACACTTGTAGCTTGGATCAGGTTTGAGAGGTCCATTGATTCCACTACATTTCTTGTGAACCCAATGTGATCAGTTGATGCAAAAGATTGAGTTTCTACCTGCGCCTTTTAGGCAGACGGCACATGGGTACTTTGCTGTGCTTTTCAGTGTTTCCCTATTCAAGCCAGAAATTAATACCTTGGATTTACCCATGCTGACCATGAGACATTTTTTCTTCCATGCCCTTCTTCCATTCTGTCACACGTTCAACCAGAGCCTCGAGTGTGGAGTCAACGACCGCTAGATCATCAGCATACAGGAGCTCGTATGGGCAACTTGTTCGAAAGTGAATTGACAGCGCTTCCAGAACAACGATAAACAATAACGGGCTCAATACCGATCCTTGATGAACACCAACATTGACATTGAACTCATCACTGTAGCCATCACCAACATGAACACGGCTTCTAGCATTAGAGTACATGGACTGTACAGTTTTAACAAGCCATTCTTCAACGCCTAATTTACGCATCGCCCACCATATAACATTCCTTGGAACTCAGTCGAACGCCTTCTCAAGATCTATGAAGGCCATGTATAAGGGCTTGTTAACTGCGATAGTTTTTTCTTGCATCTGTCGCAAGATGTATATGGCATCAACAGTTCCTCTTCCTGGCATGAAACCGAACTGCATGTCACCGATGTGTGCTTGCTGTCTGATCAATTGCTCTATAATTCTCTCAAAAACTTTCATTATCTGGTCCATCATCTTTAGGCCTCTGTAGTTGCTCCTGTCCAGTGCATCGCCTTTGCCCTTGTATAGACTGACTATGTAGCTTTCCTCCCACTGTGTTGGAATATGTCCATCACAAATGATTGTGATATAACAATGCACTGTAAAGATGCAAAATACTTTATGCAAAAATATATAGATTCCAGTGCATTTGACATCCAAGTTTGTGGTTTCCTTTCATGGTCCCATTAAATTTCTCCACTACAGAACTGTATATACAAGTTTAAAAAGCCAAAAATGTTGTCACCAAAAACAATCACCAAAATTGTATATTTTATCACCAATAAGGGAAAGAAATTGCAATTTGCAACAATGGTGAAGCCCAGCACAATCCCTGAATAAACTTTGTATGCTTTATTTTCCTTTTTTTAAAAAAAGGAATATGAGCAAGAAAAATATACATTTGAAATTTCTGGAGCCAAGCCATGATTGACTTACATTAGAATTCACATGTGATATCTTCCCACAATGAAAACAAAATTTTGACAAATTATTTGTCATACTTTTAAGAAGAACTTTTTTTTTCATGTACAAGAAAAATACATACCGTATATACTCGCGTATAAGCCGAGAAATTTAGGACAAAAATAGTATAAGCCGAGAAATTTAGGACAAAAATAAGGCCTGGAAGAAGGGGGGTCGGCTTATCTGCGGGTCAAGTTCCAAACCTGAAATTTATAATGCTTTTTCCCCTTGATTTCCAATATTTATTGTTTCCGTCGATCGCCGAATATAAGATCACATGCCTAATGATGCCACATGGCTGATAAGATTTGTTCTGACGTGAAGTAAAACAAATATTTTTTTTCTAACATAAGTGGTAGGATAATGAATGAAAAACATGTTTATAACGTACTTGACGTCTATTTGACAGATGTCCATCCACCAGAAAATACAGCCATACGTGTTATTTGAACCACGCAAATACGTGCATTTTCCAAAAGAACCGCCATATTAGTAATCTCTATTCAAGTATTTAACCCTCAGCTAAGCAGTAATCATTAAACTCTACGGTTTCGTAGAAATGCACGCTAGTTTATTTCAGTGCAAATATGACAAGAATCTACGTGAAAAAAAATAAAAGAATTACGATACTGAAGGTATACAGCCATACGTGTTATTTGAACTACGGAAATACGTGTATTTTCCATAAGAACCGCCATATTAATAATCTCTGGTCAAGTATTTATCCCTCAGCTAATCAGTAATAATTAAACTCTACGGTTTCATAGAAATGCACGCTAGCCTATTTCAGTGTAGATATGAAAAGAATCTACATAAAAAGAAATAAAAGAATTACGATACTGAAGGTATATACGACAAACATTTTGATCGAGAGTAGAAATACATGTATGACAGTCTTCGAGAAACAATAGCGAGAGGCTCCATAGGGTTTTGTTGCGCGCACGCTTAGGAACGGTAAATAACAGTGCAATATACGAGTCAGCGTGAATAATTGTAAAACAATATAATTTGTTGGATTTCTTTGACAGGTGTTTTAGAAGTAATCGGGAGCCACAGTTTATATACAACTATTATTTAGTTGTTTGTAAAGCAAAGTGGTTTGTTAGCGGAAGATTGTTGTACAATAGCTACCATATGCTTAATCTGCGGTAAATGCCTCGGGGATAATAGGTTTGTTTTGTTGCACAATGCCAATGACTTAACTAATAGATGCCAACTCTCAGATGTATTGTTTAATGAGATATGGTAGTGGACATGGTTTCTGCTCAAAGTTATAAACTGTCACAATACTTGAATAATGTCCACGCTGAAACCAATCATAGTTTGATCGATTGAATCACACTACCCGTAGTTTAAAAAACACAACACAAATAACAATGATAAATAATTATCAAATACAAATTGAAAACCAACCACACATAGAAATAATTACAGGATAAGGTATATAAATAGTATACTACTACTGAAAGAAATTATTTCAGTTTCATCTCTGTAGAAGTTTATGTTCAATTCAATCGGATAAAATGAATAGTGTTGGAAGTAAAAGAAAGCGGTCTGCTTATGATGCAGCATTCAAACTTAAAGTTATTGAATATGCAGAAGCAAATAACAACTGTGCTGCAGCACGCGAATTTGTTGTGAACGAGAAGCAAGTACGGGGGGGGGGACGTATATGATGAAAGCACGCCCGTAACAGAAGCCGAGTTTCGTGAACTGTTTGGCGAGTCTGATACAGAGCCCGATTTTGAAGGATTCTGAACGTGATCGAACTTTTATAATTCATGATTTTAGAATGAGGATTAATTAAATTTCCATTAAGACTTAACACTTCAGAATTGTTTTTATTTCAACATATAAACTAGATCTCTGAAGGATTCTAAATGTGATCGAACTTTTATAATTCATGATTTTAGAATGAGGATTAATTAAATTTCCATTAAGACTTAACACTTCAGAATTGTTTTTATTTCAACATATAAACTAGATCTCTTTCTTTTATTTTATTTAAGAATGTGATTTACCTAAATAAACGTATTCAGAACTCACTTTGTGCATCTTGTGATGTACCGTTTGCATAAAATTATGAGTCGGCTTATACGCGGGTCATGCACTTTATACCACTTTTACCAATTCAGTTTGGGGGGGGTCGGCTTATATGCGAACGGGCTTATACGCGAGTATATACGGTATATGTGAAATTTGTGTTCAAATGGAGCATGTCATAGCCGAGTCACAATGCATAAGCATATATTCCAAGTTTGATTAAAATCTGATTAGAAATGCAGATTGCATAGTGGTAACAATTCAGCAAATATGACACATTATCACATTTTTAACATGTGTGGATACTGTTCATTATCAAAATCATTTGAGACCTTAATGATAAACACGTATATTCCAAGTGTTATCAAAATATCATTATAAACATGGTGTACAGAGTGGTAACAAGCAACTGTTGATAAATGAATGCAAGATGGATACTGTAGGATAAATGCTGGGTTATAACATAAGCAAACTTGGATTTCAGCCTGAAGAGCTAGAAATTATCAGAACAACTAATAGCTGATCAAATGCCTTTGTTCTTGTTCACAATCTTACTTAGTTTCAATTGGATTGGTTAAATTGTTAAGTATAAGCCCAATGTAGTGTAGGTGGACAGAGGAGAATAAAATTGATAATGTTTATTTTGCGGGGGAAGGAGGTATTACGTATATGGACTGCTTCAAGATATGATGCCCCACTCAAGTTCCTCAGAGACAAAGACAAACAAAGCCATATTGGAAGCTGAAACCATACAACAGCTGTGGCCTTAAAGGGATGACAGTTGTGCTTTATGTATAGGTCCCTCTTCAGTTTTTTCATCTGAAATGAAAAAGAAATATTTAAAAATTACTAGTAAAGTAACATGTAATATTACAAGGTAATCAATGCTATGTAAACAAGAGACATATGTGGGGCTGATATTCACCTTACATAAACTTTACAGTTCACAAAAACTAAGCTGGCTTACCAGTAAGTAGTACCAAAAGAACACAACAACTGCAAAATATCCATCGACCTTTATATCATGTCTATTTTACTTATTTTTCTAAAGTCTAATAAAAAGTCTTTCCAAACATAAAAAGTAAAAATCAAGAATACTGTCTCTTGCTTGTAACTTTGCACATGCAAGATAGGGCTCACATGATCCTAGTTATCACAGTTTACTGAAACCAGAGGAGAAATATAGTCTCTGGCTGTATAAAGTTAATAAATTCTGCCAATCAGATGCAAGATAGGATGGCATATTTAACAGCTGAGCAGCACATCAATGACTAGCCTTACTCAGGGATACACCACAAAAGCCTGGCCTGGATACAAACCCATTACCTTCAGATTGTAAGTCAGTTAAATATGTGCTGAGCTGACTTATCATGGAGCCCATCAATGGCTATGATTATATAAGATTATTTACTAAGCAACAAAGGATCTGACAGATGAAAAAAAACTCTGAACAATTCTGAATCTGAATGTATAGACCTGTTTAATAAGGGTTGTTACCTACCTTGCTCGAGTTATCATTATTTGTTAAATCTACTTCCAGTGAGCAAGAAATCTGATGAAATGTAGTCTAAAAAAGGAATCGCTGACCCGTGCTCTTTTGACAAGCTGTCAGTTTGTGAATTGCAGGTTTATTTAAGAGACAGAGGTGCACATGTTTCAGGGAGAAAATATTCTGAATAATTACATTTTAAACAGCCTATGGGATAGTGATTTGACTCATTTGCCATTGTTCAGAACAGAAGATTGTACAATTATCTTGTAATGAACAGTTCAAGAACTTTTGATTGTAAAATGATGGATGTCGAGAAGCAGTTGAAGACAAAACGTTTTTATGAAGACAGATATGTGCACACAGTTGCATATCACACAATTTCACATGAGTGCTCGCATTGATATTTGAAGGTAAAAGTAATTACATCATTGCCAAACGATTCTAGGAAGAAAATTGACTTATTCATCATTTTATTTTTCAGCATATTTATTGGGTAATATACACACTTTTAGTAAACAGGCACATATAATTTTGTTTTGGTGTCCTTCTGGGGATAGTTGGAGTTCTTTTGAAAGTTTGGAGAAAAAAAAACCTCCAACACTTGACCATATCCAGCCATGTTGATACTAAGCTTCTATTCTGCCTCTTTAATACAAATAAGTTTTATCTGCTGCAAAAGAATTTTAATTGCAGTACACTATTGAATTCCACAGAAAGTTCATGATTATGCCATATATATAGATCTTCTTATTTTCCCATATACTGTCCTAGTATATATACATATTGTTCAATACCTCTATTGAAGCTTTCCACTGATTGTGCACACATAACACTCTCACTTAAATGATTCCAGTCTGCAACTGTTTTTAAGAAGAAAGAATTTCTAAAATTCTACACTGCTCAACAACAAAACATCTACTATTACCTGATACTAGTTTTTCTACAATGTTTATACTTTCAAAATTTGGAAAAGACTTTTAATCTGGTGTTTTTTGACTTAGTGATTTTACAAATATATTTGGTGAGATGGTTGTCATTAACTCCTTCAACTACTTTATAGAGATATGTCAAACTAATCCTACTATGCCTGTCTTGGTGGAGTGTTGGTAGATCCTGATCAGTTAACATTTTGGTGACACATACTGGTTCACTGGTTTTGTAATCACCATATATAAATCTTACTTCCTGGTGTCAAACTTTCTTGATTCTATCAACATAATTAATGTAGAAAGGATCCCAGACAACACAACCATATTCCAACATGAATCTGACTTGTGCTAGAGAAGCATCAACATGTCTGATGTTTCCTTTTAGAAATGCTAGTATAGTGTTTGCTTTCTTGGACACATTGATAATATGTGATGAAGTCCTCAGATAGTGTTAGTACAAGATAGGGGTTTTCACTGACATGTTGTAGCGTGTATTTATTTACATTTTTCAGCACAAGATATACAAAGTGGCCAGCATAAATGCTGGAGGAAGAACCCAGGAAAGAAGCATGACCCACAAGAAGCTACGGGCAAGCTTTCTCACATACCCACAATGGTCGAACCCAAGACTCAAACCCATGCAGACAGAGGTGATATGGCAAAGCTCCATGAAGAGATTTATGTACAAGAAATGCATTGTCAAAAGGAATGCTTTCATCTGAATATCTTCGTAAATATCTTTCAGTTGATGGCACTAAAAATGTGTGTTCATTAGTACTTTCAAGACTAGTAGACTATTGTAACTAAATTTTGTCTGGTTCATCTCAATATCTACTCCATAAACTTTGAAATACTGCTGCTCTGATCATCTTTAAAATACCACGATCAGAGCACACCTCCCCACTGCTCTGTATACTAAACTGGCTATCCATTCAATCCAGAATGAAACAAAAAATTTGTTCTCTGTGCTACGTTTCACTAATGGACTCCAACATACCTATCTGGCCTCACCCATGTGTACACACCACTCCTCTTCTGACAATTAATACTCATTATTCCCACTATGAAATTTAAGTTATTTGGACAATGTTCTTTTGCATACCAGGGCTCAGCAATGTGGAATGAATTGCCCATTGAAAGTAGACACAAAAAAAACAGTGATCGCTTTCAAAAATGCTCTTAAAATAGCTTTCTCAAGTGCAAGAACAAACTTAAAGACCTAATGATGTTTCCTATTTTCAGCATTTTTTATGTTTTCTAATTTCATGATGGATTTTTTTTTTGTAGTTATATCATTATAGATATTGTATAGCGCTTTGAGCTTCTAAAGATTAAGCACTACACAAGTACATCAATGAGTCATTCTACCTCTGAAATCAGTCATTGTAAATATCAGCACATTTTCTCACCCCTCCACAGCTAGTACAGTCTTTGAACTTGTCACCAAGCATGTGGGTCATGTTTTTCATATGTACTTACAATGACAACATGTACATGAGGGGGGGGGGTTCAGCCACTGAAATTTCTGATTGCAAATATCAGCACAGCTACAATGAACAAATGATCAACACATTTTCCCGCTCAACTGGTGGTTGAAGCAGGACAAGCAAGCCCTTAAATTTATGATCCAGTAAATTGGTGCATACAGAGGGCTCCTGTATACGTGATTTTCTGCATCCTAGACATATAAAAAATTTGCGTCCAAATACCCCTTTCTGAGACCTTTGAAAAGTTTATTATGCTGTGAAACTAAATATCTGGCTGTTGAGGGTGGAACATATCGCAAAGGTGTCTGTGAAAATGTTTAGCATAAACATAACATCCTGTCAGGACAGATGAAAGAAAGATCATGTTGAAGGTAACTGCACTCTCCAAAGGAAGAAGCAGAAGACTGCTAAATTTGAATAAGTGGAGGAAGCCACAGCAAAATGGTTCAATGAAACCGACATTACACATTCCAGCTTATTACTAGATCATGATATGATCACTGATATGATCACTGATATGATCACTGAAAAACTTAGTGTTGAGAACTTCGCTGTAACAAGTGGTTGGCTCAGTCACTTTAAAGTTAGTCATAACATAAGATACCAAAGGATTTGTGGAGAAAACATGTACTGTTTAAACCAACTTGCCAGTTTTTCATTTCCCTGTGAATAGCCCCATCCCCTTGGTAGATGGGAACTACCAATAACTACATATACCTCAATAAGATGGGAACAAACTGACCAAAATCTAGTCCAATTTAAGTACATGTACCTGAAGCATGTAATAACAACTATGCAACCATGCCCTAATGCTAATGCTGACATTGAATATTGTAATGTTTTTCATATTAGGATGTGACCGATGCAATATTTTATTGTGGATTTTATTATACAAAGGTAACCACAAAATGCAATTTGTCAATAAACAAATGTATTTTACACAAGTTTTGTCTTCATGTACTCACAATTTCCTTTGTTTTCTCAAAGTGTAAATGCTACTCAATGACGGCACGTCACCCATTACTGACAAATTTAACTTTAATCTTTTTTTCAGCCCCCACCCCAACACTTATCTCAACATCCACCTATGTCGACAATATTTCACCAGGCCCAAGGATGTCCACATAAATGGGTAGGACTGTACTGACATTTTATATTACAAAGTAATTCAAAACGTACCTGTGCTCTAAACATACGTTTTGCTTCTTTTTCATCAAAACCAAACTGTTTTCTTGCCATATTCACTTCCACATTGAGTCTCTCTGCCATATTCTTCAATACAGTACCATGCAAATTAAATAATTTGAATATGATTTTACGACTGTATATACTGAGTGGTAATGTCACAAAGGTCTTGAGTGTAAAAGTCACAACAAAAATAGTTAGCCACCATGGGAAACCTGTAAAATCATTCATGGACTCAAGTGCAGTCATTGCGAAATCAATCAATGGGTTATTTGGACCACAGTATGTTCTATAGAAGCTCTCAGTAATAAAATTCCGCCTTTGTTGTTCATTCAATTTTAAAGATTGTCTCAATTGAACAGACTGTCTTGTATCAGACCTACTCAGAATATGACCGTAAGCAGCACATACTGATCTGCAGGATGAATTTCTATTAGCATACAAGGAGAGAGAATTCATTCTGTTCATGTAAAATGATGAACTAAGTCTTTGTATCCTGTTGAGCACTCTAGCAGAATCTGTATGTGAAAATTTTAATCCTCTAGTTGAAAGGAGATGGTATAGTATTCCACATATCTTGATTCCAGGTCTTGAAATCATTTTGAATCTGAAAAAGAAAACAATAATTTCCTTTGACTATTACAAAAAGTACATTGCATACATTAAAGAGTGGGACTAATTAGTTTGAAAATTTTAAATTATTAGCATGTTGATAATTTATGGGACCCACCCATGGAGCTGGCAGGTTGTTTCCCAAAAATACTGATGGTAAAATGAACTGATTACAACTGACATTCTTCACTGAAATAAGATGCGACATTACATAAAACTATTACTTCTATTATTCTATAATTGACACTCATAAATTTTACCTTTGAACCCTTCCAAGGATAACAGGGGCAGGAGCTCATCTAAAAATGATACTATTGTAGATGGTAAAACTGTAACAATAATAAATCAACCATGTACTGTGCATTTCCACCCAGCATTTACATCGGTGCATATAACTTAAGGAAATTAAGACAAATTAAAAGTATTACGAATATTTAATTTGCATTCTTTGTCAGCTTTTTTTTAATTTATTTCATTATACATCGTAATGTAAGACTGTATGTTGGACTTAAACTTGTCCCAAGTCAAATTTATTTTCTACCTGACCTTAATTATTTTTTCTTCTTCTGTAAACAACTAATACATAGCTAAAATATTCTCTGTGTGTATGGATTTAATATTAGGGTCATTATTAATAGAAGCAGACATGTTTATTTGGATCTGGGTCTTGATTATTGGAATTTCCCTACAATTTGCATGGTGTACCTGATATTGTCAGGTTATATATTATAATTTTAGTAGTAGACTTACTAATAATATATAAAGTTAATTTTGTAAACATTAAAAAGTTTCTAGAAGGTTATTTTTCATTAGGCTCTGCTTTTTTATTATAGAAAATGTTAATTGGAACTTGAGATAAAGTTAAAAACTACACTGTAATATCTTCACAGGAAAGATTATTCACTCATGCTTTAGGATCTATCAGAATCAAATTTACATTTTTTGTAGTGTCCAGATGATCATTTGGACTGGAATTTATTTCTTCAAATTATTTAATTTAGTGATTATTTTCTCTTGAAATACAGAGTGCTCATAAAAAATAATATTCCTGGGCTGAGTCTTTAACTGGAATTTATAGGGAATTCTCACCTGGAATATTATTACTGTGTTTCAACAAAAAACTGCTTGATAACAACACGATACAAACAGCCACAGGCACATCAACACATTCAATGTTGGTCTTAATTTGGATTTTCACTTAAGTTTATTCAAAACTTTTATTATTGGGACTTGTATCGGGTATTCTATCATTATTTTGAGATTGAATTCGCATAACTATAAGTTATTTTTTTCTTCATTTTCACTGTGTGTTTTAGAGAAATAAATTATTTGTTGAATTTTACAAAGCTGGTAACTTTTCACTCTTTTCCATAACATATTTTAAGAACACAGACTCTTAACAAGAAAGATGATAAGTAATAAAGTCCATATGTTTCAGACTAAAGTATAGATATATTACATGAAAAATAAATACCGTATTTTGGTGTGTATAACGCGCACTTTTTTAACCTAATTTTCTTATCTTAAGTCGGGGGTGCGCGTTGTATACAAGAACTAAAAAAAAAAAGATTTTTTCCTGGTCGATCTGAAGAGGATGAAGGCACTATAGCAGGCTACATGTATCACATTCACTACTTGTGAAATATTAAATCCATTGTACATTGTATTGTAACTAAAATGTTTACCGGTACTAGCCGTATTAAAGAAATAAATAATGCTTACAAATAGTCTTGTTCTTTGATTGCTTATGTTAATAAACTGGTTTCATTTCACATCACTGTGTCAAGTTGTGTTCTGTGCCTCGGCCAGAAATACATGTACATAACGACTGGCAACTTGTTCAAAAGCTTTGCAAAGTGCCGCATTGGAGCAGAACAAATACCACTGTGTGGACTACCGTACTTGTTCCGTAAATGTTTAGTACCGTATTCCATAACTGTTGATCTAATCGAATTTTTCTTCATTTATTATTGGTTGAATTGAAATATAATATGTGTAGAATTCAACTAGTGTTAATGTTCTCATCAGAGCATCTATTGGGGACATATTTTCTGCGACTACGGGTTCTTTCTTACGGGAACACTGATACGTTGTGGAACAAAATAATCAATGTATGAAGTCGGAAAACATTTTTTCCTCTTTGGAAAATTAGCTTGTTACTTAGTTTTATTTCTCATCTTAAAAAATCATAGTATTTGAGATATCTTTGCAATTATACAGTGATCAATGGCTTCAATGCTTCATTGACTCGGTGTGGTCTTTTCACGGTAATCGGCGCCAGGTAAGCTTTGATGCGCTCAACATAGTTACAATGCTTTGTCTCGGTGAGCAGTATTTAACTGATTCAGGACATACAGCGACTTTTCGAAAGTGATGACGACGAAGAGGAATTTGAGGGATTTGATGCAATAGATTGCGTCAACTAGACGAACCTTTAAAGGGCCCTTTTAAGGGCCAACAATAAAATCAGAAAGATACAATATCAATATTGCCACTTTTTTTATTCACTATCTAAAATGACCAACTGTTGTTGCACTATGAAAGCGGAGCGAAATACCGGTAGTCACAATTTTAAAATGCATTATATCACATGCGCGTTATATGGCAGAACTACGTTTTTTCCACTTATTTTGGGTCGAAAATCGGGGTGCGCGTTATACACACCAAAATACGGTATGGGTTTGTATTATGGTCAGCATACCAATTATTACAGTATAAAAGTCACAGATATATTTAAATTTGAATCAAAACAATAAATACAAGATCCAATTTATATTCTAAGACCAAATTCATGAACCATTTTTGTTTAATCTTTGTAGTTTCCAAAATAGCTCATTTCACCAAAGAAAACTTATGATCAAATTAGAGAAGTAAACCATAAATTTGCTGAACCAGGATTTTTGCTAAGTTATTAATTCAATACCAGAGGACTTGTCATTTCACAGCTATTAGTAAAACCCTGTATGAAACCTGTCCTTTAGTCAGAAATGTTATAATATAATCCAATAAGTGTACCTCCTAAAATGTGCAGTCTGAAATTTATTATACAGTACTGTTACGTGCTTAGGCTAGAATAAACAGTAACATAGAAAGAGTGAAAATAACAAGCTTGTAAAAACTTAATAAACAATTTATTGAGCACAAATATTTTCCAGAAAAGAAATATAAACTTACGGTTTTAAGAATCAATTCCAAAATTAATCTAAAAATAATTGAAAATATAATCCACTAGAGAATTTGCAAAAGTCCTGGTAATAAAATGTCCAAATAATTCCCAGTTCGAATCTTAGTGAAGCATCCAAGAAGGAAGACGATGTCACGTGATGAAGTCAGTTCTGGTCTTATGAAATTCAATGAGCACAAATATTTTCCAGCTAAATAACAAAATAAATCCTCTTGATCCAAACGAATTGAAATAATTTCCAATACAAGATAATTTAAAATAACTCAAAACAATACAACTTAATATTCTAACAAACCAACTTGTACTAAATAGTTCGCTCCAGAACATAATTTATATACCTGTTTTTATGTAAACAAGGAAGGGGTCACATGATCTTCTAGAATCTTTAGAACAAATTTATGTTCAAAAAATCTTGTGCACACCATATGACCCAACTAAAAATAGAAAGATGTTTATAACAACGCTCCATAATGTCCTTGGAATCAACCAATCATTTTAAAAGCTTGTTTGCAACTCTGAAGCCAGGTCAGAAATGAGGTCAACACCTGGTGTTTATTCTTAGAGTACAGGTCATCCCACTTTCTAAAACAATATCTCCCAATGAATGAATCTTAAACTTAAAATGTCAAATTTGGATCTGACAAACAATTAAAATAAAAAATAAATGACTTAAATCAACTATACATAAAAAGTACCAATACATGCATGAGAAGCAATAATATTTAAAAGTAGACTATACTTTTCTAACAATTTATAAGTCAAAGAGCAAGTGTCAATCTTAATAAACAGAACATTTTGCACAGCCAAAATCATTTTTCAACACAGAATATCCGATGCTCATGATGTCGCATTGTTTGATGCAGTACCCATTATAAAAAATTAAAAAATGCAGTAAAATTTCCATGATTATGGTAACTAACATGACACTTTCACAACTAAGCATTAAATTGTTATGATATTGATATGAAAGACAGTTTTCTGATACAGAAATTCTCATATTTACTGTAATGTATTTGTGACCTGACATTTAATGTACTTGACTTAAAACAGCAGACTACAGACTATGTATACAAATTAAATTTTGAGTCAGAATTGCATCACATATTTACCGTGCTAATATGCAGTGGTTGGATGAAGTCATGTCACTTCGGAGACTGTTTTAAGTGCACGTTCTTCAGCAGCAGCAGAGAATGTGTGCCCACCACTTTTTTCACAAGACCCCATTTTTTACCGTAAATTAACATTAATCGATATGAAAAAAACTCATAGTTGAAAATGCTAACTATGTGAAATCAATGCTGGTGTTTTTCCACCGCTGCTATTAATTAAATCATATCATATAACAATAATGGTAGGAGAATTGTTAACAACTAGATTAGCTCGAGAGCAACTAGCGGCGATTAAGAAATTTATACCTGTCTGTGATTCTGTCAGACAAAAATTACAGCAATGACAAGAATCTCAAGTTGATTTTGCAACAGGTGCTGAGCAATTATTCAAACCCATTACTGCAACTACTAAGGAGGTAATATATGGAAATTAAGGAGAAGAGGGGGAAAAAAAGTGTTCATCCTGAACTTGAAAAAATAGCGAAAAGAACTAAACAAACAAAAAAGATTTTACTAGATCTTCCAACTAATATAGCTGCTGCACAATCACAACCACAGGCAGCCGCTGCTGACCCTATCGGAGAAGAAACCCCTAAAGAAAAGAAATCTGAAGAAGTTACACTATCTAAAAAATATACTGATGATTCGATTAATGTGATTTAAAAAAATGATAATCTAGCTTGTCTAGCTGGTTTTGCATATAAAAATTTTAGTCACAAAGAAAAATACTTAAAACCCGAATATAAAAAATGTGCAAGCAGAGATAATTGATATAGGTGGATATATCACATAAAATATGACAAAGATCAAATTCAAAATAAAGATCCAATATATATGTCATACATAAATAAAATAAAAGATTTTGACATAGGTGTTCAGATTTAGCAACAACGCGGTTCACAACCTAAACCTCCTCCTCCACCGCTAGGGTGCATCAAACGCCCCAATGTCAACCAATTATGATGTCCCTAGTTTTAGAACATTCCTTTGGTCATAAAAAGAATTTCTGCCAATTTTTGTCTAATTCCAACATTGTTTAGGGGGTCCAACTCAATTAGCAAGATTTTCATTATGAAGCATTATATTGCGATATTCATTTAGCTGAATGTTATTTGCTGTTGACCTCTTTACTTATTTAATATTTTACAATGGTATTGAATTTGATTAAATAACTATTCTTTGCTTGTTAATTCAAGTTGTTTGTGAAGTCTGCAATCTTTGAAAGTGAGTTTTTACAAAATATTTCAATTTTATCTAATTTTGTATTAAACTTCTTTATTTTTATTGAATTTATTATATTATGCTTTCATGTTGTCACAATTCTATAGCCTGTTTTACAAATATTATATGCAAACCGTTATTAGTCATTACAGGGCTGTTAGATTTAGCACATGTTGACTGTTAAGTGTTAATCACTATTGTTATAATTATGTTGTTGCCAGACAACAGTTGAATAATGGAAGGCAGTGAAGAGAGTACTGTTCCAGGTCTGCAATCAACTCCTCGTTGGGCTACCCTGTCCCAGAAAACTCCTCCAACAAGACAGTCATCTACAATATTCGGTCTTGGCAGCATGATAACAGCAGAAGACTCAAAATTACTGGTTTGCGTCTGCCTACATGTCTGCAAGTCTTGCGGTGTTTGATGCATCATCTAGCTGATGGTGCGCATGAAAACTGTACCAGATGGGAAGCAGCTAAAATTGTCCTTTCAAAAGTATCTGCGTTTTATGAGAAAGCCCATATTCTGATGATTACAGAATGCAGGGCATGCGAACGATTAATTAAACTGCTTGACGACAATGCTAAAGTGAGAGCAATTCCAATCAACCGCCGATCAGCCCCAAATTCCCTGAACAAGCTAAAAAAGATGGAAGAAATGCTAGCTCAGACATTCCCATTGTGGCCTGCAAATACAGAACAACTCATCAAAAATCCGGAAGCTGTCGCTTTCCTGCAGTCACTGAAGACCGACCATCTGGCAACATTCAGACCACGTGACAAAGTCCTTGCAGCCAAAGTCCAGCGTCGCGAACAAAGAGACAACATGGAAGCACGGCGGCGCGAGAGAATGCAGAGTCACCTGAAGTCGATGACTGCACCTAAAATACTCCATAACAGCAGCAGCAGTGATGAGGATGTTGATAGTGATGGAGAAGTTGGCTCATTGGCCCATCCATCACACCAAGAACTTCGAGAAGTCACAAGTGAACTGCTCGCACAGGAACACCTGCTTTCATCCCTCACGACATCATTCAATGACCCAAACTTGTTCAACTAGCCACACGTCTGAAGATGACTCCAGTGCAAGAAGCTGCATACACGGAGGCATTAGTGGCAGAGGCAGGAGGTGATACTTCAAAGATCTCCACATCATACTCAACTGCAGACAAGTCCAGGCATCAGATAGGAAGATTGATAGCAGAGAATTGTAAGGACTAATGGATTCCGCCAAAAATTGGTATCCCTGCATTGGGACTCAAAGCTGATGCCATCACTGTCAAACCAGAATATCACAGAAGAACGTGTCACTGCCGTCGTCGGAAATGCCACAGAATTGAAACTTCTTGGAGTCCCATCATACCAACCTGGAACAGACAGAAAGTCCGGAGATATAATTGCTGATCTGACAATGGGGCAGTAAGGTGCCTGACGCTGAACGGCGAGCCCTTGCAGATAGTCTGCTAGCTGTTAAACCAGAAACGGCACTCTTGGCACCACAGAACTGGTTTGGAACAGGCTATGGCAAGCCAAAGTTTCCAGCAACTGTTACTCTGACCACAACTCTTGCTGATTTTGCTAGTATTGATTTCTGGTACACATTCACTCTTCTTCAGCTGAACGCTGAGTTCATGACTGAAGAAGTTGCGAACTGGCCAAATTCTGCTGCGTACCAAGCTTCTCTCTGCAACCTTCAATCGCTGAACGTTGTCAATGTCTGTGCTGAGAGAGGTGTTAAGCTCAGCTCAGATTTCTTGGCATCAGCAAGGGGTGAAGAACATTACCAGAACATGCTGCAAGTTGTTGAGAAGGACAGTATAGAACAGCCCAATTTGCGAAAACGCAAAGGACATAGCGACTAACTGAAGAATCTACCAAATAACTACCATTGACTTTAAAACATTGCTGAATGTAGAATATATTTAACTATATTTAACATTTTAAACATTGAACAAATCATTTAGAAAAATGTTGAAAACAACAACATATACTGTCTGAATTCATTGCGATGAAACTATTGTCTCCGATGAGTTGAAAAATGTTAAAAGATGTAGTGAATGGTTAATTTATTATATAATAAATACTTCTAACACCCGTTGTATAAATTTAGCATCATACTATTGAATATAATCAGATAAAAACTGAGCATGTACTATTGCAATATCTATATACAACTCTGCATGCAATATTATATAACATAATGATATGTTTAAAATGAGTGGAAAAACTGGAAATATGCGCCAAATGGCAAGTTTTCGATATTTTGACAAAAAATTCATTTGAATGGTGGACCACCTAAATGTACTTCAAACTTCACCAAACTTTGCCATACATTTTCTTTTTTTATATAAAAAAAAACTAGACAAGGGACAAAATGATCCATTGAAGTTAAAAAAAATATGGGGCGTTTGATGCACCATATCCACCGCCATATAAAAAATCTCCACAACTGCAAGAGAAAAAAATCAAAATCTTCTAGAAATGAGAAAGAAGAATATTATGATGCGGCTGTGGTTCTGGTAGAGGATTTTCTTTAAATGGAACTCACGGGAGTGGTCCTGTTGCCTACCCTAATAATATTCTCTCCAACATAGCACGATTAGAAATTCTCATAGGGGGTACCCCAATGAGCTCGAAATAACTCACCAGAAATAATTAATGAAGCAGCCGATATTTGTAGATGATTATTTCAAGGTGGTGTCATGGACATTTGAGTATATCAGGAGTTTATCAATGAACTTATTAATGGAAATCATAGTGATTGATCGTCACCATGATTAGATAAATAACAATTAGATAAGATGATCATACACTATCACCATTATAAACCAACCATGGCCTACACAGTAAATTCACAATTACCCATTTATAGAATGATTTATGGAGATGGTCTTGGTAATGTTATTGAAGGGTTATTTGCAAGGATGGCTCCAAAAAAAACACAATTGCAAAACAATTATCGATGAAAGCTATTAATGTTATCAGTGAAAAAGCTCCTAGTGCTATAGGTAATATTGCCAGTAAGGCATTTTCTGCAGCTAGAGAAAGACTAACACAATTAATGCGACGAAAATCAACGCCAGTAAAATTGCCATCCACGGAAATTATGCCCACTGATGACAGTAAAATAATAAACCAAGCCGCAGATCAAAAACTAACAGCACTGATGAATCAAGGATCTGATGCACAGGGAAATATTACTGCAAATTTAATAGCAGGAAGTGGTTTGAGATCTTGATTTTGGTTGAGACATATATAATAAAATGTTCAAATCTTCACCCGACCCAGCATTTGATATAGATGCACCGGTTCTCAAAGATGAGTCTGTACATGCTTATCAGTTTTATTCTTATAACGCAATGCAACCAAATAGGCAATCAAGAATCGAACTTCAAGTTCAAGATACAAGTAAATATTTTCTACTCGCTGAAGCATTTATTGAACTAGAACGAGAACTCATAACAACTGCTGGTGGGGAATATGACACAAATGTGCAAGTTGGTTTTTCAATAATGGGATTATGGCGCTGTTTAATAAAGCTACATATATGATTGATGCAAGAGAGATTGAATCTATTGAACATGATGTTGATGTCACCACAACAATAGTGGGTTTAGCTAGATATTCTGATGTTTATACAAGATCGGCTGGTCCATCTATGATGTTTGCTAAGGATATTACTGATCACGCTGAACATGTTCAGTATGTTAAAGTAAAAGCAACACAGGATACTGCAGTTGATCCAGCACCAGCTGAATATACGAGACCAGCTGCTGCTTTTGATATAATTAGTGATGTTAATGCTGCCAATTACAACCTAGGATTTGCAACACACGTATCAATGTTACAAGGACCGCAAAGATTATTTTCAGGTATGATTCCACTATCTCATATTTTCCGATTTTGCAGGAATATCCAAAAAGTAATCTTTGGAGTGAAACACACAGTAGTCCTCATGAGAAAAGGTGGTGATAATGATGCAATCTGGCATGGTGCTGGTATTGCTGATGGTAAAGTAATTATAACAAAACTTTCACTATGGATGCCAGTAATGACTCAATTGATATCGCTGAGAAAAAATTACTATCATTTATGGATACAGGTGGAAAATCACTGCTATCATGGCTAACAGTTACGATGGATACAATGGAGAGTTTTATTAACGGTATATTTACATGGCATATGGCCTCAAAACGGGGTGTTTCTGCGCCGTGGCATATATTTGTTGCGCTACAGGATAAAACATAATTAAATTCACAAACACGCAGCCATATGACATTTGACGAACTCAGAGTTACCGAAGTGTCGTTCTGAATAGATGGCCAACAAGAACCATCTGAGGATATTTTACTTAATTACAACCAAAACCAAATAGCATGCGCATATCATCGTTTGCTGACATTTATGGGATGTGATCTGAATGTAGATACTGGGATGCAAATATAGCAATTAGATTTTAGAAACATATATCCGATTTATTACTTTTCATTGGAACATCTCAATTTAGCCAGGCAGAGTGTCGTTGACATACAATTCTGAGCTCATGTAACTCTTCCAGTTGCTCCAGCCCCACTTATCCCTAATTACAGAGAAACAGCTGCTATACTTGGCAACAAATCGATGTTACTCAAAGGTATTGGTGGTCGAATGAGAGTCGTTGATGCTCCAGAGGAAAATATTTAGTCAATTAGATCACTCGTATAACTATAAATGTTGTAAAGTCACGTTAGTGTTACTCCGACTCCTGGTCAGATTAAAAAGTTGCAATCGGATTCAGCTAAAAAAAATGTGGAACTACAATATCGCTAAAACGCAATCAGATATCTGGCGGTCAGAATAAACTATCATTGTCAGTACGTCAGATTAAAAATTTCAATGATGCAAAAAAAAAAGATAAAAAGTGTTCAGGTTACTCTGTCTGCAGACGTGATCAAGGACATAATTAAATCAGGTGGCATATTTCCACTTCCTGAAGAGTTACCAGTAGGGCATAACCAATTAGCATTTTTCTACTGATTTCCAATTACGGATTTTGGGCATGAAATTTTTCTGATTCCGTATACGATTCAATTAATCGGAAATGCTAAATCCATATTTTCTTTTCTAAAAAATTTCATCTTCCATTTCCAGGTTTCTGGTATCTGGTTTTGCCGTGTCTAGCATGTTACTTAGTGCTTTACCATATCCGGTTTCATTTCCGGTTTTCACCCGCCAGTTCAAATAGATTGTCTCACAGCGTGGTTGTGTTGACCATATTGGACTTTTCTGACTTCTTATTTAACTTTATTAATGCACTATCGAATGACACGCAGTGTTAGACACGGTGCTATAGAAATTTAACTTTATTATTTTTATTATCCAAATCGGTCATTCCTGCCTTGTCCGACTCCGATTAATCGGAAGTTCATACTATCCGGTGGAATCCAATTTCCGGATCAAAAGTTGATTATGCCCTAGTTACCAGCATTGACAGCCGCCCCCAGTCACGAAAGCTGATGTTAGGTGCTGTTGGAACCGCTCCTAGAATGGCATTAAAGAAATCAACACAACAGGGAGCGGATATAAAAAGGGAAAGGTCTAAGACTACCAGGCAGTCATTTCACTCGCTATGGAAGCGGCATGAGACTACCAGGGAGCAATTACTCGTAACGCCGTTGTCAAATATTGATTTACTTTTGATGCTGCTAAAAAATTAAGAAAAAAAAAAAAAACTTCAGAGGTGTTTTTATGAGAGTTCAGTTATCTTCCACACCCCACCATTAATACTGGCCGCCATGTATAGCCTATATTGTGCTGAAAAATGGCGTTAAACCATAAAAAACAAACAAACAAACATCTTCCACACCAAATAACAGTGAAACCAGTATCATTAATCTGGATAACAGCACCGGACCTGGAACTCGCTGGGTTGCATACACGATTGATCCATGTGGAATTGTTTATTTTCATTCATACGGGTTAGCACCACCAATTGAATTAATGCCTTATATACATCAATTAAATTTTCCTCGCTGGTATTCGATTCTAGCAACACAGACAATAACCGACCCACCAATATGCAGCAGAGAAGTAATTAACATCCTTGAAGCTATATCAGCATCAACTAAACCACCCCATAAAGTCGTACACAAGTATATGAGTAATAACTTTATAACGAGATCTTAAAGGTATAATGGTAGATATTTGGAAAAGGTCTCTCTTGAGACTAAAAAAGACTCAAGGAAAATCACACAAGAATGTGAAAAAATCATTAATGACAAAATATCCGAATTATTAAATCTTGCAAATGTGGATCCAAATGAAATAGTCATATTTCAAGATAGACAGGGAAAATTAAAAACGAGTACTGTTTCCTTGAATGATATTATAGTTAAAATTAATGGAGTAACCAAAAACTCCATAGCGGCATTTGATTCCAGCGAAAGAATCGAACCAGGTGTTCTTTTTTCAACTGTGTTAGAGAGTATTATTGATCGTGTAAAAAATCCGCCGACACAATGACAGGTCCCCTCGATATGAACTCAAATAAAATAATGACACTTGGTTATCCAATATCTGACACTGATGCGAAAACAAAAAGTTACATAGACAATAAACTAACAACACTGCGAGATGAATATAAAACCACCAATAAAAAACTAACAATGCTGCATGCCAAATAAAATGTTCACGTAAACACATTACAAATCTCAGTAGGAATTTTAGAAATTGATGAGACCATGGATAATTTCTTTGGAAAATCGCCAGCGGTACTTATGAAACTTTCTGATATTAAAACAACCATTGACAATGATTAAACTAATGCAGGATAATTTCGTTAGTGATTTTCCTGCTATTGCTGCACGGCTTGATAAAATTAAAATACCGCATCACAGAAATATCAATACTGTGTACTCAATAGAACATGGATCTTTCACCTGGACATCTCAAAATAACTTTGTTACAATTGCCAATTGCCGCACAGGTCAGGGGTATCTAGATTAACCCAGATTTCAGCAATGCAGTTTAACATATCATCAAGTACATCTACTGGTGTTAATAGTGTAAGTGCAATAGTAGAAGAGGGATCCACTGAAACATTTACAATAACCCCAATCACTGATGGTTTAAGATCAGCACCAATCACATGGTATGTAGAATTTGTAATTGATTTAAGTAAATAATATCATGACCATCCAACAATATCAATACGATCAAGTGCGAGAGTTACAAACTAAATTAAAAAATCTTGCTGAAGTATATACGGTAAAGATAAATAAAAAAAGCAGGCATATTACCCGCGTTGACATAATTGTGTATTCGGTTTCAAGTGTTATTGCTGGACTGGAAATATTGTTATCAGCGGTAACAGTGATTGCACCTGTAGTTGTTACAATTTGTGTCTCAGCAGCAACAACAATTACAGGGGTTCTTAATATCATTGCAAAAATATTATAAACGTGCAATCTGAATAAACTACACGAGTATATAATTAAATTACATATCGCAACGGCTGCATATTCTCAAATATCTTCATTGATATCATATAGTCTTGATGATACAGTGATATCCAATAACAAGTTCTCGGTGATGATTAACATCTACGATACAGCGATATCAAAATTAGAAAAACATAATAATAACAATGGCAACACCATCATCGACGGAATTACTGCAACAGATAGCCGTGAATACAACTCCCACAAGAACAACGATGATCTCAATAACCTCATCAAACCCTGAATTTAATATCAATTTCGCAACTGCGATTTCCAGTAAAAAAAATCGCGCTTGCCCAATTAGGAGTATACTACAGTTGGCCAAATATCCAGTCAGAACAATTTGCAGGTCAACAGCCAAATAATACACTAGTATTTATGAGTAAAACAAACCCAGATGGAACCCCTAATTGGCGTACTGTATATCTTTCTAAGGAGTTATGAAATCGAGGCTATCAATAATGGAGTCCAGCGTAGAATAAAATCTATCAAAGGAAAAGAATAAAAAATTGCTATAACGATTCATGAACCATCGCTGGCAACCACAATAGAGATAAATTCTCCTGATTATGTCGTGGATATATATGTCATCAATCAGAACCATGCTAGGATGGCCTGAAATTCCAACACCTGTTCATCAAAGACCACAAGAACCAGCCTTGAATGATTTTACCGAAGATGTGAAAAAATTTATAACAGAACCTGAGTATAGAAAACAGATTATGGAATTATTCATTATTTTTTATGGCAGAAAAACACATGGTGATATTAATGATTTATTTATAACTGATACTACAGGGCCAAATTTTAAAATGATTGTAAACTAGGTGTATATTAATAGTTTCAGAGAAAGAATAACTCCAGAATTTACTCGTGTATTTGATTAAATTATGGAATTTATTTGCGAGTATTACACAGCAGCATTCTGATGACTTAAAATAACAGATTATCAAAACAGTTCAGCATTTAAATCAGATTATAAACGATATCAAGTATATTAATCGAGAAATTCAACATAGAGTAATAATTAGTGGTGTTGTTCCAACATATGGCGAGGAAATATTCCATTCATATAAGGTATTTCTTGATCATTACAATTACCGACATTTGTAAAACATGTACCTGAACATGCAACTGAACAGCTAAAGAAATCACTCAGCTATCTTATCAATGAGAATTTTTGTAAAATACTCCCTGCATGGAAAAAAACACCATCAGCAACTATCCTCAAACATAATAATGACCCAGATGGAGGTGGGAGAAATATATCACCTGGATATGTCAATATATCCTCAGTGATCACAGTAAATCACAGTGATCACAGTGTGATGCAATTGATGGACGTTAACAAACACAGAAATATCAAATCCGGCATAGCAGGAATATATTCTTTTTCTATATTTCTTTTTTTATATATACTTTTTCTCCTCAAGTATCTCCTGGAAATTTGATGTTACAAGTAACAGTTAACCCAGCATATTTACGATTCACTACTAACAAGAATGAATTTCAAACTTACGAACCAAAATTCTAACCTAATTGATTTATCTCAAGAAAAATCAAGGATTAGTCTCTATGTAAGATCAAAACGATTAACATCATAAGATTTCCATCTTAAGATCTCAATCGTAATACTGAATTAATCAAAACAACATCATATAATTGTACCAGCACGTGAAGGATTTCATACATGACAAATACTTGAGAATGCAATCAACTTTCATATAGTTACTGATGAATTCGGCAACGAAAACGTCTGGTTGACACAAACTAAGATCAACTTCAGCGAGACCAGATTTTAAATTATGCACACTCGTATATTAGTGTTGATCAACTCAACAAATATTATTTGTTGAAATCTGACAGATGCGCATTTGTGTCAACTAAAGCAAAAATTTAACAAATACCATAATTACCGCTATAATTATTACCATGATTACCGTTATAATTTTTTGGGATTATATATATATATATATATATATATATATATATATATAGAATATCGTGTGGGTAAAAAAAATTACGGGAAGATTATACTGCGATAAAATAAAATCACTGATGTAACGACTAAACAAACTTCAAGCAACATTGGAGAAGAATCCTATCTGATTTATCAGAGTTGCAAACTGTAAATAAACAATATGAAACCATGACTGAGAAATCGTGCAATGATCATGATGTACTATCAAAGTTACACAATGATTTTATAACCAAAAATAAAGAACTCAGAAGAGCAATCGAGCAAGTTCAGCAAATGAATACAGTAACCAATTATCTGAGGATTATTAGAAACGTAAACATGATAAGAAAATCCACAAATTGTTGTGGGGTTATTAAATCAACATCTTTTCGAATTTATGTTTTTCTTCATAAATTCTGCTAACATCACCAGCGATTTTATTAAATAACTTTTGACACAGGGATAAACAATTTCAATTTATCGGAATTCGCATAAATAATTTTATTTTGCTCTTCCACAATGATTTTTATTATCCGGTTTTAGTTTTTACGCGTTAGTATACCAGATTCACATGGCAACTGAACCATTTCGTATTTGTTGGTGATGTATTTAATGGCAAATATTTCGCTAGATCCAACTAAATCCTTGACGCAATCAAATTCGATTATCAACTCAGCAATATTTTCGTCGTTCATATCATCATAGGATTTTATTTGTCTAAATCAGACGATTTCACTTCCAGAAACGGAGCTAGATTGTCGGTAATTGTCTTAATTATTTTAGATAACTTCTCAAGCAAAGCGAGGACATATTGATGGTCAAAAAGTGCATCATTTGTGTGTCGTCGTAGGCTAAATGAATATATAGTGCCCTGTTGCACTCGTCATGGAATTGATCGGATGACATTACCTCAATACTATTTTCAGTAAGGATATCAAGCTGATGTGTGATGTTCCACTCAGCCTCTTTGCAGACGGATACAAATATTCTACAAGTACATACTCGCCGCAGAATTCGAGGGGCGTCACACTGGAACTTTTTTGGATAAGGATAGCGAGCTGATGCATGATGTTATATTTAGTTTTTGAGGCTATCTTTGCATGCTCGTCATCATTCATATACCTATAGGTATTTGTCTAAATGATTGTCACATTCAGACAAAATGTTATGCGTGAGTAAACGATACCTTTGTATTGTATTTTCCAACCAATTTTTACCTTTCGTTTGCAATGTCAGATTATTTCATCGCGAGATGCTTCGTAGTCACTGTTAACAGGATAAGATACAAACTCGTTTTGACTCGTATATTTCTCAGGCAAGTTTAATTGCTTGTTGAATATAATCATGCTCTGATAACACAACCTTATGTTTGTTTGCATAGGATCTAACTCTAAATCTTTCAGCACCACTATTGCTACATAATTGTGTTTTTCCTTGTACACCATTGCCACATTTGATGCAACAAGTAGGACCTTGAGCTCCTTGTCTGATGGCCATATCTTGAACAATATTCTCCTACACACTGTCTTGAACATGTATTGGTCAATCCCATCATCTTCCATTTACAATGATTTTGCACCATTGTTATATTAATGTTACTCGATATATTTAATTGAATATATATTTTGTCTAAATATTATATGGAAGAAATTTCCAAAATTACCGACATAATGCCATCTCGTCCACGGATGGTTTTGATCTTGATCGTAAAATACATCTGCATGCTTGGAAATCAAAGATCAAAAAAGTATCAAGCAAGCAGAATACGAGTTTCTTCACGAATGAGCTGAATATACATGGTTGATATATAAAACCAAATACGATAATGCAGTTATGACCAATAGACGCGCTGCTGAAATACTCTCACCGATAAATCATTGATCACGAAAATATTTTATTCAGGTGAAATTTAGTAAATTTACAGAATGGCGGTGGAAGGTTTATAATAAACGTGAACGCGTTATGACGACAAAGCGCGATTACGTAATTATCGACAATAAGACCAAATAAGGAATGTTAACCAGGATTGATAGAGCATATTACGAACAAGCATATCCATTAACTGTAGTTATTTACGAAGCTTTACTGATAGAAAACCCAGATATCAATAAACATTCCTGGATGAGATTTTCATCACTGAATTGTGTAGCTGAACGAGTTATCGAACATTTTAAGATGTAAAACGTGGAAATGGATTAACTGATCTGCGACGTTCCAAGATAAATAAATGGGTTGAATCGGTTATGGATACTTGAGCGTCAATAAAGGATGTCACTGTCTTAGAAAAAATTCAAGTTTCTAATAACCGTAAAAACGATCACCAGAGAAGTATTGTACGAATTGAAACACTATAAAAAAAGTTTGACACCGATTAAAATTATCGATCACAATTCACATGACCAATGCGGCAAAGATATTTTTTACGAGATCGTGTTGTAAAATATTACCCGGAGAACTCTAACGGAAACATGTTTGATTACATTTACGAGTTTTAAGAAAACAATCAAGTGTTAGTATGGTTACTTAAGAGTGTTGAAGATAGCGAGCATGATCAATTTGTAAGATCTATCGGTGAATTATACCGGACAGAATCTCTTTACGCGAAGATGACCGAAGTCGCCACACTATATTCAACAGAAAATACAGATAAGTTACTGCGCCGTTGTTTAACCGTTCCATCAGTTTGCTCATAAAAAAGAATTTATGGGCACCAACGTGATTTCAATTTCTCTTGGATATACAATTGAGTTGTGTTGAGTACAGACACAGTGGATTGTGGAATGGTAGGTATGACTGCGATGATGTTATTTCAGTTGATATGATTGCATGTTATCCTGGAAGTTTTCATCAGATATGGCGAGAGTAAAGAATATTTTACGTGGTTTAATCATCCTTGTCATGAAATGACCAGAGTTGCTGTTAATGGATCTCTAACTAATTTTGATTTGACTGGGTTTGCTCATATGACATCGTTCACGCTAGTTGAAGGACTTCATCCAATTTGTTACTGCTGGATTGGTAAACATCTATCAATGAAGAAATGGGTGCCAATAAGTAATTTTACGATATATGCTTGATTGTGGCATGTTGACACTGACTGTCAGTGAAGCATTATATCATATTGGAAGCAGACTTCAGTTTGGTTACCAATGCCTAAAATACTTCCTGGAGATAAAAGGGATACACAATTAGCCAATATTATCGAAGAAAGCTCCACAAAAGATCTTGGCAGAAGAATAATTGGTAAATTTACTCAAGATGGATCATGTGATCACAAACGGTGTTATTCGCAATTGATTTTAGATGATGCTGAATACAATTTTATAATCGCTGATACAGTGAAGAATAATATATTTATAAATCGACAAAACACATACTTATCCAGTGGAGTAAAAATAGGCACTATTGTTGGTTATTATGATGGTGAATTGCCACAATACACCCATTTAAGATCTTCAATGCTTGATTATGTTTCCATTAATTTGTTATCAATGACAAACAGATTTTCTAGCATCGCAGTCAGAGTTGCAACAGACTTGTTTTACTTTAATCATAAACATAAAGAATCTGTAGCGGCATTTACTACAACTGTTACTGAATGGGGTTCATGAAGAATAAAACAAGAAATATTACACGGATATTGTGAATCCGCAGATGTTACCATCAAAAAAAGTCCGAGCAAGAAACCCGTTTAAAAACACATGCCTTGCCCCCACCCCTCCATCAAATGGCTTCTCCTAATAAAAACTCGACTTCAGCGGATGTTCTGCACGATCAAAGCAGTGGCTAAAGTAAACACTGTCATAAAATATTAACATCAAAAGATACTGTTAGTTTCAACTTGGAAAATGTGTGCTCCCATCAAACGAAGCCAGCTGACTTGGCGCGTTGTATTTAACTCAGGTGCTCGACGCAAGCTTGATGTGAATAAAAAAGAAAACAATAATCAAAAGGAACAAAATCATACATAGCGACAAAAATACCAAAAATATTCCTGAGATATTTTTCTAAGGTATTTTTGTCACTCTGTTAGTCTGTATGATTTGTTTCTTTAGATTTTTTCCCCCTTCACATCAAGAGCTCATCGAACACCTGTGGTATTTAACAGCTCCAGTTACGGTCTCATCATTAATAACATGTTTGATAACTGTTCCTAATTAATCGAATCTCAGTGTATTGTTGAAATTAATAATAAGTGTGAATATTTTCAATCTTAGATGCCCATGTGAGATTTTAATTCCCATCAAATGCTTGGATATATCCATGTGTATTCAATTATTTGTTCAATTGTTTTTGGGGGGGGTTTCTTATATAAGCTATTCATATTATCATAGAAAAAGTAGTTGCTTGGAAAATGATGTGTCAGTAATGTTGTCATAATAAATTGATCTAATTCTTCTAATTATTTTGATGCAAACATAAAATATGAGTTACCCGTTTGTAACTCGGAGCAAGCAAAAAAAAATACCTTCAAGAAACCAACATGTAAACCAATTTCTTTGAATAGTTGATGCTATGTTCTTTTGTGTGGTGTAACGTTTCGTAATTTGTTACTGTGGTCGTGTGAATAAAGCATGATACCATTTAATTCGCTATCAGATTAATATGAATCAATTTTCAAACTTCAGTTGTTAATGACGGGACCTAAATTGGTGCTGTTAAGTGAAACGCACATAATCAGATGGCTTCTTGTAATAGAAACACATTTCCGAGGCAGAAATTTACTTCATCTTCACATGCTAATATTTTATGACTCTGTTTACAACGG
Source organism: Unio pictorum (assembly GCA_030141615.1). Lineage (NCBI taxonomy): Eukaryota > Metazoa > Mollusca > Bivalvia > Unionida > Unionidae > Unio > Unio pictorum. Next base: position 24,004 of record JARLTB010000008.1, on the reverse strand, counting down.
TCACTGCGTTGATTCTAAAGAACATCGGCCGAAGTCACGTCTTTATTAGGGTATTGAGTAAACAAATGCTGACTGGTGATAACCAAAAACTTGCTAGCCCGTCGGACTATTAACATTATGAAAGTTACTAGCCCGACAGGAAATCTACTAGCCTCGGGCTAGAGGACTACCGCTAATTTCGAGCCCTGTATATCCGAACTTTGACTACATATTTCTGATCAGAAAATTTAAATAAAATTATAAAATGATACAATCTGAAATAAAAAGCAAGATAAACATTTTATCTTGTGAAATTACTTTCATCATGTTATTCAGCATATTTACTGCAGGGTAGAAACTGATAGAATGGGCTACTTCTGTCAGATAAATTTTGATACAGGGCTCGAAATTAGCGGCAGTCCCCACTAGCCCAAGGCTAGTAGATTTCATGTCGGACTAGTAACTATCATAATATTATTAGTCCGATGGGCTAGTAAGTTTTGTTTATCAACAGTCAGCATTTGTTTACTCAATACCCTAATAAAGATGTACTTCAGCATATATTCTGTAGAATCAACACAGTGACCATTGTAAACACAGTCATAAAATATTAGCATGAGTAGATGAAGTCAATTTCTGCCTCAGAAATGTGTATTTCTATCGCAAGAATTCATCTGATTTTGTGCATTTACCTTAACAGCACCAATCACGGTCCCGTCATTAACAAACAACGGAAGTTTGGTAATTGATATCCTAATTAATCTGACAGCGAATTAAATGAAAAATGACCTGGTATCACACTTTATTCACGCGACCACATTAACAAACTACAAAACTACAACACATGGCATCAACTATTCAAAGAAATTAGTTTGCATGCTTGTTTGTTTCCTTTTTTTTTTTGCTTGCTTGATAGCCAAACGCGCTACCAGTCACAAACAGAAAATTGCATAATTTACGTTTGCATCCAAATAATTATAAGAATTAGATCAATTTATTATGATCACATTACTGACACATCATTTCCATACAACTACTTTTTCTATGACAATAAAAAAAATTTGTTTTAAAAAATATTGTTCACATACAAGACTGAACAAATAATTGAATACATGTGAAGATATCCATGCACAATGCCGTACATTTGTTGGGAATTAAAATCTCTCAACCGGGGCATCTAACATTTGAAACTTTTCCCGCTTATTATTAATTTCAACAATACATTAAGGTCTGATTAATTAAGAACACTTACTAAACTTACGCTATTAATGATGAGACTGTAATTGGAGCTGTTGAATACAACGTGTCGAGTCAAATGGCTTCATTTGATGGGAACACACATTTTCCAATGTGAAACTAACATTATGTTTTGATGTTAATATTTTATAACAGTGTTTACAATAGCCACTGCATTGATCCTGCAGAAGTCAAGACTTTATTAAGGAGAGGCCAATTAATCGGGTGGGGGGGGGGGGGAAAGGCATGTGTTTTGAAACATGTCTTGCTCAGACTTTCTCAAAAGGACACTGCGTCAAAAGGACACTGTGTTAAATAATTTGCGTCAGCTATACTGTAACATCACATATTTCAAAAAGAGGCACAATTCCTGCCTTATAAGACAGGTAAAATGTGCCGTTTTATAGAAGGTGTTCAGCCTCCGGAAAATGCAAAAGTTGAATGAAAATGAAATAAAAGAGAGGAATAATTCTTAGGGAATAGCGTAATCGGACATTTCAGAAGATATGGACAAAAGAAAGGGAATGGCTGAATTACGATGAGGACAAGAACGTAATGCGGTGTAATTGGGGTATGGAATTCGCAAAAACAAACACAGAGAAATCATCCAGTTTTGTTGCGGGTTATTCAAATTTTAAAAATAGAATTGGAGATGAAAATGGTGAAGAGTGACTGGAGATCTTGCTTGCGACTTTGGGTTCTGTCTGACCTACTCTTTATAATCTTCCATACAAATGACATTCCAACATATGATCCATCACCAGCAATACATTTGTGGAATGTTTCAGAGAGACGGGTAAGGAGACCATAACAAACCCCATATGGACCCAGAGTGCAGGTGGAGGACGAAAAATGACACCTGGATCCCTTTCTGGAATTGGATCCAGATTATCTTCAGAAACAAGAAATGTTTATTATGTTAATTGACTGATTGATGATTTGAAGTAGGATTTATACTTATTTCATATGATAATGCTATTTATGAAAGAAAATTGTTGTTAATCTCAATACAAGTATGTGACATAGTTTTGTGGACAGGACTACTAAATGTTTGGCAGGACTAGTAAATTTTTCAGTACACTAGTCCTGGCTACCAAGAAATTTGTGTTAAATTCAAGCCGTGATAGCGAGGGATTGTGACCATAATGGTGAAAATAAAGGTTAATTCGCCAATTGGATTCAGGACATGGTCATTTAAGAGTTATGCGTTGGTATGTCACTGTCTTTTGAATGCATATGTGTAGTGTTTCAGTCTTCTTGCGATTCTGAAGCCATAAAAGACTCGTAAGAAAAAGTCGAATTAAGCGAAGGGTTGTGGTCACGCTTGCATTCCTTGTGTTTATATATATTACCGATAAGGGTAATTCATGTTGTCAGAGATTTTGCCGTACTTTATTGATAAAACGTCAGACTCCTGTGCAGGCACAAAGTTGGCCATTATGAAGACCTCACCACTGTCAAAAAGAGAAAGCTGAAATTGTATGGCCATGTCGATAGAGCCAACAGTCTATCCACAACAATACTGCTGAGCACCAGGAAAAGTTTTGCGGAGACGCATGCATTGGCACATGATCGAGACAAGTGGAGGGAACTGGTCAGATATTCAGCTGCATAGTGCCTCAACGACCACACTAGGTCAAGAGACTGATGATGATGATGATGATGATGATGATGATGATGATGATGATGATGATGATTTCTTCACAACCACAGTACCACCCCACCCCCTTTCTAAATTGTGCATTTTCAATAACAAGCCGAATTTCGATTTTTAATAGTATATATAGGGGATTGTTTTTCATTCATAGGACACAGTTTACCAACCTTTATCAGGAACATGGACTTACTCGAGTTATCAGGCGGTTAACTTCTCGCTCTAACAACCAGTGAACGGCATTGTCGGCTGCACTATTACTTCTTAAACTACCTCCTTAGATGAGAGCTTCAAAATTGACTAGGATATTAACAGCACTAAAGTCAAAGATTGAAACCCAGAACCGGAATTACGTCTTTTACACCCATTTAAAACCAGTTGATTTAAACCATTTATTATTATTATTATTAGTAGTAGTAGTAGTAGTAGTAGTAGTAGTAGTAGTAGTAGTAGTAGTAGTAGTAGTAGTAGTATTTCTTGACAGAGAACAGGATTATAAGATCATTCATTTCTCACATTGTAGGTATAGTTTTACTATAATAATAATAATAATAATAATAATAATAATAATAATAATAATAATAATAATGAGGACTTTGTATAGCGCCTTCGAAGCTCTAAGCGCTTTACACCATCAGTAATGATATGACTACACTACAGAACAACAAATGACAAAAACAATGAAATTGGAAAACATAAAAACATGCTGAAAACATATAAGATACAAAACATGATTAGGTCGCTAAGTTTGTCCCTGCAGTCGAAACAGGTGAGTCTTGAGAGCATTCTTAAAAAAGACCACTGTGTCTTTGTGTCTAATTTCAATGGGCAATTCGTTCCACGTCGCCGGCCCCTGGAGTGCAAACGAACGTTTTCCACAGAGGCGTAGCGATGATATTTTGCGCCCAGGGAAGAACTATAAAATTGGCGCCACAGCGATCTTGTAACCGATTTATTACCCTTGTTTACTTATTATAATGTAACGTTGCAAGCCTCCCCCCCCCAGCTACGCCTCTGGTTTTTTTCCATATGACTTTGTTTTCACCGTGGGAACAATGAGTATACGATTATCAGAAGAAGAGCGTAAGGATCTAGTTGGTGTATACACATGGGTGAGGCTGGATAGGTATGTTGGACTGGAGTCTGTCATTGAAGTATAGCACAGAGAACAAATTTTGTGTTTGATTCTGTATCGAATTGATAGCCAGTGTAGGGTACAGAGCAGTGGTGAGGTGTGCTCTGATCGAGGTACTCTAAAGATGATCCGTGCAGCTGTGTTTTGAACTTTTTGAAGTTTCTGGAGTAAATATTGTGATGAAACAGACAGAATTGAGTTACAATAGTCCAGTCTTGAAAGTACTAATGAACACACAAGTGTTTTTGTGGCATCAACTGAAAGATATTTACGAATGGAACAGATGCGTCTCAATTCAAGATATGCAGCCCTGCAGATATTCATGACATGTTGGTGCAGTGTGAGAGTACTGTCTAGAGTAACACCTAGATTCCGTACTGGCTGTGAGAATTTAATGTTGGTGTTGCTGATATTTATTGTCTGAGGTAAAGGATGTGAATGAGAAAGTCTTTGTGTTGTGATCAGAATAGTCTCAGTTTTATCATCATTCATCTGCAGCTTGTTACATGTCATCCATGATTTCACATCTGAAATGCACCTCTATACTCCATGGATGGTAGTATCAACTTCAGATGGGTGGCTAGACTTGTATATTTGGGTGTCATCAGCGTACAATTGGTGCAACACTGGGTGATGATCTATGACACTTGAGAGCGGCTGAGTGTACAAAATGAAGAGAACAGGTCCAAGAACAGATCCCTGTACAACACCACAACATACGTCAACTAGGCTGGAGTGTATTCCATTTGCAGATATAATTTGTGTCCTGTTGACTAAGTAGGACTTAAACCACTGTAAGGCTATATTCTGAATGCCAAATACGTGCTGGAGACGATGAAGTAATATATTCTGGTCTACTGTGTCAAATTCTGCAGATAAATCCAGGAGTGTGAGGACTGTAATCTTTCCACTATCCAAAGCAGAGAGAATGTCACTAAATACTTTTAGAAGAGTAGTTTCCGTTCTGTGGCAAGGGCGATATGCAGACTGTACATTGCTAAAAAGACTGTTTGAATTCAAATGAGATACAAGTTGAGTTAGAACAACCTTTTCTAACATTTTTTTTATATGAAAGGGATATTAGAAACTGGGCGGTAGTTCTTTAAATCGTTATGGTCCAGTGTTGGTTTCTTCAGCAGTGGCTTTACGATGGCAGTTTTGAAAAATGATGGGAATTCCCCTGATGAGAGAGAGATATTAATAACATCAGTTAGTGAAGGCAATATTGGGTCTAAGCACTCAAGCAGCAGTGATGTCGGAATTGGATCAAGTTCACAAGACTTTGGTGCACTTTTCATCACGATTGTCCCTACTAAATCTATAGAAACCTGTTCAAATGCTCCTAATGGTTGTCGCTGAAATTCTGCATCATAACTGTATGGTGATGAATCAGTTGAAATTTTGCTGTCAAGCGAATCTCTAATGGTTTGAACTTTGTCATCGAAGAAATTTGCAAATTGGTCTGGTAGGTCTACTGGATAGAAGGTTGTTGGAAGTGGTGTACATTTGTTCCTTGACATTAGTTTGTTAGTTATCTCGAAGAGCTCTCTGCAGCTAGAACTCTCCGTGATCTTAGTACTGTAGTGGGATGATTCGGCTATGTCTTTTAGCAGTGCAAAGCTGGTCCCTAACACTGCTATACCATGGAGAACACTTTTTTTATTGATACTCTGCATTTGGCGGCTACGGCATGTTTTTTCAAGCAATGAACGGAGGCAATTATCAAGTTGTTCTGCTGTTGGATGTAAAAAAAAGTTGTTAGGCTTTCTTGGATGTCATGCATGAATTTGGTTCTATTTATCATACGGAGGTTTCTGTTAGTAGCAAATAGAGGTGGAGGGTTAGGGACTGATACGTCGAGATGGCATACAATGCAGAGGTGATCCGATGCAAGTTCGTGGGATACAAGGGTTGATTGCAGAATATTATCATCAGGTCTATAAAAAAACCAGTCTAAAATGTGACCAAGTTTATGGGTAGGTTGGTTAACTGACTGTTTAAGATTGAAAACATGAATGGAATCTAGGAGTTTTGGCGTGTTTGGTTTACCAGGACAGTCATAGTAAAAGTTGAAATCTCCAAGAATAATTAGGTTACCACCTATCGAATTTCTATACTCTAGAAGATTTTGAAACTGCTCCAAAAAGAGAGATTGAGTCAGCTTGTTTTTTCTAGTAGGAGGAGGACGGTAGAAACAGAAAAAATGGACTGACCTTTGTTTCCGTGTCAGCGTTGTTTGGACTAGTTCAAACGATGTGTGGCATAAGTTGAAGGTTGTGTTGTACTTGAGGCATTTGATCATGGAATTGTTTGTAATTACAGCAATTCCACCTCCGGGAGAGTTGCGGGGGAACGACTTGATGTAGCAATCGCTGGGTGTTAAATCCGCACACTTACATTCATCACCTTCCGAATGTAACCAAGTCTCTGTCAGGAAATAGCATGTGCAGTTTCATATTTTTTATATTATCACAAGTTCAAATATCATATTGTAATTCTGACTAGTTCAAATAAGCCCATGAAATTATTGTGCAGTGTCCTCTGTACTTTTTGGCTGGGATCGTGGGAAAACGTTTTAAACCTCGCCATCTGGAATAATTGGTTTTGAAATAACGTTTTTTGCAATCATTTTTTATCTCTAACTCGCGAAAGGAAATTGAGGATAAATTATCTCAGCTGCCTGAATAGGGAAGGAAGGGAACGGTACACTCGCAACATGGCTCGCTAAAGCTGGACATTATTCAACTCGTTTCCTAAATTCAATTATTAAATCGTTACCCATTTGAGATCCTCTGCATATTGTCAAGTATGAATAGGTTTTGTACTAACTCTCCAATAACATAGTGACTATACGGCCCCGTTTGTTTGTATCCGCCTACCGATTTCAATAATGGAAACTTTTAATGTCATAAAAGTGCAAGGAACTTAGTCAATTCATTTATTAATTTACAATTTCTAACCTGACTGTGAATAGAGTGTCCCTAACACCATTATCTGCTCGCTTCAAGCTTAAGGAAAGTTTTCGAGCTTACTTGGCTCTATGGTTAACAGGATATTCACTGATTAACAATAATTCTTTGCACACCAACCCCAAGACGAAACCCACAGGCTTTAAAACCTGTTCCACCATCTGTTTCGACTGCTGGTGGGTGTGCGCAAATTATTGGTAACCAGTACATTTTCCGGTTGATTTTCGAGCGCTTGGGGGCGTGACCCCCCACCCACTATGATGTTACCCGTCAGCAATATGCCAGGGTTTGAACTTTTGAAATATTGCAGTAGTGGCTGGGGAATCAAACGATATTACCACTAGAGTACCCATCCTCGAGATATATTTGCTAAACTTAATATAAATACCTGCTGACGAGGGATCATAACGTTTAAGATAATTTATAACTATCTCGCGATATATAAAGTTCAGCTGAAATAAAATATACAAACAGCGTTAATTAAATAATAAATAAAATATCTAAATTCGTACTACGTATATAGACGACCAGAAGAGAGGGTGAACAGACTAAATTGAATCGTCACCTTTTTTTCATTACCAAATCGACTAATGGTGACTAACACAGAAGTCAATCAATGACTACACCTAGATTGACCCAAACAATGTTGTAGTCAGTCCTCTCTGCTGCTCTCTCCATGTGTTAAATTGGTAATCAGAGGATAAAAAATCTTGTATATAAATCAAACAAAATGAATAATTCAGACAGAAGATCAATCTGAGAATTTTTTTAACTTTCAGTAATATTCTTCCTCGGTTGGAGGGGTTTCTTTTCTCGGTTGGAGGGGTTTCTTTTCTAGGTATCAATACCCCTTCTTCGATCCTACGACGGTAATACGCCATCAAAGTTCTGTATTTATCTCCACCACATTCATTACAAATCCAATATTGTCCTCGAACGCCAACATTGCATCCAACACAATGTCGAGGACCAGCGCGTGGATTTTTTGATAAAATATATTTGTGTTTCTTGCAAAATTCTCCATGGCATCTTTTATCACATTTATCCGTTGTTCCTTGACGCAGCCATGTGCAATGTTTCCTTATTTAGATAGTATCCATTTAATTTAGTCAGAGGATACGTTATTTTGTCAATCTGACGCGAGGGCCGCGCGCCCTCTCTGCTGCTAGAAATTAGCCAAATATTTTATCGATACATGTAATTAAATCATTAATAATATATCAATAAAAATATGTCAAATATCGGAGAATCATATACTAATAGATTAGCTCGAGAACGCCAGGAAGCAATCAAAAAATATATTCCTTTGAGAGATTCGCTTCGAATAAAACTTCAAGAACTCCAGGAGTCATAAAAAGTTGACTACATAGAAGGTACAGAAAGATTATTTAAACCAGTTATTCCAACAACTGAGAAAGTTGTATGGGGAGGCATCACTGATCCAGAAAAACAGAAACCTCTTCTTGGGACAATACAAGAAACCGCTAGGGCAACGCAATAGATTTTACAAGATCTTCCAGCTAGAATATCTGCCGCACAACCTAAACAAGATATTGATAAAATTTACACTGAAATAGCTGATGTGAAAGAAAAACTTGCATCTAAACCTAATCAAAAGGAGATGTTGAATTGATTAGTAAATTTAAGGAAGGTGTTATTGAAGATATAAAAAATGTTAAGGTAGAAGATTTTCCTCGTTTTGCATATAATAGTCTTTCTAGAAAATCTGAAATTTTAATACCTAAATACGCTAAAATAAATGATGATAACTTTTAAGACGATTATTTCGTGTGTTTTCTAATAAACCCAGCGCTAATATTACCGATCCATTAAATAAGAATATAATCCATAAAGATTTTATGGATAAAGTAAAATATTATCGTCGTGAAGATCAACAAGCCCTCCAGTATCAGCTACCTACACCTCTGCAACAAATAGAACAACAAGGGATGATGTTGGAAGCTGAAAAAATTAGAAGTGATCAAATAAAAGAAAAGTTGAAACAAAAAACTAAAGAGGCGGAACAAATTAAAGGAAAGTTGAGGCAAATAGAAACAGAGAGGGAACAAAAATAAACCAAACGGCAGGAGAGTTTACGCTCTTCACTAGGTACGGAAAGGGATCCTGGTGATGAATCTTCTATCGCAACTACAAGAAGTGGTTTAGGAAATAATCTTATCACTTGCCCTGACAACGTCATCGCCGACGTGGACAGATTAATGATTCTCATAGGAGGAAAACGCGTTGGAAATACTTCTCGTGAAATTATCAACGAAATATCTGATATCTGTCGACGATTATTTACGGGTGGTATCATGGACATCAATACCTATCGGGAATTTATCGATGAAATTACAGATGAATAAATCCCTTGACACATGATTTTGCCGCCATCGCTTAACTGCTCGAGAAAGGCTCTTCCGATTTTGTGCTATTTTCATGATATTTATGCTTGTTGTCTATCTTCGTCTACATTAATGTGTTTCATCATGCATTGGCTGTTCCGTTCGTATGTTTTAATTCATCTCCTTGTTTTGGAAGCGAGAACAATTGGAATTTTTCTCAGCTGTTTTGTTCCACTGTTAAGACGTCATTTGTTTTTAAATAAACCGCCGTCACGTGATCGCCTGTCAACCCGCTTACAACATGACGGACCCTCATTAATTGTACTAAATGACCACACCTTGGCTCTAGATACTACATTGTGCTCAAGACTAAACGAACTGGAATTACATTCATCATTACTTAAATGTAAACGGAAGCGAAAAAAGAAACGTTGTTTCAAAGCTGTCCGGCGTAGAACAGGAAGAAGAATTCCAGTTATCTCCCTTTCGTCCGTAACAGATAAACAATTTCAAAATTCTGCCGTTAATTTTAATAACCTGGTTCAAATTCCTCTTAAATCGTCAACCGTTGTGTCAACTGTCCCAGGGATACCACTACGTATTGCATTATTCAACGCTCAATCAGTAGGATCACCGGAAAAACGCACAGAAATAGTTAATTTTATCAACGACCAGAATATCGACGTCTTCTTCCTGACAGAAACATGGTTACGATCGTCAGGCGATGAACCTAAGTGTGCGGATTTAACACCCAGCGATTCCTCCATCAAGTCGTTCCCCCGCAACTCTCCCGGAGGTGGAATTGCTGTAATTACAAACAATTCCATTATCAAATGCCTTAAGTACAACACAACCTTCAATTTCTGCCACACATCGTTTGAACTAGTACAAACAACGCTCATGCTGGAACAAAGGTCAATCCATATTTTCTGTCTCTACCGTCCTCCTCCTACTAGAAAAAACAAGCTGACTGAATCTCTCTTTTTGGAGCAGTTTGAAAATCTTCTAGAGTATGGAAATTCGATAGGTGGTAACCTAATTATTCTTAGAGATTTCAACTTTCACTTTGAATGTCCTGAAAAACCATATACGTCAAAACTCCTAGATTCCATTCATGTTTTCAATCTTAAACAGTCAGTTAACCAACCCATCCATAAACTTGATCACATTTTAGACTGGTTTCTTTATAGACCTGATGATAATATTCTGCAATCAAACCTTGTATCCCACGAACTTGCATCGGATCACGTCTGCATTATATGCCATCTCGACATATATCAGTCCCCAACCCTCCACCTCTATTTGCTACTAACAGAAACCTCCGTATGATAAAAAGAACCAAATTCATGTATGACATCCAAGAAAACCTAACAACTTTCTTACATCCAACAGCGCAACAACTTGATAACTGCATGCGTTCATTGCTTGATAAACATGAACCAGCCACCAAATGCAGAGTATCAATTCAAAAGTGTTCTCCATGGTATAGCAGTGTTAGGGACCAGCTCGGCATTGCTAAAAGACATCGCCGAAAAGCAGAGAGGCTTTGGCTTTCAGCCAGACTCACTATTCATAAACAAATCTATGAAGCCGCTAAAAAGAACGTCACAAACATAGTCCATTTAGCCTAATTATCCCACTACACTACTAAGATCACGGAGAGTTCCGGCTGCAAAGAGCTCTTCGAGACTAACAAACTAATGTCAAGGAACAAATGTACACCACTTCCAACAACCTTCTCTCCAGTAGACCTTCCGGACCAATTTGCAAATTTCTTCCGTGACAAAGTACAAACCATTAGAGATTCGCTTGACAGCACAATTTCAACTGACTCGTCACCATACAGTTATGATGCAGAATTTCAGCGACAACCATTAGGAGCATTTGAACCTGTTTATATTGAATTAGTACGGACAACCGTGATGAAAAGTGCACCAAAGTCTTGTGAACTTGATCCAATTCCGACATCACTGCTGCTTGAGTGCTTAGACCCAATATTGCCTTCACTAAATGATGTTATTAATATCTCTCTCTCTCTCATCGGGGGAATTTCCATCATTTTTCAAAAACTGCCATCGTAAAGACTCTGCTGAAGAAACCAACACATGACCATAATGATTTAAAGAACTACCGCCAAGTTTCTAATCTCCCATTCATATAAAAAATGTTAGAAAAGGTTGTTCTAACTCAGCTTGTATCTCATTTGACTTCAAACAGTCTTTTTAGCAATGTACAGTCTGCATATCGCCCTTGCCACAGTACGGAAAATTACTCTTCTGAAAGTATTTAATGACATTCTCTCTGCTTTGGATAGCAGAAAGATTACAGTCCTCACTCTCCTGGATTTATCTGCAGCATTTGACACAATAGACCATGTATTTGGCATTCAGAATAAAGCCTTACAGTGGTTTAAGTCCTACTTAGTCAACAGGACACAAATTATATCTGCAAATGGAATACACTCCAGCCCAGTTCACGTATGTTTTGGTGTTGTACAGTGATCTGTTCTTGGACCTGTTCTCTTCATTTTGTACACTCAGCCGCTCTCAAGTGTCATAGATCAGCACCCAGTGTCGCACCAATTGTACGCTGATGACACCCAAATATACAAGTCTAGCCACCCATCTGAAGTTGATGCTACCATCCATGGAGTATAGAGGTGCATTTCTGATATGAAATCATGGATGACATGTAACAAGCTGCAGATGAATGATGATAAAACTGAGACTATTCTGATCACAACACAAAGACTTTCTCATTCACATCCTTTACCTCAGACAATAAATATCAGCAACACCAACATTAAATTCTCAGTCAGTACGAAACCTAAGCGTTACTCTAGACAGTACTCTCACATTGCACCAACATGTCATAAACATATTTTAGGCTGCATATCTTGAACTGAGACGCATCTGTTCCATTCTTAAATATTTTTCAGTTGATGTCACTAAATTACTTTGTTCATTAGTACTTTCAAGACTGGACTATTGTAATTCAGTTCTGTCTGGTTCATCACAATATTTACTCCAGAAACTTTAAAAAGTTCAAAACACAGCTTCTTGGATAATCTTTAGAGTACCTCGATCAGAGCACACCTCACCACTGCTCTGTACACTACACTGGCTATCGATTGCATACAGAATCAAACACAACATTTGTTCTCTGTGCTATGTTTCAATGACAGACTCCAGTTCAACATACCTATCCAGACTCACCTATGTGTATACACGAGTTAGATACTTACGCTTTTCTTCTTAGAATTTTATACTCATTGTTCCCACGGTGAAAACAGAGTCATATGGGCAACGTTCTTTTGCATACCAGTGCCCTACGATGTGGAACGAATTGCCTGTTGAAACTAGACACAAAGACACAGTGGTCCCTTTTAAGAGTGCTCTTAAAACTCACCTGTTTCGACTGCAGGGACAAACTTAAGAGACCTAATCATGTTTTGTATCTTATATGTTTTCAGCATGTTTTTGTCATTTGTTGTTCTGTAGTGTAGTCATATCATTATTGATAGTGTAAAGCGCTTAGAGCTTTGAAAGATTAGGCGCTATACAAAGTCCTCATTATTATTCTTCTTCTTCTTCTTCTTCTTCTTCTTCTTCTTATTATTATTATTATTATTATTATTATTATTATTATTATTATTATTATTATTATTATTATTTAGATCATGGTGAATGATTAAATAAAATGATCGTACACTATTTATCGTAGACCAAGAATGATCAGAGTAGTAAATTCACGATTACCAGTTTATGAAATGACCTACGGAAATGGACTTAATGATGTTGTTCGGGATTTATTACCTGGATAGCCCCAGAGCAATACCAATTGCAAAACAATTATCAATGAAAGATATCGATGTTATTCGCGACAAAGCTCCGAGCGCAATCGGTGATCTTGCCGGTAAAGCGTTTTTGGGGGGTCAAGGACAGAATTTTACGGTTGTTACTACGAAAAAAAAAAACAACTAAAATTACCATCTACTGAAGTTATGCCTGCAAATGAAAGTAAAATAATAAATCAGGCCGCAACCCAAAAATTAATGGATCTGGCTGATGCATCGTTAAAAGAAAAAGAACATAACATAACCGCTAGTCTCATAGCAGGAAGTGGTCTTCGTAGATAATTAAATTTAGATCATAGTCATTATAATACAATGTTTAAGCGTGAAATTGATACAGCGTTGGATATGGGTGAACCAGTTCGTAAAAATGATTCCTTGCGTGATTATCAATATTATTCTTACGATGCAGTGCAACCAAATCAACGTGGAAGAATAGAATTACAAGTACAAGACACAAGTCGGTATTTCTTACCCGCTAAGGCATTTATCGAAGGCGAGGGGCGTCTTATAAAAGTAGACGATACAAATTATGAAGCTGCTACTAAAATTGCTTTTGTCAATAATGGTATTATGGCATTATTCAGTAGTGCCACATACATCATCGATGGAAAACATATCGAATCATGTCTGCAACATGTTGATGTTGCTACGACGATACTTGGTCTAGCAAGATACTCTGATGACTATTCAAGATCAGCTGGTCCATCGATGATGTTTGTAAAGGATACGACCGATCATGCAGATCACACAGATTTAACTATTGGTAATGTAAGAGCCGCAGATGCAAATGCAGTATTATCAAGAAATAACAATTTCAACCTTGGATTTGCAGCACGCAAGTCAATGTTGAACGTTAATGGAGAATTTTCGTGTGTAATTCCATTTATCTCAAATGCACGAGTAAATAATCAGAAAAAAAGTACGATGATATTTGACACACTTGATGTTGCCGAGGTTAGTTTAAGAATAAATGGACACCAAGAACCTGCCGAAGATATAAAGTTAAATTTTGAACATAATAAAGTTGCACGTGCATATCATCGTTTAATGTCATTTATGGGGCGTGATCTAAATGTAGATACCGGTTTGCAAATATCACAAAAAGATTTTACAACATTATATTCGATCTATTTCTTTTCACTGGAACATTTAGATTTATACAGACAATCTGTTGTTGATATATATTTTCTACCTAATGCATGTATTTTTCCTACTGGTGCTGTAGGTCCACCTGTTGTTCCTGCTGGTTTCAGAGCGATTGCTGTTATACTTAGCGACAGAGCAGTATTACTCGAAGGTGTTGGTGGACGAATGCGAGTCGTTGATGCACCCCTAGAGAACATGAAGGTGGCATAAAATGACTGAAAAAGTGGTTTATTTTCTGTATTAATAATTCCAATACTATGCTGTCATGCATAGATCATGAAAACAAAAGAACATGAAAAATTACTCAGACATTTTACTTACTCATTTCCTTGTTCTGGACCTTCTCCAAATTGTTGTCTATACTGGTAGTATACAACTATTAAAGCATGGATGTCGAGACAAACTGGACTGAACAATGGATGGTTTGTTATACATTGTATGTCTGGTATTCATTGCAGACACTTTTGGTCTTCTCTGTGTCACAACTATATACACATTCCCTTGTTGTGGGCATTACCAAACAATGTCCACAATTACACCTAAAATAAGAGTTTTCTTTAATGCATTGTGCTGTGCTTATCAAATTTATTCCTATATTTATGAACACATCAGCATCACAGTACAATGACGAAAAACTGACTAATGTCAGGAACCGGTAAAACATTTAGTACAGCCCTGTAAAATTAAGTCAGAGATGAAAGAAAATAGAAGTTGCAAGTAGATGACTACCACATAAAAAAGGGCTTATTTCATAGTTTATAACATACACTATTTGCATACATAAAAGAAATTAGAAATTTTAACTTATAATACAGTGTACAAAATATGAATTCAATTTTGCTATCACGTATCAGTAAAAATCATGCCTATTTCAACAGTTGTGCAAAAGAGGACGTCCTCTCCTAGGAATCTTAAGTACTTCTAAATCATATAAATTTTTTCACAGGTTTTTGAAGCTAACAACTGTTATCCAATGTACCTTTTACTTATCAAGGTATAAATACGTCTCTACCCATGAAATGCAATACACTTTTACATCCATTTTTACAGATTAGAAACATTCATTTGTAAACGAATATGATACTGTGGAACACTTCTGCAAATATCTTCGGATACATATATTTATCGTAACTTAGGCCGTAGATATATTCAAAAAACAATTTCTATGAACTGTCCGTCAATCTATCTCGTCTTTCTTCTTCGAAGTATTCATCTGCAGATTCGGATTCGTCGGTATTGGAAACATAGGGTTCAAACTGATTTGGATTAATTTGCAGCCGCTTGTACACCATTATCATAATATTCTGAGCTTATTAAATCGCCATCTTCGAATGGCTAAGACCCGCAGGACAGTGACAATTCACTTCCTTCAAAAATGCAACTTTCGTGTTGAGTTTCTGAATACTTCTTCATAATGTGACGATACCGATTCAGCCATTGTTTACAACAAGTGTTCATAATGTGACGCCACGCTTTGTTTTCAATAAATACCGGAAGTGGTCGGCAGTTGCTTTCGGTTATTATCGTAAACAGGTGCAAATGCGATATTAGATCGGCTCCCATGCAGTTATTACTTTAAATTTTTCAATCGGATTTTTTACATTCGTATTTTGAATATATATTCTCATTAACCAAGAAATAAACTAAACAAGTGTGTTTATACTGTTATGGCACTTTA
Source organism: Unio pictorum (assembly GCA_030141615.1). Lineage (NCBI taxonomy): Eukaryota > Metazoa > Mollusca > Bivalvia > Unionida > Unionidae > Unio > Unio pictorum. Next base: position 8,006 of record JARLTB010000008.1, on the reverse strand, counting down.
AATCTCAATCAAGTAAATATAAAAATGTCGTATAGTCATGTTAACGCAACTCTGACTCAAGGTCAGATAAAAAAATCACAATCAAAAAACGCAAATTAATGTGGGGCAAAAATAAAGTTAAAGAAAAAACAATTGAATGGTGGTCCAAACAAATTATCTTTAAGCGGTAATCAGCTTAAACGTTTCATTAAAGCTCTGGTATCAAAAACTGGAGTTCAACTTTAATTTTCTCCAAGTGCTATCAAAGATATGATTAAATCAGTAGGTATATTTCCACTTCTTGCAGCAATACCACCATTAATTGCTGCAGCTGCACCAGCATGTGGCAAAATCAGCTGCGTTATGTGCTGTTGGAACCGCCGCTAGAATGGCATTAAAGAAAGCAACACGAAAAGGTATAAAAAAAAGGGGCGCGGTCTCAGACTTCCGGGAACTTATCTAGGAAAAGGACTGAGACTTCCAAGAATATAATACCCATGTCAAATTTTGATCTGATAAATGCTGCTAAAAATTAAAAATAAAACATTTTAGAGGAGTTTTCATGTGGGATCAATTACCGAAACAACCACATCACGCTGAAACCTGTATCATAAATCTGGATTCGAATTCCGGTCCAGGAACTCACTGGGTTGCATATGCGATTGATCCACGCGGAATTGTTTATTTTGATTCGTACTGACTATCACCACCAGTTGAGTTTTTAAATTATATTAATCAGTTACCTGTCAGAACTTGGTATTCAACGTAACCGACACAGACAATGACAGATCCACCGATATGTGGTCGTGAATCCATCGATGTAATTGATGCGGTATCAAAATCAACTAAACCACCTCATAAAGTTGTACACGAATATACAAGTAATCGTTGGACATGTATTTAAAAATTGTACATATTTTATATATATATATATATATAATGGTTGATATTTACGGAAGATCTTTGATCAGAAAAACCAGCAAAGGAAAAGATAAAGATTTCGACGCATCAAAATATGCAACTAAAGATGACGTTGCTGATATTATGAACCCTGCTGGGGTTGACCGAGATGAAGTTGTTATTTTTGAGACAAACACGGTGTTTTGAAAACAAGTAATATTAAGTGGAATGACATAGTTCGTAGGGTTCTTAGCGCTACTATGAATAATATTCCGGTATTTACCGACACCGGAAAAATACGAGATTCAGGTATATCGATAGAATATATCAGAAGTTAAATTATAAAAAATGTTCAAAAACGATTATCAATGTCAGGTGGTGTATTAACAGGACAACTTTCCATGAACGGAAATAAAATAACTGTCTTGAGAGATCCAACATCAGATGAAGATGCGGCAATAAAAAGATACGTTGATACTGTTGATGAAAAATTGTCTACGTTAAAAACCGAACATGATGCCGTTAGTGGTAAATTATCACATTAAAAACCGAATAAGAAACTCACATAAACGATCATAATACCGTAGACGGAAAATTATCTACGTTGAGAGCCGAGTATGACGTTCACGTAGGTGCGTTTACAACTCTCCGTAGAAGCTTCAGAAATATCGATAAAATTACAGATGAATTCTTCGGAAAACCATTAATCGTTGATACGAAACCTTCTGATATTAAAACATCAATCGATACAGTTAGGAAACACAGGGAGATATTGTGAGTGATGTTCATAATATTTTTAATAAAATTGATCCCCTTGAAAAATATCAGGGTAAAATTCTCCACAGGCGGATTAACAACGTCTTATACACAATATCATCAGGATCACAAACGTGATCTCAACAAAATAATACCATCAAACATACCGCGGAAGTTACTGGCGTGTACAGATTGTCTGTGTTTAGTAGTGCAAAATTCGAGATATTTACCACGTATCCACGGCGTCACTCAATAGACAAGTTATCTGTAACCATATTTGTTATATTAAACCGTGGAGACGAAGAAACATTTATCCTGGTTGCATCCGACAAAAAATTAACCGCAGCAACGATCTGGTGGTGTCTGGAATTTGTCGCTGAAAAACCTAAATTGATTGCAGCGTAAATAATATGGACTACAGATACAATCAAGCGCGTGAGTGGCAAGATAAATTAAAATCTATCGTTGATAATTACACGATAAAAGTAAAAAAATATCACAGACGTGTAATTGTCATTGACATAATTGTATACTCAGTCTCCGCGGTTGTTGCTGGAGCCGGTCTTTTATTATCCACGGTAACAATGACATCACCGGCGGTCATAATGATCTGTGTTTCAACGTCAACTGCGATCGCTGAAGTTTTTAATTTAAAAGCAAAAAATACAAACAAATATCGACATGCACGAATGAAAAATTATCCGATTATACGGTGAAGTTACATGCGGCAACGGCGACGTATTCTAAATTATCTCAGTTAATATCTGAAAGCCTCAAGGATGGTTCAATATCGGATTCTGAGTTCGCATTAATGACTAAAATATTCTCCGAAGCAATGACTGTGATAGAATTTACACCCATTAAAGTTATGGATAAATAGATAAATGTCAGTACAAGAACTATTACAACAGATTGCCACGAACACAACACCGACGAAAATAACTATGATGTCAGTAAGCACAACCAATCATGAATTCAGTATTAATTATCCAACTGCAATTTCAGCAAAAGAGATTGCACTTGCACAACTGCGAGTATATCATAGTTGGCCAAATATCAGATCTGAACCATTTGGTGGATTACCTCCAAATTATTCGCATGTACTTGCAAACAAAAATAAACCAAATGGAACCCCAGATTTCTTTGTTTTTTCTATCCCCACAGGTAGCTTTCAGATTGAATAAATCAACGATGAATTCCAGCGGAGAATAAAATCAACAACAAACAAGAATAAAAAATAACTATTACTGTTCACGAACCAATATTATCATCTGTGATTGAAGTAAAATCTCCCGATTACGTCGTAGATATTTATCGATCATAGATAAAAACTGTTCTAGGATGGTCTGAAACTCCACCTGATGATGTTCTCAGATTTAACAATAATCCAGATGCTGAAGGCAGGCTTATTTCACCAGAGATTGTAAATATAACTTCAACGATTGCAGTCAATCTTGTATGTGATGCAATCGATTGTAGCTAGCAAACAGATCTTAGGAAATCAAATCAAGTTCAACAAGGATATGTTCTTTACACATTTACTCTAATGGTTCCTCCTGGATCCTTGATCGTGCAAGAACCAATCAATTCGGTTTACCTACGCACGCATAATTAATACTTGTCAATTATAAATTTTAAACTCACCGAAGAGAGTGGACTCTCGATTGATTTACGTGGCGAGGTTTAACTGATAAATCTCAATGTGAAAACGTAAACGATTTTTTTAAAAATCTTGATTCACGAATTAATCGGATAAATATTATATATGTACCAGCACGTTAAGATTTTTATACACGACAAGGAAACACTTGGAAATGCAATCAAATTAATATTTACACAGTCTTCATTCAACATCGTTGATATAGTCATTGATGAGTTCGGTAACGAAGATTTTTACTGACGCAAGAACAGTTAGATAGATTGCGGCGAGAACATATTTCTATGATCACGTGTGACCGAGATCAGATTATAAACTACACGCATTCCTGCATTAAACTTGATGAACTTAAAAAAAATATTATATAGTTCTCAATAAAAAATTTTGTAAGGTAAAAACCCAAGCAATTATCTAAATGATTTATCGATAAATCGTTAATTTCATCTTTTTTGTTTGGTCTGTTTTAGTAGATTTTTTCGTAAAAGCCGATTTAAGTTGATTTATGAGCAATACTTGGCAAATTTGATGATTTGTCGATAAACCATTTAGATAATCGCTAGGGGTTTCACCCTACAAATATTACAATTTTGATAGATTTTTCTATGATATTTCGACTAAAATAGGTTTTAAAAGAAAGGATGAAATTTCATCAATATTTACAAATCAGAATTTAAAAAATTATTATAACAGAATAAAGCAACAGAACTAGAGGAATTAATCCAAGCTGCCATCGGTCATTTATAATATTTTTTAGTTGTCTCACGCGTGTGTTGATAATTTTGTTCGTTTCATATTCGTGAGACAGTTTTGATTTGATATTTTCTACTGCGATAGAAAGTGGCACGAACTTATCTACGTCTGTATCTTTTACCATTGATAAGGACTGGAATATTATAGAATGTATCCTCTTTATCACTTTATACTCCATTCAAAGTGTATAACCACCTTCAAATTTTCGTTGTTGGATTTACTGGAAATCACAAAATATTTTTCTGGATCGAGTTGTATATTAATATTTTCTATTTTTGTATTTTTTTTTTACTGCAGGTATTATAGCATTAATATTTTCGAAGTATATGTATATATATATATATATATATATATATATATATATATATATATATATATATATATATATATATATATATATATATATATATATATATACATATATATATATATATATATATATATATATATATATATATATATTATATATATATATATATATATATATATATATATATATATATATATATATATATATATATTTAAATTTTAAAAAAATATTTTTCTGGACACCACAACCTGTAACCTCTAGGTTCGAGTGTTCTAGCAGGTTCAAGGCACATTAAGGACAGTACAACCTTTTAACCCCTAGGTTACCACCGTATGCATGTCAAAGGCATATTAAGGACAGAACCACCTTTAATCTCTAGGTTCGAGTGTTCTTGCAGGTTCAAGGCACATGAAACATACAACTTTAATTAAGGACAGTACAACCTTTTAACCCTAGGGTACCACCGTATCCTAGCAGGTTCAAAGGCATGTTAAGGACAGCACAAATTTTAACCTTTAACCATTATACGCTAGCGTAACTGTCTTTTCTGCTTCGATTCTGTTTGTAAGCGAGGAACAATAAATTATCTTCTACTAATTTGAAACTATTATCCAATTATGTTACTTTATTAATATTAATTAGGACATAGATGGTTAATTAGTTAATTACAGCGACAAAATAACTCACGATCTACTTAGATATATGTAATATGCAGTTATCTCCCATTTTTCAGTTCATTAACAATTCAGTAGTATATAAATGGAGAGAGATAGCTGATTTTTTTATACTGAACATCATAATAATATATTTTACTGAAAATATCCCCCAAAAATAAATATATTAAATAAATAGAAAAGTAATATTAACAACGTAACTACAGAGAGAGAGAGAGAGAGAGGAGAGAGAGAGAGAGAGAGAGAGAGAGAGAGAGAGAGAGAGAGAGAGAGAGAGAGAGAGAGAGTAAGTATCCCTTCAACAGTATTGAAATGTAATTATTGTTTATATTTTTAGAGAGTAGATTTGTATATTTTATTTGCTACGAAATATATTGATTTTGATTGAATATCGAAACATTTGGCAGCTGCATTCATTGATGGAAATATTATTTTTTCGTCTGTCTCTATATTGATAGACTTAATCGTCCTTTTTCCTATTGTTTACATTTACCAGTATTACCACATATATAATTCTCTCTCTGCGTGATAGCTCTGAGATTATCCAAGGAATTATTTTTCGCATCTGAATTGATATGGTCAATGACAAGACCATCTTCGATAATTCCACTGAAACATTCGAATAAGAATCTGTGACAGAGATGTATTCTTTTTTTATATATTTCATTAATACTGAACTTGAGATAACCAGTACTAATGATATAATCAACTGGTTTTTTAAGTCGACAATTCCTGATAACACCATCATGATTTGCTTAGTAGTTCGTTATGACAGGGTGTAATATCGTTTCAGTTCTTTGTATCTTTTAGCACTACATTGCACGCACAAGCGTATTTCTCCTCGTACTCCAATACTACATCGTAAACATGGTTTTGGTCCTAGTCTTCCATCTCGGACACGTTGCGAGTAGATTCCGCAGAATTCGTTTACGCAAGATCTGTTACAAGGAGTAAAAGTTCTGATCATCAAGCACTTGCAGAGATTTCTTGTTTTAATCATTACACATATAGAATATTTTTAATTTAAATACTTGTTTTAATTATAATGATCGGAGAATTCGCTAGATTTTCCAAGATCGAGCTTTCTAAAATTAAATTTTTTAAATCTTGACAGAATATTCCATTTGCCGATGCGAGATCTGATTGATCCGACAGATAAAACCTTGATCAATAAAATACATGACGCCAAGAAAGAATTTCAGAAAAATGAAGTATCTCATGTGTGGTTGACATTTAAGATTATAAGTGACACTAAAAATATAGATGCTGCGATGAACGACAAACGAGCGGCGATGATCATTAACTACCTTGACGATAGAAAATATATTTGAAAAATCAAATTTATCGTACTATCAGATACAAACAATTGGATTATTCGTGATAAACGTGACCATTCCTTCATAACGAAAACACTGCCATACTGAGTAAAGGTTCCAAACCAAGGATGTTGACCAGTATTGATAAACTATATTACGAAAGATCTTGTCCTGTAACAGCGATTATTTATGGGATATATACGCTTGAGAAACCCAACATTGATAATCTAAAGCCGATGAAATTCTCGAAGATAAATTGTGTGGCCGAACGAATAACAGAGCATTTCACCGTCTCGACCGGTGGAAGGGATTAACGGGATAACCGACGTAATATAATAAATTCGTGGGCAGAAATAGTAAAAAATACAGGAGCAGCTCTATCAAAGATGTTGCTGAACTAGGAAAGAAATTAAAATTTCCTATAACAGCAAAAACGATAACAAGAGAGATCTTATACGAATTGAAATATAAATCAAAGGGAGCTTTAATCGAAATTGATGATCATTATGCGCATGCGTGGATTAATGCAGTAACAGTATTTCCACGCACGAGGACGGTTAAATTCTATAACGGTGATATGTTTGACTATAATAACGAAATAAGTAAAAACGATCCTGTATCCGTGTGGTTGTTTAGTTCTGAAAATGAATCCTATCAGTTTGTAAGACCAAATGGTGAATTTTATCGAACAGAATCCCTCCACGAGGAAATGCGAAAATATACCCTTGACGAAAAATTACTCGGTTAATATTTTACTGTTCCGTCAGTTGCAGCTTATTCTGCAAGAGAGAGAGAAATTCCTGAAAGCCAACTTTGTTTTGATTTTCTTGATGATATAATATGAAGTTGTGTTGAATATGGTCACGGTGGACTGTGGAACCATGAATACTCGCGTAAAGATGTTATCTCGGTTGATATGGTTGCATGTTATCCGGGAAGTTTTCTAGGATACGGAGAGTGTTCTGGGTATTTTAAATGATTCGGTCACCCGACACACGAGATGGCGCGAGTATCAATAAATGGACCATTACCTGATTTTGCTATTACTGGATTCGCTTGTATAGAATCATTTGAGTTTACAGAAAATCTTCATCCGATTTGTTATGTTTGGTTCTGTAGACATTTTTCAGAAAAGAAGTGGGCTCCAATAGTTACGATATATGCTTGATTGTTTAATGTTGACGTTGATTGTCAGTGATGCGATTATATCATACTGAATGCAGACCGAAGTTTGGTTACCACAACAAAAGAAATATTCTGATGAAGAAAATCCTGATAAAACTGACTTTGAAAATAAAATTACGAAAGATCTTGACAGGAAAATAATAGGTAAATTTACCCAAGGAGGAACATACGATCATAAACGACATTGTACAAGATTGATCATGGACGAATGCTCAATTAAATTTTATAATCGCTGATACAACGAAAAGAAATATATTAAGAAGTCGGGATACAGCCTCCTTATCAAATGGGACTAAGTTAGGTACAGTTGTACTTTATATTGATGGTGAATCACCGCAGTATACTCATTTAAGATCTTCGATGCTCGCGTACGTTTTTTTTTATTAATCTATTATCGATGATAAATACAATTCCAGAGTTTGCTGACAGAGTAGCTACTGATTCATTTTATATCAGTAACTAATATTCAGGATTGCTAG